>MCJB01003336.1:38511-76011 GCA_002018475.1 Nicotiana obtusifolia | reverse complement strand
GTCAACATTTATCTCTTGATGATGCCTTCCCCGGTTCAGCGGCTGTTGCGCCTCGTTGAAAAGACACGGCACGTCCACTTCGTTCATTTTTTCCTGGTCCTCCTCGGTCACCAGGCATCAGAGGTAGCTGGCTACTTCCAAGGGAGCAAATAGAACCCGGGCATCCTCCGGGACAGTAATAATAACCGCTCTCTTGCGACTAGGGTCCACACCCAGAGCAGGAAATTGATTAATCAATTTTGGGCTCGAACTCGGCCCGCCAGCTTCCGAAAATATATCCTTCTTTGGGACTTCTAGGTCACCCAGCCTGAAAAACTCTTCCAAAGTGGACGAGTCTACACCATCGAAGAAAGAGTGAAAGGGGTTGTTTGCACCATGAACCCCTTCATTGGACTTCTCTTTTATTTCTTGAGCCTCCTCAAGCATGGACTCGATGTAGGAGGGCGTCTCCATAATGTCTATTACATGGGCGCTTTCCTCGGGGTGGAGCTGGCGTCTCGGGGGTCCCACCCCCACCTCCATATCGGCCTCTCGAGTCTGAGGGAGGTCGGCCTCACGAATCTCCCCCTCGGCTGCCGCCTGCTCCCCGGGAGGGGTAGATCCATGGGCGACAAAATGTCGTCTTCTCCGACTCATCCCTGAGCCGGAGAAGCGAGTCGGAATCTGGCACCCAGGAGCCAGTACTCTTCTTGGGCTTACAAGCCACTCTCTTCTTTGGCTTCACCTCGGGACCCGGGGATCCCGAAGATTTTCTTTTCCTCTTCTTCTTTTCCCCCGCGGCAGCCCCAAACTGTACCGTAACGGAGAGATCAATGGACAAGGATACGCCCTCGTCCCCTTCCAAAGGCCTAAGCTCGGTGGAATGAAGAAAAGGACAGTATGATGTGAGATAGGAACATGATAATAGCTATTCAAAGGAGAACCTTACTATGAGAATGGGCCTCCCATTGGCCTTTCGAAGCTTCCGCCATGAGCGCTTGAAGTACGACATCTCCTTGAAGATACCTTCGATCCA
Organism: Nicotiana obtusifolia; assembly: GCA_002018475.1. Lineage (NCBI taxonomy): Eukaryota > Viridiplantae > Streptophyta > Magnoliopsida > Solanales > Solanaceae > Nicotiana > Nicotiana obtusifolia. The sequence continues at coordinate 74,996 of MCJB01003336.1, read as the reverse complement.
TTCTTTGAGCCGGGGGACCGCATTTGGAACCAGGGAAACAACTGCACAACCATAAATACGAACGATGAGAAGGGAAATGAAGAAATATTGACACTTAAGGAAAGGCTGCACTTACGAGATGCATTTCACTTCTCGAAAAATGGCATGAACTCGGGATGAATCAAGTATTCGGTCTTCACCCGAACAAAGCACCCATGCAAACCTCGGTCTCGGTCTTCGTCAATACTCGAAAAGGGGGCCTTGCTGGCCCGTCGAGTGAGCTTGATTAGTCACCCTCGAAAAATTTGGGGACTGTATGGGCAGAGCAGGTGGTCGATGGTGAATCGTTGAAACTCGGTGTTATTCAGAAAATAACGAAAGAGGATCATGATCCTCCATAGCGACGGGTGGGTTTGCCCAAGGCGCACCTCGTATCTCTTGCAAAAATCTAAAAAAATTATGTCTACCGGGCCTAGTGTGAAGGGGTAAGTGTAAATACTTAAATACCCCTCCACATAGGTAGTAATAGCATCCTCAGTCCTAGGGACTACCACATCCTTGCCTTCCCATTTATAGTCCTCTCGGACCACGGGAAGGACATTTTCGGTAACAGAGCATATATACCTCGATGCTCCTTCACCCCGGTCCTGTTTGGATGAGGGTTTCTCGACTTTGAAGTCGTCAGTGATTGAGAAACCCTCGGGTATAAAACTTTTCATATGAGACTCAGGGGCAGGCTCGGGGGTAGATGCCCTGAAGCAACCACCTTGGGAGCGGCTACCTCGGGAATAGCCGCCTCAAAAGCAGCTACCTCGGTATTCGTGACCAAGTGGGAAGATGAAGAGGGGCCTGTTGGGGAACTGATTTGGAAGTTTTAGCCATTGCTATCTGATAAAATTTGAAAATTTGAAGAAAAAGTATAACAGTTTGGATGAACAAGTTTGAAGGCTGAATAGCAGAGTATGAAGATTTGAAGAAAATCTGGGTAAAAACCTAAGAACAATTATGAAGATTCAAAGGTCGAAAGATGAAGATATGAAGGTTTAAAAGAAGTTGATGATAGCTAGAAAATTCGAAGGTGGAAGCTTGATTGGACAGTGGAAAAAGAACAAAGGTGGAAGCTTTTATAGGGGAGGTATGCGACGCTTCACATTCAGAGGCAGCCTTACCCGCCCGATGGTTGATACGTGTCTGAAGTCACAATGACATACCGATAAGACATTTTAACTTCTTCGTCGTTTCGGTTGTAACGTACGAAGAAAGAAATCGGAGAACATCTGTCGTTTCTTATCGTTTCAGCAAACCTACTCTTTAAGAAACTAGGGGACTATCTGTATACGGGTAAAACGGGGCCAGTGAGCACCCCGATTTTTCGGTGGGGTCAAACGAAGCAAGAAAATAACTACATGGTATCGGGATCGAAGCTAAGAACCTCTCGTACTAAGGCCCGAACGAAGCGCTTACCACCGGGGCCATCGAGATAGCGCCCCCCGAATCCAGTACGGGCTCCAAGAACTCGGAAGGCATAATCAAACGGTTGTACACGACTAACAAAGGGTCGTGATATCCTTGTCCAACCGGATATCACGGCGTGGATATAGGCCGCATCGACAACGGATCAATGATTAACTAAAAGATAGATTTTTACCTTTTTAGAATTGTACTTATGGTAAAACTCTCTTACTATATAAAGGGAAAGTTTATTGTCCAATAGAGACATGGTAACACGCATATCAAGGCAATATACACTTGTTTTCTTTGCTTCTAAAAGTTATTCTTATTTTTGCTCATAGTTCTTCATATATATTCGGCTTCGAATTGGGGGCAGAACAGTTACTACTAGTTTGGTTATTTATTCTGTCTTCAATTCATTTATTTAACGTTCTTGATCACTCGTATCAAATTAGTCCACATATTCTTACAATTGCGTATAAATTCAAACGTTATCCATTTTAAAAGGTAAACAATTACACAATCACAATCTAACAACAGAATCTTGCGGAGACTTCATAGAAACACACCATGAAAATTAGTGATGGCATTCATGGCACCATAATAACAAAACATATTAGTTTAGCCAATATAATTTAAGTGCCAATTATTGTTTCAAAAAGGTTCATACGACTTATTTCAAAGAGTATCTACTTGAATACGGCCACAATCCAACAACAGAATCTCAGAAAGACTTTACATAACTACACCATCAAAATTAATGGCAAACATGAGAAATTATTTCGGCATAACGGAACAAATAAGACAAACAAGAAAAAAGAGAAAAAGAGGGTACATATTGCAGACATCTAAACTGTACCATAAGTAAATGACTCCATTTCGAGACTTGAAGATCCGCCCAAAGAAAAGAAAAAAAAAACCTACCAAAAGGGTTAGAACATAACATCAATCATATAAACTATTGGACAAAAATAAATACACATTTTAAAAATGCTGAAATTTCTTTTAACTGCTATTTGCTAGACATTATCTTAATGAGAAATTGGAACACTTATTCTTGTGGAATTTGTAAGAACATGCTTGTTCACTTTTCAACATGAAGACCTTGTTTTAACTCAAACCAAACCACATATACTATCACTTGTTTAAGTTTAAAAAAAGAAAAAAGCACGGAATTTCCCTCCTTCACAAGTCACAAGTAACTAATTTGACCATAATATCCTTATATCCATATCTTTTACTTTAGAACCTAAGACAACGGATAAAAGGAATCAATTTTAATTTTTGCGAACTCTAACATAGAACTCTAGTAAGTTGAAAGGAAACAGAAATTTTTTTTTGCAGAACACAGGTGAAGTACTGCTGACCTTTCGGGTGGCTTCATATTCACTGAGGCTTGCCGTATTCCTATTGAGTTCTTCTATGCACCAACGATTACAATGGAAATAACAAAGAAAATACTCAATTCACCAAATGCATGTGCATAATTAGGTTTAACGAAAAGGTATCGAGACACAAGAAATCCTAGAAAACCCATAAGAAAAAGTAACAATCAATGGAAAATCAACAAGTAGAAGTATCTAAACCCAGAAAAAATAATGTTCTGAAAAGACACAAATTGAGCGAGAGAAGAAGTGATCCTTTATATTTGAACAGTAGAGAAGAAGGGATCAAACGTTGCGGGTTATGGGTAAGTATGAATAATTGAGTAAAAGGCAGGACACATGTTATACGTTTCTATATAAAAAATGAATGATGTAGAATTACTGATTTATTCCTATAACGTTATGAAATTACAAAAGTACACTTGTTCGTCCTCACCAACTCTCACTACCAACTCTCACTTCTATATAATAGTAATATGGCTTAACTATGAGTTCTTTGTTACTATGCTTTACAGTTTGTTATAAATTGTTTGGATTGACTCATTCCCATTATTTCATTTACTTTGAATGCTCGCATTATAGTAAAATTTTTATGTGGCACCCAGTTTTGCGCCACCCATTAAATTTGTAGCCATTTTTCAAATTTTTTAAAATGATACTCAATTTTTGGATGACTTCAGATACATATATTTTTCTTTTCTTGTTTACTACTATTTTCTTCTTCTTTGTGCTTAGAGTTTCTTCTTCTTTTTCTTCGTTCTAAAATAGATTTATTAAATTTTTTGTTGTTTTGACAATTGGATGATTGATATTTGTTCTTATGATATTTAAAAGTTATGTTTCACATTTGAGCTCATTTGGAATAAATTTGGGCATTGAATCGTGTATTGAATTATTGAAATTTGATAAACAAGTTTATGTCTCAGAACTTAAGGTTTGAAATCTGAAGTTGCCTTCAATAGATTGAACTACTTAAGATTCGAATTTCTGAAGCTGCATTTGATAGATTGGACTTTAAATTTGATTCCTGAAGTTGCATTGAAGAGATTGAACTACTTCAGATGCGAATTTCTAAAGTTGCACTAGAAATATAGAAAAACTTCAGATTTGATTTTTGAAATTACATTGAAGAGATTGAACTATTTTTAAATCCCAGTGGGTACACTTTGTTAAATTTTATGCAATGCGAGTATAACTTCAATGGTGATCAAAAAATGAGTATATAAGAAAATACCCCTCGCATTGTACAGGAATAAGGTCCACTAAAAGGATGAAATATGGAGTTAAATAGTTATGTTCTCGAAGTTTTGTATTTGCATATAAAACTTTTTAATTGAATTATTTTTGTTGAAAATATATTGATTTTAAAATATCAGGGAGAAAAAGAAATGATTAGAACAATTTACACGGACTAATATATTTTGACACATTTAATTAGTGAAGAGAAAACCAAATGGTATATGTAGAAAAAAGAACTCATGACATGTATTAGCAAAGTGGAATTCGATAGCTATTGTGACTTCCACGGTTTGGAAAACTCACATGGCAAAAAGATGGTCTAACGACCCGATCGTCGTTTTGAGCGTTTGCATTCCGTTCAATAGCTCGAGGACATGAGCAGCTTCATATGATGTGTTATAACTTGTGTGTATTGTCGATTTTTGGTTTTCAGGTGATTCGGAATTAATTTGGAAGAATGATTCTCATGGTAGAAGCTTTAAGTTAGAATAGATGACCAAGTTTGACTTTCATGCATTTGATCTCGGATTGGAGTTTTGCTGGTTCCGTTAGGTCCGGATGGTGATTTTAGACTTGGGCGTATGCCCAGATTTGTATTTGGATATTTCTACACGGTTTTGGCACGAATTGGCAAAATTCGGCAATTTGAAGGTTTGGAAAAATTCATAAGTTTGACCGGAAGTTGAATTTGAGAATACAGGGTTTAGATTGTTGCTTTGGTGAGTTGGAATAGGTTCATTATGTCATTTGGGACTTGTGTCTAAAATTTGAGATCATTCTGGGTTGATTTGATATGGTCTGGTATGAATTTTGAAAGTTGAAAGTTCAAAAGTTCATTACGTTTAATTTGAGATGCGATTCGTGGTTTTGATTTTGTTATGTGTGACTTGAACCCTCAAGTTGGTTTGTGTAGTGTTTTGGAACTTATTTCTATGTTCAGATGGGGTCTCGAAGGGTTCGGATGAGTTTCGGACGTGGTTCAGATCATTTTTGTCTCATGTTGCATTGCTGAAGGGGTTCTGGTGCTGGTTTTTCCGTATATGCAAAAGTTTGGATGCAGATGCGAGTGCACAGATGCAGATATGTTATCGCTGAAGAAAGAGTGGCCTGATGGGCATGAAGGCCGCAGGTGTAGGGGCCTGAGCGCATCTGCGCTATCGCAGCTACAGTTCCTTGGGCGCAGAAGCACGACCGTACATTTCATTCTAGTTGTGACTACCTATTCTTCGGAGTGGTTGGTGGGATCTATATCCGCTAGATCATTTACCTTCACAGTGTGCCGGTGCCATTATTTTTCTGATCGGGGAACGCAGTTCACGTTGCAGTTTTGGAGAGGAGTGGAGCGAGAGTTGGGCACATGGGTTGAGTTGAGTACAACATTCCATTCCCGGACGGACGGACAGTCCGAGCACACCATTCAGATATTGGGGGATATGCTATGCGTTTGTGTTATGAATTTCGGGGGTTCTTGGGATTAGTTTCTATAGCTTGTAGAATTTGCCTACAAGAACAGATACCAATCGAGTATTCAGATGGCTCCTTATAAGGCCTTATATGTGAGGCAGTGTCGGGGTTGAATTGGGTGGTTTGAGTCAGGGGAGGCTAGGTTGTTGGGCACGTATCTGATTCAAGATTCCTTGGAACAGGTCGAGTTGATTCAAGATCTGCTTCGCATGACACAGTCTAGACAGAACAGTTACGCTGATCGAAAAGTTTGTGATGTTGCATATATGTTGGGAGAGAAGGTATTACTCAGAGTATTGCCTATGAAGGGTGTGATGAGGTTTTGAAAGAAGCGTAAGTTGATCCCTCGATATATTGGCTTTTTTGAGGTACTTAAGATGATTGGAGACGGGGCCTACAAGCTTGCATTGCTGCCTAGTCTATCAGGTGTTCACCTAGTATTTCATGTTTTCATGCTCCAGAAGTATTACATGGTCCATATCATGTTTTGGATTTCAGCACAATTCAGTTAGATGGGGATTTAACTTATGATGTGGAGCCGATGGCCATTTTAGATCGGCAGGTTCGAAAGTTGAGGTCAAAGAATATATCTTTAGTGAAAGTTTAGTGGAGAGGCTAGCAAGTCGAAGCGGCTACTTGGGAGACCGAATGGAGATGCAGAGCAAATTTTTGTACCTATTACTCTAGGTATGATTCTAGACCCGTTTGAGGACGAACGTTTATTTAAGAGGCGGAGAATGTAATGACCCAGCAGGCCGTTTTGAGTATTGTATCCCCGTTCTCCCATTTATTTCTTATTCTATGTTCAATTGTGGTTATGTGACTTACTGGGGTGGTTGCTTTGGTTCCGGGGATGTTTCGGAATGAATTGGGACACTTAGTCCCAATGTTGGAAGCTTAAGTTGAAAGAGTTAAACGGTATTGACTTATATGTAAACGACTTCAGAATGGAGTTTTGTGGTTCCGATAGCTTCGTATGGTAATTTTTGACTTAGGAGTATGTCCAGATATTAATTTGGAGGTCCGTAGGTCATTTTGGCTTGAATTGGCAAAAGTTGCAAAGTCGAGAAGTTTGACCGCAGAGTTCACTTTGTTGATACCGGGCTTGGATTTTGGTTCCGGAAGTTCGAGTAGGTCTGTTGTTTCATCTATTACTTGTGTCACGACCCTAATTTCCCTCTGTAGGATGTCGTGATGGCACCTAGTCTCTAAGACTAGGTAAGCCTAATATACATGCAGAATTTAACTGAGAAAATGATAAAAACATTCAAATAACTCAACAACTATCATAAAGAACTCCACGACTCAACAGAACAAAACTCCCAAAATACGGTGATACCAAGTTACAAGCTCAACAAGAGTAACATCCCTATACGCAGTATCGATAAAAAGGGAAAATGAAATAGAACTAGATAGAGGGTGACTCCGAGGCCTGCGGACGCCGGCAGGTATACCTTGAAATCTCCAAATCCAAGCTCGACTCACTGGTGCCTAGGCTGGTCAGAGGTACCTGGATCTGCATAAAATGATGTGCAAAAGCGTAGCAGGAGTACACCACAACGGTACCCAGTAAGTGCCAAGCCTAACCTTGGTAGAGTAGTGATAAGGTCAAGTCAAGTACCTACTCGAATAAATAAGAAAACTGAACAGGAATATGACAGTGTGATAATGATAAACAATAGAAATGAAACAATGAAGAAATATACTAAGAATAGCTACACTGAACTAAGGTAATTAAGCCATCACGGAAGAAAACAAGGAATAATATGCCTAGGAAACAAAGCAATAAACACAAGTAATGTAATAGAAAAGTACCAACAAGGATCACTACCGATGTATCGCCTTGTAGTTTCATATCACAAAACAAATCACAATCTTTCCTTATATAACAGCTGGAGCCTTACATTTAGTTTTGAAAATTATTTTTCCCGAAATAGCTTCTCGTGTTTTAGCCTACTTTATCACACCGCGTGGCTTCAAGTAGTTCCCCTACTAGCAACACGCGTATCCAGTCCTCCTTATCTCATAACATGCGTGTCAACCCCAATCCTTATACCACCGCATGTGTATCAATATCACAACATATCACAATATCACAATTGCCAAAGAAGTCAACAATAATAGTGTTTATACAATAAATAGTCCAAGGCTCAACCACAATATGCACAACAGTCTCAACAATAGCAATCGAAAGTGAATAACTCAACAATAATGGTAATTTAACAATTTACAACTTTGCCTCAATGTGAATTACAACCTTTATAACTCAATACCAAAGCCCACAATAAGATATTCCATGAAATAGCAATTTCAAGTAAGGGACTCCACGATTAAATAATGAATAAGGAATAGAGAGAACAATAACTTCAACTAAACAAGTAACGACATTTAGCAAGTAAGAGTTAAGACAAGTATTAACGATGACAAGTAAAGCATGTGAAGATAGACTAATGATGATGACTATAACATATTATGGTAACTCAATTAAAGGCATGAAAGGAATCTACATGGCTAAAACCGGTCAATTATCACATTTAGCCCGTGTACATAATCGTCACCTTGCGTACACAGCTTCCACATATCACAATTAACACAATACAACACCAATCCTAGGGGTAATTCCCCCACACAAAGTTAGGGGAGACACTTACCTCAAAACACGCTAACTCAATCCACTAGTAATCCTTTCCCGCGATTATCCAACTCCAAACGGCTTGAATCAAGCCAAAACAAATTCATACCATAAATACAAACTATAGGAAGCTATTCCGAACAATAAAGTTGCAATCTTTAAAGAGAAACAAAAAGTCAACTCAATAAGTCAACCTCAGGCTCGCATCTCCAAACTCGACCAAACTTACAAAATTCGAACACCCATTCGATAATGTGTCAAACCATATAAAAATTACTTAAATCCAATTTCAAATCGCCTTTCAAATCCGCAAAATTTAGTCTAAGAAGTTTCAAAATTTTCCCCCAAAATTTTCAACTCAAGTAAGTAATTAAATGATGAAAATAACAATGGATTCATGCATAATAAAAAAATCCGAGTTAGAATCACTTACCCCGATGATTTTCTTGAAAATCTCTCGAACAATCGCCACAAGCCGAGCTCTCGAGGTCCAAAGATGGAAAATGAAATAAACCCTCGACCTAAGACTTTTTTGCCCAGCAATTTGCGCTTCTACGGGCATAGAGTCGCACCTACCACGCTGCACCTGCGAGGCCGCACCTGTGAAAAAATCCATCGCAGGTGCGGTTCCAACTAAGGTCGGGCAAGTCCGCTTCTGCGGAGAAACATGCACACCTGCGCATCCGCTCCTGCGGAACCTGGGCGCACCTGGGAGCTCGTGACTGCAGAAGGGCCTCTACTTCTGCGACCCCAGGCCTGGCTAGCCTTTTTTCGTTTCCGCGCTTCTCCACTCGCACCAGCGAGACCACACCTGCGGCCATTCCCACCGCAGGTGCGATGACACCAGAACAGCTGAAGCTACAGCAACAATAAGTCCAAAAATTATTTTGATTTCAATCCGATTCACACCCGGGACCGGCGGGACCCCCTTCGAATATACCAACAAGTTCATAAACATATAACGGACCTACTCGACCCTCAAATCAGATCAACCAACATCGATTCTACAAATCGCAACCCAATTCAAGCCTATTGAAATTATGAACATCCGACTTCCAAAACTAACGCCGAATCATACCAAAACAACTCCGATTGACCTTAAATTTTGTACACAAGTCATAAATGACATGACGGACCTGTTTGAACTTCAGGAATTAAAATTTGACCCCGATATCAATAAAGTCAACTCCCGGTCAAACTTCTCAACCTTCGAAATCTTCAACTTCCTAACTTTCGCCAATTCAAGCCGAAACGAGCTTCGGACCCCCAAATGAATATCCGAACATGCTCCTAAATTCAAAATCACCATAAGGAGCTATTGGAACCTACAAAACCCCATTCTGGAGTTGTTTACACAAAAGTCAAACTTCAGTCAACACCTTCAACTTAAACTTCAAACTTAGGAACTATGTGTCCTATTTCACTCTGAAACTCATCCGATACCAAAACCAAACACCCCGGCAAGTCACAGAACCATAATATACCGTAGAGGAAGCAATAAATAGGGGAACAGGGCTACAATACTCAAAATGACCAACCTGGGTCATTACATCCTCCCCCTCTTAAAACAAATGTTCCTCCCTGAACAATTATACAGACATACCTGAAGTGGTGAAAAGATGAGGATAACGGCTACGCATATCATGCTTGGTTTCTCAAGTTGCCTCCTCGACTGGTTGACCCCTCCATTGAACCTTCACTGAAGCAATGCTCTTTGACCTCAACTTTCGGACCTCCTTGTCCAAATTTCGAAGCATAGCAACATGGAATACCGGATGAACAGTAGCTAGACTGGAAATGCAAGCTTGTTGCCCACCTCACCAATCCTCTCAAGAATCTCAAAAGGCCCGATATACTTGGGGCTCAACTTGCCTTTCTTCCTGAACCTCATAACACCCTTCATGGGCGAAACCCGGAGCAAGACCCGCTCTCCAACCATGAATACAACATCGCGAACCTTTTGATTTGCATAACTCTTCTGTCTAGATTGGGCTGTACGAAGATGATTCTGAATCAACTTAACCTTTTTCGAAGCATCCTGAACCAAGTCAGAACCCATTAACCTAGCCTCACTCGGCTCAACCAACCCACCGGAGACCGACATCATCTCCCATACAAGACCTCATACGGAGCCATCTAAATACTTGATTGGTAGCTATTGTTATAGGCAAACTCCGCAAATGTTAAGAACCAATACCAAGAACCCCTGAATTCCATAACACATGCATGAATCATATCCTCCAATATCTGGATATTGTGCTCAGACTGTCCGTCCGTCTGAGGGTGGAATGCTGTACCCAACTCAACCCATGTGCCTAACTCACGCTATACAGCCTTCCAAAATCGTGATGTAAACTGCGTACCCTAGTCAAAGATGTTGGATACTGGCACGCCATGAAGTAGGACAATCTCGCGAATATAGACCTGAGCCAGCTACTCCGAAGAATACGTAGCCACCACTGGAATTAAATGAGCCAACTTGGTCAACCTATCCACAATCATCCATACTGCGTCAAACTTCTTCTGAGTCTGTGAGAGCCCAACAACAAAATCCATGGTAACTCACTCTCATTTCCACTCGGGAATCTCAAGCCTCTAAAGCAACCCACCTAGCCGTTGATGCTTATACTTCACCTGCTGACAATTTAGGCACCAAGCTACATACTCCAGTATGATTTTCTTCATCCTCCTCCACCAATAGTGCTGCCTCAAGTCTGGATACATCTTAGCGGCACTCGGATGAATGGAGTACAGCAAACTGTGGGCCTTTTGAAGAATTAACTCACGCAAACCATCCACATTGGGCACACATAGCCGACCCTGCATCCGTAACACACCGTCATCCACAATAGTAGCCTCCTTGGCGTCGCCGTGTTGAACCGTGTCCTTGAGGACAAGCAAATGGGGTTCAGCATACTGACGCTCTCTGACGCGACCATATAGAGAAGACCGAGAAACCACGCAAGCCAAAACTCGACTCGGCTCTAAAGCATCCAATCTAACAAACTGGTTGGCCAAGGCCTGAACGTCCAATGTCAACGGCCTCTCTACTGCCGGTAGATATGCTAAACTTCCCAAGCTCTCCGCCTTTTGACTCAAGGGATTGGCCACCACATTGGCCTTTCCCGGATGACATAGAATGGTGATATCATAGTCCTTAAGCAACTCTAACCACATCCGCTGTTGTAAGTTAAGATCCTTCTGTTTGAACATATGTTGTAGACTCCGGTGGTTGGTATAGACCTCACAAGGGACACCGTACAAATAGTGCCGCCAAATCTTCAAGGCGTGAACCATAGCTACTAATTCCAACTCGTGGACAGGATAATTCTTCTCATGCACCTTTAGCTGTGTAGACACTTAGGAAATCACCCTACCGTCTTGCATTAACACCGCGCCGAGGCCAACACGTGATGCATCACAGTACACCGTGTAAGACCCCGAACCTATAGTTAACACCAACACTGGGGCTATAGTCAAATCAGTCTTGAGCTTTTAAAAGCTCTCCTCACACCCCATGGTCCATCTGAACGGAGCACCCTTCTGGGTCAATCTCGTCATAGGTGCAGCAATAGATGAGAAACCCTCTACAAAATGAGGGTAATATCCCGCCAGCCAAGAAAACTCCGGATCTCAGTAGCTGACGACGGTCTGGGCCAAACTCTGCACTGCTTCAATCTTCTTCGGATCTACCTTGATCCCCTCACACGATACCACATGACCCAAAAATGCCACCGAATTAAGCCAGTATTTGCATTTTGAAAATTTTGCATACAACTTTTTTTCTCTCAAGGTCCGGAGCACAATCCTTAGATGCTGCTCATGATCCTCCCGGCTCTGGGAGTATACCAAGATGTCGTCAATAAACACAATGACGAATGAGTCAAGATAGGGCTGGAATACACTGTTCATCAAGTGCATGAATGTTGTTGGGCCATTAGTCAGCCCGAATGACATCACGAGCAACTCCTAGTGACCATACCGAGTCCTAAAAGCAGTCTTCGAAATATCCGGATCCCAAATCTTTAGCTGTTGATATCCTGACCACAAATCAATTTTGGAGAACACACTGGCACCTTGTAGTGATCAAATAAGTCATCAATGCATGGCAATGGATACCTATTCTTCATTGTAACCTTATTCAACTGCCGATAATTAATACACATACGGATAGAACCATCATTCTTCTTTACAAACAAGACCGGAGCACCCCAAGGTGACACACTAGGCCAAATGAAACCCTTATCAAGCAACTCTTGAAACTGCTCCTTTAACTCCTTCAACACCGCTGGGGCCATAAGATATGGTGGAATAGAAATGGGCTGAGTTCCCGCCGACAAGTCAATACCAAAATTGGTATCCCTATCAGGCGGCTTGCCCGGAAGATCTGCCAGAAATATATCTGGATAGTCTCTCACTATCGGAACTGACTCAACGGTAGGAGTATCGACATTGACGTCTCTCACAAAGGCTAAATATGCGTCACACCCCTTCCCAACCATCCGCCGTGCCTTAAGGAAAGAAACCACACTGCTAGGAACATAATCTAAAGTACCTCTCTACTCCAACCGGGGTAAACCTAGCATAGCCAATGTCATCGTCTTAGCGTCACATCAAGAATAGCATGATAGGGTAACAACCGGTCTATGCCTAAAATAATATCAAAATCTACAATACTGAGAAGCAATAGATTAACTCTGGTCTCAAAACCACCAATAACAACTAAACACGATAGATACACACGGTCAACAATAAATGAATCTCCCACAGATATGGACCCATAGACAGAAGAACTCAGAAAATCACGGGGTACACCCAAATACGGAGCAAAGTAAGATGATACGTATGAATAAGTGGAGCCTGGATCAAATAAAATTGATGCATCTCTACGATAAACCGGAACAATACCTGTGATAATTGAGTCTGATGCAACCGCCTTCGTCTTACTCGAAAGAGCATAACATCTGTCCTGACCTCCCCCTCTAGGGCGACCCCTACCCGCTTGACCTCCACCCCTAGCTAGCTAAACAGGTGGAGTGGAAACTGGTGTGGTAACCACGACCTGAGAAGTTTGGGGACCCTATGGAATATGTGGAGCCTGAGTAGTCTGTGGAGGTGCACCCCTCATGAGTCTGGGGTAGTCCCTCACCATATGACGAGTATCACTACACTCAAAAAAAGCTCTTGGAGAACGTGGCTGCTGAAACTAACTCGGGCTTGGTCGACTGGACTGACCGCTGAAAGAGCTCCGTGCAGGAGGTGCACTAGACAATGACGGTGCATAATGGGCAACCTGAGGCCTGGGAGTAGCCGGAATACCACTGGAAGCTGAAAGTGCTAAATGAACTGGACGGCTCACATAATATCTACCATGACGAGTTGCAACTGGGGCACGGGCACCACTATATGTGCCAGAATCTCGAGACCTCTTGTCCTCCCTATCCTCTCTCTCCCGGCCCCACATACCCTCCAACCTCCGACGATCTCTACCACTTGTTGGTGTGGGGTATCAGTCTCAAACTCTCGAGCCATGCTGATTCTAATACCATAGTTGAGCCCCTCGATAAATCGATGGATTCGCTCTCTCGTTGTGGAGACTAAGGCAGGTACATGTCTGGACAACTCACCAAACCTAACAGCATACTTTGATACGATCATAGCACCCCGGCGCAACTGCTCAAACTCCATGTGCCATGAATCTCAAATACTCTAGGGAGCAAACTCTCTCAGAAACATCTATGAAAGTAGGAGGATGGTACTTCTTGTACCTCTCGAACCTGAGCTCCTCCTCCTCAGATGCTACTGCACTAAACTCGGGCTGAACTAGGACAACCGGCTGCACTGGTATAACTTCTGGAACATGATCAACATGGACCCGCTACTCTGGGGTATGGGCTGTGGGAGTCAGTGCTTCTCCCCTAGCCTGAGATGTGGCCGGTGCAAGGGGAATCAACCCCGCCCGAGCTAGAGTACCAAACATGCTCAAGAATTGGGCGAGGGTCTCCCGAAGTGCAAGGGTAGCAACAAGCGCCTCGGGTGCCTGCCCCCAACTGGAGCTACTGGTGGCTCCTCGGTCCCAGGTCGGGCAGGTGCTCTAGCTGCACCACGTGCCCCTCCTCGGCCTCTGCCCCGGCCCTGGCCTCTTTCGGCTCTAGCAAGGGGGCGGGTGTCTGATTGTCGGATTCAGTGGTGCGTGTCCTCACCATCTGTGAGAGAATAGAAAGACAAGATTCGGAATTTGGAGTCAACAAATTCGCATGATAAGAAATCAAAGAAGTGAAGCTTTTCCTAACAGTTCCATAGCCTCTCGAAGATAAGTACGAACGTATCCGTACCGATCTGCGAGACTCTACTAAACCTGCTTGGGACTCGTAACTCCTATGAACCTAGAGCTCCGATACCAACTTGTCACGACACCAATTTCCCTCCGTAAGATGTCATGATGGCACCTAGTCTCTAAGACTAGGTAAGCCTAACATACATGAAGAATTTAACTGAGAAAATGATAAAAACATTCAAATAACTCAACAACTATCATAAACAACTCCACGACTCAATAGAACAAAACTCCCAAAATCTGGTGATACGAAGTCACAAGCTCTACAAGAGTGTACTGAACATCCTTATACACAATATCTATAAAAAGGGAAAATGAAATAGCACTAAATAGAGGATGACTCCGATGCCTACAAACGCCGGCAGGTATACCTTGAAGTCTCCAAATCCAAGCTCTACTCACTGGTGCCTATGCTGGTAAGAAGTACCTAGATCTGCACTAAAATATGCGTAGAAGCGTAGCATGACTACACCACAACGGTACCCAGTAAGTGCCAAGCCTAACATCGGCAGAGTAGTGACGAGGTCAGGCCAAGACCCTATTAGAATGAATAAGAAAACTGAATAGGTATATGACAGTGTGATAATGATAAACAATATAAATGAAACAATGAAGAAATATACCAAGAATAGCTACACTAAACTAAGGCAATTAAGGCATCATGGAAGAAAACAAGGAATAATATGCCAAGTAAAGAAAGCAATCAAACACAAGTAATGTAATAGACAAGTATCAACAAGGATCAATACCGAGGTACCGCCTCTTCTCTTATCACAAAAAAAATCACAATCTTTCCTTATTTCACCATGGGAACCTTACATTTAGTTTTGAAAATCATTTCCCGAAATAGCGTCCAGCGTTTTAGCCTACCTTATCACACCGCATGGCTTCAAGTAGTTCCCCTACTAGTAATGCGTGTATCAAGCCCACCTTATCTCACCGCATGCATTTCAACCCAATCCTTATACCGCCGCATGTGAATCAATTTCACAACGTATCACAAATCACACCTCAAGTGCCCAATATCACAACTTGCCAAAGAAGTCAACAATAATAGTGTTTCCACAATAAATAGCCCAAGGCTCAACCGCAATATGCACAAGAGTCTCAACAATAGCAACCGAAAGTGAATGACTTAACAAGAATTGTATTTCAACAATTTACAACTTTGCCTCAATGTGAATTACGACCTTTATAACTCAATACCAAATCCCACAATTTCCAAGAAATAGAAACTTCAACTAAGGGACTCAACGGTTAAATAAGGAATAAAGAATAGAGAGAACAATAACTTCAACTAGACATGCAAAGACAATTAGCAAGTAAGAGTTAAGACAAGTATTGATGATGACAAGTAAAACATGTGAAGATAGAATAATGATGATGAATATAACGTATTATGGTCACTCAATTAAAGGTATGAAAGGAATCTACATAGCTAAAACCGGTCAATTACCACATTTACCCCTTGTACACACTAGTCACGTTGCGTACACGACTTCCACATATCACAATTAACACAAGACAACACCAATCCTAGGGGTAATAATTCCCCACAAAAAGTTAGGCAATACACTTACCTCAAAACACGCTAACACAATCCAATAGTTACTCTTTCCACGATTATCCAATTCCGAACAGCTCGAATCAAGCCAAAACAACTTCATAACATAAATACAAACTGTAGGAAACTATTCCAAACAATAAAGTTGCTATCTTTAAAGAGAAACAAAAAAGTTCAACTTAGAAGGTCAACCCCGAGCTTGCGTCTCGAAACCCGACCAAACTTATAAAATCCGAACACCCATTTGATAATGAGTCCAACCATACAAGAATTACTCAAATCCAACTTCAAGTCGCCTTTCAAATTCCTAAAATTTAGTCTAAGAAGTTTCACAATTTCCCTAAATTTTCCAAATCAAATCACTAATTAAATGATGAAAATAACAATGGATTCATGTATAATAGCCAAATCCGAGATAGAATCACTTACCCTAATGATTTCCTTGAAAATCTCTCAAACAATCGCCACAAGCCAAGCTATCTAGGTCCAAAGATGGAAAATGATATTATTCCTCGACCTAAGCCTTTTCTGCCCAGCGGTTTGCGCTTCTACAGGCATAGAGTCACACCTGTGAAACCTGGGTGCACCTGCGCACTCGCGCCTGCGGAAGAGCCTCCTCTTCTGGAACCCAGGCCCGGCTAGCCTTTTTCCATTTCTGCACTTCTCCACTCGCACCAGTGAGTCCGCACCTACGGCCATTCCCCCCACAGGTGCGATGACACCAGAATAGCAAAAGCATAAGCAACACTAAGTCCAAAAGTTATTCTGATTTCGATCCGATTCACACCCGGGGGCCCCGGGATCCCGTTCGAATATACCAACAAGTTCCAAAACACATAACGGACCTACTCGAGGCCTCAAATCAGATCAATCAACATGGATTCTACGAATCATAACCCAATTTAAGCCTATTGAAACTATGAACATCCGACTTCCAAAACTAACACGGAATCATACCAAAACAACTCCGATTCACCTCAAATTTTGTACACAAGTCATAAATGACGTGATGGACCTATTCTAACTTCCAAAATGGGAATCTGACCCTGATATTAATAAAGCCTACTCCCGGTCAATCTTCTCAACCTTCTAAACCTTCAACTTCTTAACTTTTGCCAATTCAAGCCGAAACGGCCTACGGACCTCCAAATCAATATCCTAACACACTTCTAAGTCCAAAGTCACTATACGGAGCTATTAGAACCGACCAAATTCAATTCCGGAGTTGTCTACACAAAAGTCAAACTACGATCAACACCTTCAACTTAAACTTCCAACTTAGCGACTATGTGTCCCATTTCACTCCGCAACTCACTCGACTCCTAAATCAAATACCCTGGAAAGTCACATAACCACAATATACCATAGAGGAATAAATAAATAGGGGAATGGGGCTACAATACTCAAAATGATTGGTCGGATTGTTACAACTTGTGTGCACATTTGAGGTCAATCGGAATTGGTTTGATAGGTTTCGGTATTTGATTTTAGAAGTTGGAAATCCATCAGTTTCAATAGGCTTGATGGGGGTGTGATTCGTGTTTTTGATGTTATTCCATGTGATTTTAAGTTTCAACAAAGTTCGTATGATGTTTTAAGATGTGTTGGCATTATTAGATGGGGTCCCTGGGGCTTTGGATGGGATTTGATTGAAATCGAATTGAATTTGGGACTTATGAATTTTCTGTTATCTTTAGTTCTGGTGCAATCGCACCTACGAGGAACTGGCTGCAGGTGCAGAGCCGCAGAAGAGGCCAAGGGGTCGCAGAAGTGGTGCTGAGTGGTGTTGGGTGGTTACGCAGGTGCGAGAAAAATTTCGCACCTGCGAGCTCGCAGGTGTGAGAAGTTGGTCGCAGAAGCGCATGTGCCCTGAAAGGCTATTGTCCCAGAAGCGAAGATGGCTCCGCAGAAGCAGGAAAATGGCTGCAGAAGCTCGAACGAATGATATAATCGAGGGTTTGGAGATATCTCTCATTTTTGGACTTTGGAAGCTTGGCTTGTGGCGATGTTTGAGAGGGATTTCATTATATTTCAAGAGGTAAGCATCTTTTGATCACCTTTGTCCATTAATATTGAATACCCATTGATTTTTACACCTAGATTATGTGTTTTAAGGTAAAATTTGGGGGATTTGTGGTCTATGTATTAGAGAGTACGGTTCGGGGATTTGAGGTTCGATTTGTGGTCGAAACTGGATGATTTTGGTATGGTTGGACCCGTTATTGAATGGGTGTTTAGAATTAATGAACATTGTCTGGTTCCGAGGCTTGGACCCGGAGTTGACTTTTTGGGTTGACTTTTTGAATTTGGTTAAAGAACTTAGCCTTATCGTATGGAATCGATTCCGATAGCTTGTATGTCATGCCCCGACCTCAGGGAGCGCGACCGATATTCAATCGAGATACCTTAATCAAGCAAGCCTACACAATGCCATCTACCCAATTCACTCATGAATAAAGAGATGATACATTTTATTAATTAGACAGTAAGAGGTAATGTGAATAACACCAGTTCATTTTCATTAATTACGTCATTAAAAAGTCTCCAAAATAGTACACTATACGTTCGTACTTGAAGTGGCACATGTGATACAACTACAACAATTTTAGTTTAACTTTCCTAAAACAAGATACAACCCACACTATGTCTACAGAGCCTCTAATAGAAATAAAAGAGTGCTACGATAGTGCCGGCAACAAGGCCTCGACTATACCTCAAAATGCTATGTACAAATAACAAGAGATACAGGACCCTGAAATGAAGTAGGGCTCACCAAGTCAGCTGAGTAGAGGGTGTGCTGCTATCACTGATCAATACCACCTGCTATGGAACCATCTGCATCCATTAAAGATGCAGCGCCCCCGACAAAAGGGATGTTAGTACATATGGAATAGTACTAGTATGTAAAACTAAACACCCTCTCAATAGAACGACTAACAATAAACAGAGAAGGAAACATGAAATCAATAAGAGACTCAAACAGTATCAAGGTGTTAAGTTAGGGGAAAAGTAAATTTCAAGTAAGTTTCAATCTTTTTTAAGTTGGAAGATCTTTAGTACCGATATACCACCGTGTCTTTAGTACGGAGTACGATCTCTGTTCGATCGTCTAAGCCGTATCACCCCGAGACATCCACTCACAATACCACCATGTGCGTGGCATGACATGCGAATTCAGCCCGATCGGCTAAGTCGTCTCACCATAATGCCTTGTGGGTCAAGGATTTAAAGGATTTGCCACTCTTTTCATAATCTTTTACATATCATTCATTTCATTGGCATCAATGGCCATAACGCAATATCATTCTTGGCACGTTGGCCGTACTTCATATTTAATACTCCCTTCTTTCACTTTCAAATATCATCATGGGTCATCAACAAGAAGGCTTTTCAAATTTAGACTTTAAATACACATGTGAGCAAATAAGACTCTTAGGCACATAATGATTTCTTACACAATTTGGCATATTAACTTTCATTTGGGCCTGAACTTGAAGTCACAACATTTAATACATAAGTCATACGTTGAACACGCTCCCGAAGAATAACATAATATGATAAAAAATATCCGGAACACATTTTGAACACACATACACACACATTCATATATATATATATATATATATATATATATATATATCTTTCGACACCAAGCTTATTCGGTAGTCAATTTATAATGAACAACTCGGGACTTACAAGAATATCGTGTGATTCAATTCTAAGAGAGAAGTTTATCCAACATACCTTGCCTTGAGCTTCCTTAAATTACCACAATGATTGGGAAATCTTATCCACTTCAATCTATTTGGAAATATAACAAAATTGAACACAAATTAGGAAGGAATTCATGGTTCCAACTCATTTAAGCATTTTATCAAACATTAGGTGGACATTATGATTTCAAGGTCCTCCTATGGTGGATTCCTTCATCCCACTACCCAAAGTATACCCAATTGAGCTTAACAATCTTCCCACAAACCTTGATAGTACATACATGAATAATGATCAACTCCCACACCCAAAAATTGCTTTTTTCTCATTACCTATTTTTAGTTAAATCTCGAAATTGGGGGCTAGGGAGTAGAATCTTACCTCTAGGATGAAGACCTAGTCAGTTTTCCTTATTAATTCTCCAAGCCTTGTGCAAGAACTGATGAACAATTAGTTTAGGAACCCCATCTCACTCTAGAGCAATTTCTCACTCTCAAAATATCAGATTTTCATTTAATAAATGGTCCTTAACGTCTATATAACAAAGTAGGGTCGGGTTATAAAAACCAGAAATAGACCCTCCGAACATAGCTCTGCGGTCTCAGAGTGGACCGTAGAACAAATATGTGGTCCGCAAAATGGGCCACAGAAGTGATGTCAAGAACTGCAAAGGTCGGGTCCGGTCTGTGATCCGCAGACCAGACCTGCAGTCGCATAATGTGCCGCAGAGCTCCCCTCTAAAAATCTTCATGCTGAATGTGCGATGGGTTGTGTGGCCCGCGAAAGCATTATGCGATCGTATATTGGACCGCAAAACGACCCTCCAAAATTGGCCATTTTTCTGTTGCACTCTATGGCCCGCAGAGTGATTCTACGTTGCATAGTGGACTGCAGAAATGCCCCGCTCTGCCAGAAATTTTCTACAACTTCTCAATGCATTATTCAACCCAAAAAGTCTGTACCGCGCTCTGCCAGAAATTTTCTACAACTCCTCAATGCACTATTCAACCCAAAAAGTCCGTACAGTGGCGAGCAAGAATCTCTATGATCATCAACACATAACTCCACCTTGGCATCACGAAACCCCGGTTCTAGCTGAGATTTTACAAGGCCTTACATCCTCCCCCGCTTAAGATCATTCGACCTCGAATGAGGGTCAAAATCTGCCATTCGAAACAATGTGACTTAGCTGTTATTTCCCGCACCAGTAGTTCGAAATTTTTGACTAAATCCCTAAATTTCTAAAATTTTGCCAGAGTTTACCCTATAACTGGGCCTATCCACCTCTCAGAGAATCTCAGAAACCAATCCTAACAACATGTACATAATCCAACGACGCAACATAACATGGAATTAACACCAATCATGGCCTCATAAATAATGTATTACCAGAAAGGAACACTCTTAGCATGAGCTGTACTAGTGATACATAGTAATAATTCATAGGGGAAAACTTCATAGAAATGATTACATAGTTATTCAAACAAATGAGGGTACTTCTTCTTCACTTCTTCCTCGGCCTCCCAGGTGGCCTCTTCAATCTGTTGGTTTCGCCCTAGCACTTTCGCGGAGGCAATCTCTCTGTTTCTGAACTTTCGAACTTGTCTATAGAGAATGACAACTGTAATTTCTTCATTAGTCAATTCCTCGTTAACCTCAATGGTCTCAACAGGAACAATGAGTGACGGATCTCCAACCACCTTCTTCAACATGGATACATGAAACACCGAGTGCACTAAAGACATCTCTGGAGGTGGTTCAAACTTGTAAGCCACCTGATCAATCCTCTTAATGATTTTGTATAGTCTGACATACCTCGGACTCAATTTTCCTTTCATACCAAACTGCATTATACCCTTCATGGGGGAAACCTTCAAGAACACCCAATCATCTTCTTTGAACTCAAAATACCTATGACGAACATCCGAATAGGACTTCTGACGACTCTGAGCAGTTTTCAACCTCTCCTTAATGATCTTAGCCTTCTTCATAGCTTGATGCACGAGGTCTAGTCCTATCAACTCCGCTTCCCCAATCTCGAACCATCCAATGGGAGATCAACATCTCCTACCATATAAAGCTTCAAACAGTGCCATCTAAATACTAGTATGATAACTATTATTGTAGGCAAATTCTATGAGAGGCAAGTGATCATCCCAACTACATTTGAAGTCAAGAACACAAGCGCGCTATCCTCAAGTGTCTGAATAGTCCGCTCTACCTGCCCGTCGGTCTGTTGATGAAAAGCTGTACTAAGGTTTACCTGGCTACCCAATCCTTGCTGAAATTTCTTCAAAAAATTAGCTGTGAACCTTGCCCCTCGTTCGAAGATAAGAAATTGGAGTGCCAGGCAATCTGACTATTTCCTTGATATACAACTGAGCATACTATTTCGCCATGTCGGTAGCCTTAGCAGGTAAGAAGTGCGCTGATTTCATGAGTTGATCCACAACCATCCAAATCGAGTTGAACTTTCGAGGAGTGCAAGGTAGTCCTACCATAAAGTCCATATTGATCATCTCCCATTCCCACATCAAAATTTCTGTGTTCTTTGTCAACCCATCGGGCCTTTAATGCTCGGCCTTTACTTGTTGAGAATTTGGATATCTTGCCACAAAGTCCGCTATGTTCCTCTTCATATCGTTCCACAATAGACTTCCTTAAGATCATGGTTTACATCTTTGTAGAGCCTCGGTGCACGAAATACCTGGAAGTATGAGCCTTGGTCATGATTCTTTTCCGGAGACCATCTATATTTGGAACGCATAATCGCCCTTGGTACCTTAGTATACCATCATCCATGCTAAGAGAAAAAGCTGTGGTCTTATGTTTATGAATCCCCTCCTTCAATTGCACCAACAATAGATCGTCGTATTGCTTCACGTTGACTTCCACAACAAGCGATGATTCAGCCCTATTTTGCACAACCACCCCTCCTACACTAGAGTCTGCAAGACGAATTCCCAAACTAGCCAATCGATGAACCTCCTTGGTCAACGGCCTTTTGTATGACTCCAAGTGAGCTAAACTACCCATAAAATTTCGGCTAACGCCACAACATTAGCCTTCCCCAAATGATACTGGATATCGATATCGTAGTCTTTGAGCAACTCAAGCCATCTCCTCTGCCTCAGATTTAGTTCCTTTTGCTTGAAAATATATTGAAGGCTCTTATGGTCCGTGAATGTATCCACATGGACCCCATACAAATAATGACGCCAAATCTTTAATGCAAATACCACCGCTGCAAGCTCTAAGTCGTGTGTTGGATAGTTCTTTTCATGATTCTTGAGTTGCCTAGAAGCATAAGCAATCAGCTTGCCATGTCGCATCAGTACACACCCTAGTCCGATTCTCGAAGCATCACAATATACCACAAACCCATCTGTACCCTCTGGTAGGGTCAACAACGCTGCCGTAGTTAATCTTGATTTCAACTCTTGGAAGCTCCTTTCACAAGCATATGACCATTGGAACTTAACTGCCTTCTGCTCAATTTAGTCAACAGAGAGGTAAGAATAGAGAACCCCTCCACAAACTTTCTGTAATACCCAGCTAATCCCAAGAAACTGCGAATCTCTGTTGGAGTTGTAGGTCTAGGCCAATTCTTCGCTGCTGCAATCTTCTGAGGATTAGCCTTAATTCCTTCTCTAGAGACAATGTGACCCAAGAATGTGACAGCATAAAGCCAAAATTCACATTTTGAAAACTTTGCATAAAGTTGGTGCTGATATAGAGTTTGAAAAACTTTCCTAAGATGGTAGACATGGTTTTCTCGACTTTGTGAATATACAAGAATATCGTCAATGAACACTATCACAAAAGAGTCGAGGAATGGCTTGAAAACTCGGTTCATAAGATCCATAAAAGCTACCGGGGCATTTGTTTGCCCAAAAGACATTACCAAAAATTCAAAGTGCCTATATCGGGTCCTGAAAGCTGTTTTAGGAATATCCTGCTCCCTGATCTTCAATTGGTGATATTTGGATCATAAGTCAATTTTGGCGAAGTACCTAGGACACTGCAACTGATTAAACAAGTCATCTATCCTTGGAAGTGGGTACTTATTCTTGATCGTGACCTTGTTGAGCTGCCGATAGTAAATACACATTCTTAGTGACCCATTTTTCTTCCTTACAAAGAGAACTGGTGCACCCCAAGGCGGCACACTCAGTCAAATGAAACCCTTCTTGAGCAGGTCCTCCAATTGTTCCTTTAGTTCCTTCAATTCTGCCCGTGCCATTCTATGGGGTGGAATAGATATAGGCTATGTGCCTGGCATCATATCAATCCCAAAATCAATCTCCCTGTATGGTGGGATCCAAGGGAGCTCATCTGGAAAGACCTCCGGGAATTCATTCACAATAGGCACAGACTCAAGTGTAGGTGCCTCGCCATCGTTGTCCATAACCCGGACCAAATGGTAAATACACCCCTTGTTGATCATCTTCTTGGCCTCAAGGTAAGAAATAAACCTACCCTTTGGCACCACATTAGCCCCTTCCATTCAATAATTGGATCATTTGGAAATTAAAACCTAACGGTTTTGGTTCGGCAATCAAGCTTGGAAAATCATGAATAAAGCCAGTCCATCCCTATTATTACATCAAAATCAACCATCTCCAACTCAATGAGACCATGGTATCCCGACCATGCACCGTGACAACGCAATCCCTATAAACCCGCGTGACTACAATAGACGCACCAACAGGAGTAGATACAGAGAACGGTTCATGAAGCTGTTCCGGTTCTATCCAAAATTCCATAGCAACATAAAGAGTGACATTGGACAAAGTGGAACCGGGAGCAATAAGAGCATATACCTCATGAGATTAGATAGTCAGTATACCTGTGACAATATTTGGAGAAGCCTCTGAACTCTAGCGACCCCTCATAGCATAGAAATGGCTAGCCCCTCCTAAACTCTGTGTACCACCCCTAGTTGCACCACGCCCTGCGGCTGCTGGAGTGCCTAGAACTGGAGGAGGTGCTGCTGATGTAGTGGTTGCAGAACTGGCTGGGTGTGCCGTACTGCCCACACTCTGGCGGGACAAACGGTAATCTCTCTGAATGTGACCCCTAATACCACACCCGTAGCTTATGGGCTGGTCCAGGAAGCAGGCCCCCAAATGCATCTTCCAACACCTAGGGCATGGGGTCCTCTTCTGCTGCTGGAATCTCCCTCCAGGCCGACACTGCTGGTGGGTCCCCTGTTACCCTAACTGGGCCTGAAATGACTCCACTACTGCTGACGGGGCCCTGATGGTAGAGCTTTAACCGAAGACTGATCAAAGGACTGGGATGGCCCTGACAACCCTCCCCTGAATGCTGTCATATCACCACCACCACCGGAAGAACCACCAAAGTTGCCGGCAGACCGGGCCTTATTGCTACCTCTCTGTTCTTCAATTTGCGGGTCTCTATGGCTTGAGAAAATGCCACTATCTTACCATAGTTGATATTGGTATTCAAGGCAGCTGTAGCAGCCTCATTAGTAACCAAAGGGCTGAGGCCTTGCACAAACCGGTGCACTCATGCTACCCTGCTTCAGGCTCTCAAACTCAACGACACGGGCTGCCTTAGTCTCGGCAGGCAAGAAATGGTCAATGAAGGCGTCGGCAAATTCACTGCACCTCGCCGGAGGGCTCCCCTCCTCACGGGACTCCTCCCACATCTCGAACGAAGAATAGGCCACCTCTTTCAGGCGGTAGGAGGCCAACTCCACTCCCTCCATCTCAGTAGTAGGCATGACTCGGAGAGTCTTGTACATCTCATCAATAAAGTCCTGGGGGTCCTCCTCGGGATTAGTGCTCGTGAACACTGGAGGATCCAGCTGAAGAAATTTGTTCACCCTTGAACTAACAGAATCCCCTTGCTGGCTGGAAGAAGCAAGTGCAACATTCGATCTTTGGACATGTGAATCCACTATCTGAGCCAATATCTGTATGGCTCCCCTAAGATCTCCATCAGAAACACCGGGACTAGAAGCTGGAGTTGGAGGTGGAATAGCTGCACCCTCAGCAGGATTAGGGATTGGTGCAATCTGAGTAGGAGTAGTAGCATCAGGCAGTGTAGTAGCTGGGGGAATCTCCTTATCCCTCGGGTGCTCACCCTCATCATTAGGTGTAGAATCGACTGCCACTTTTGGGGTGGCATCGGCTCCTTGGCCAGTTCTTGTTTTCTTCCTAGGCGCCATGTACTGAAAATTAGAGCAATGGATGAGTTAAAAGAGGAACAGTCTTATAATTAGCTTTATCGCATGATCTAGAACATCAAAGAAGGGTATTATTCCTAAATACCCAAGTAGCCCCCTAATTATAGATGAGGACGACAACACATCGATAAGAAGGACTCTACTAGACACGGCTCGGAGATATCCGAGGACATATTAAAACCTTAGGCTCTAATACCAAGCTCGTCAGCCCCTGACCTCAACGAGCGCGACCGACGCTCAACCGAGACTCCCTGGTTGAGCAAGCCTGCACAATGCCATCTACCCAATTCACCCATGAATAAAGAGAAGACAAATTTTATTAGTTAGACAGTAAGAGGTCATGTGAATAACACCAGCTCATTTCCATTAGTTACGTCATTAATAGTCTCCAAAATAGTACACAATACGTTCGTAGTTGAAGTGGAACATGTGATACAATTACAACAATTTTAGTTTAACTTTCCCAAAACAAGATACAACCCACACTATGTCTACGGAGCCTCTAACAGAAACAAAAGAGTGCTACGACAGTACCAGCAACAAAGCCCCGAGTATACCTCAAAATGCTATGTACAAAGGACAAGAGATACAGGATCCGAAATGAAGTGGGGCTTACCAAGTTAGCTGAGGAGAGGGTGTGCTGCTGTTACTGATCAATACCACCTGCTATGGAACCACCAACATCCATTAAGGATGCAGCGTCCCCGACAAAAGGGACGTTAGTACATCTGGAATAATACTAGTATATAAAATTAAACACCCTCTCAATAGAACGAGTAACAGTAAACGGAGAAGGAAACATGAAATCAATAAGAGACTCAAACAGTATCAAGGTGTCAAGTTAGTGAAAAAGTAAATTTCAAGTAAGTTTCAATCTTTTTTAAGTTGGGAGATATTTAGGACCGATATACCACCGTGCTTTTAGCACGCAGTCTGATCTCAGCCCAATCATCTAAGCCGTCTCACCCCGAGACATCCACTCACAATACCACCATGTGTGCGGCATGGCGTGCGAACTCAACCCGATCGGCTAAGCCGTCTCACCACAATGCCTTGTAGGTCAATATCACATCAAATCTTGCTAGAATTAATCTCATCCCATTTAAGGAAAAATATCTCAACACATCAATCTCATCCCATATAAAGGGAAACAACCTCATCACATTAACATGTGGATTTATCTCTCAATTACTCCTACACCGGCTCATGTAATTTCGGGCTTAGGTTGTTTTACCTACCCTTTCTCGGTGGCTAAATGATACTCCAAAAGCATTTATTACTTAAAGTATTTGCCACTCTTTTCATAATCTTTTACATATCATTCATTTCATTAGCATCAATGGCCATAACATAATATCATTCTTGGCACGTTGGCCGTACTTCATATTTCATACTCCCTTCTTTCACTTTCAAATATCATCATGGGTAATCAACAACAAGGCTTTTCAAATTTAGACTCAAATACATATGTGAGCAAATAAGAGTCTTAGGCACATAGAGATTTCTTACACAATTTGGCATAATAACTTTCATTTGGGCTTGAACTTGAAGCCACAACATTTAATACATAACTCATAATTTGAACACATTCCCGAAGAATAACATAATATGAGAAAAATATCCGGAACACATTTTGAACATATATATATATATATATGTATAAATATATATATATATATATATCTTTCAACACCAAGCTTATTCGGAATAGTCAACTTATAATGAACAACTCGGGACTTACAAGAACATCATAGGATTCAATTCTAAGAGAGAAGTTTAGCAAACATACCTTGCCTTGACCTTCCTTAAATTACTACAATTATTTGGAAATCTTAGGCACTTCGAGCTATTAGGAAATATAACAAAATTGAACACAAATTAGGAAGGCATTCATGGTTCCAACTCATTTGAGCATTTTATCAAGCACTAGGTGGGCATTATGATTTCAAGGTCCTCCTTTGGTGGATTCCTTCATCCCACTACCCAAAGTCTACCCAATTGAGCTTAACAATCTTCCCACAAATCTTGATAGTACATGGATGTATAATGAACAACTCCTACACCCAAGAATTGTTTTTTCTTATTACCTATTTTCAGTTAAATCCCGAAATTGAGGGCTAGGGAGTAGAATCTTACCTCTAGGATGAAGACCTAGCAAGTTTTCCTTGTTAATTTTCCAAGCCTTGAGCAAGAATTGATGAAAAATTAGTTTAGGAACCCCTTCTCACTCTAGAGCACTTTCTCCCTCTCAAAATATTAGAATTTTACTTAACAAATGGTCCTTAACGTCTATATGACCGAACGCAGCTCTGCGGTCACAGAGTGGACCGTAGAACGAATATACGGTCCGCAAATGGGCCATAGAAGTGATGTCAAGAACTGGGTAGTTCGGATTAGGTCTGCGGTCTGCAGACCAGTTCTGCGATCGCATTATGCGCCACAGAACTCCCCTCCGAAAATCTTTATGCTGAATTTGCGATGGGTTGTGCGGCCCGCGAAAGTGTTTTGCGGCCGCATATTAGACTGCAAAACCATCCTCCAGAATTAGCCATTTTTCTGTTGCACTCTACGGCCGATCTGCAGCTCGCAGAGTGATTCTGCGGTCGCATAGTGCACCGCAAAAATGCCCTGCTCTGCCAAAAGTTTTCTTCAACTCCCCAACGCACTGTCAACCCAAAAAGTCCATACCGCGACAAGCTTGCTCACCGTGAAAAATCTCTACAATCACCAACACATAAGTCCACCTTGGTATCATGAAACCCCGAGTTCTAGGTGAAATTGTATGGGGCCTTACATTGTATTTATTATATTAAGTTGTTTGTCACTAGATTCGAGTCGTTTAGAGGCTGATTCGCGAGGCAAGGGTTTGTTGGAGCATTGAGCTGCGCACTTTGAGGTAAGTAACACTTCTAAACTTGGAACTGAGTGTATGAATCTCAAGAATACGTGTTATATGGTTGGTGTTGGGGTGACACACAAGCTAGGTGACGGGTGTGTAGGCGTGCACCGTGGTAATTATGACTCAGTTAATTATGTGGTGCTACGTAGTTATCTAGTCCTTTTTATCCGTGTAAATCCTACGTGTTAGAGTAATTGATCTATGTTTCATGCTAGAAATCATGTCTAGGCTATGTGCTTATTCTGCTGGGACCCACTGAGGTTACTTCTACTGTTGAGTTATTTGCTTAAACTGCAATTGTATACTGAGTCATGTTTATTCATTTTCATATCATATCACAGTCTCAGTTATCATTTACTGTTACATCATGCTATCATTGTTTGGGTTGAGTGGTATAAGAGTTGTGAGCCCGTGAGACCGGAGAGATTGATGGCTAAGTTAGGGCCTGAGAGCCGGATTGTGAGTGATATTGTAGATCGGGCTGCATGACGCAGCAGGCCATATTGGCTTTATAATAATAATAATAATAATAACAATAACAATAACACCACCACCATCAACAACAACAACAAAAAAAAAAAAATATAATAACAATAATAATGATAATAATAATAATAATTATTATTATGGATCGGGTTGCATGCCGCAGCAGACCTTATTGGCATTGTATTAGTGCTTGGGCAGGATCTGCCCCTCCGGAGTCTAATATACCAGCAGTGAGCGCAGACAAATTGATTTATATACACATGCTATGGTGAGGGGCATTTATGTCAGGCACCCGTACAGTGCTGAGTGATTGTGTGTGATGAGTGGGAATTGAGATAGACAAATTGAGTACTTTGAGAGTGTGAGTACGTGGGATTAACAATGTGATACATTACATTTGACATGCATATTTGACATGTAGGCATAGAGATATAACATTCCTCACGCTAGCAGTACTTGGCATATTTTATCAGTGTTGGGCTTAAAATTGTTGAGATTGAATGTATGCCTAAATTTCTGTACCGTGAACGAGCTAAATATGGAAATTTCTCTGAGTTATTACTGTCATTATCTTTGTCATATCTGTTTTTTCATTATTTTGGTTCGAAATGTATCTTTCTGAGTTCATCACTACTTTTAGCCCAAGGTTAGTCCTGTTACTTATTAAGTACATTGAGCCGATTGTACTCATACTACACTCTCTACTTCGTGTGCAGATCGATGTACAACTGGATGCGCTGATTGCTAGATCTGGTGCTAATACTTGCTCGGAGACTTTGAGGTAACTGCTATGATGCCCGCAGACCTTGGCTCTCCTTCCTTTCATTTTATTCAGTACTGTTCTATTTTTCTTAGACAGTTGTACTAGAGTTTCAAACTATGTTGGCACTTAGTAGCTCATGTACTGGTGACACCAGGATTTTGGGATAACTTTAGTAGAGTTACAGTTGTTTTTATCAGATATTTATGAGACTTTCCACTGCTGAACTTATTAAATCATGTTTAAATTAAAATGCGTAGTTGTTATGTGATTGTCGACTTTCCTAGTAATGTGTTAGGCGCCGTCACGACATGTTGGGATTTTGGGTCGTGACACTAACAAAGAATCAGTTAATAAATAGAGACAAGCACAATATATTATATTCAATTGATGTACAATGTGAAAAATATTCAATGTGAATATTCTGGACTTCAAGAGGATCTCACAATAAGACAACTAATACTAACAATGTCAATATTGTTAAGAGTAATTTAACAATAAAGGAGTAACAAGAAATTAGAGAGGTAGTAAATTCAACTAAAGAGTATACGATCAATTACAACAACAAAGGATAGAATCACATACTAACAACGCCAATTAGAGCATGTGAGAGGAAATTTAACAATGTACGATGTAACATGCTATAACAAATTCAACTAAATGCATGGAAGAAGTCCAAAAGTCTAAACCGTTCATAATACCACATATGGACCGGATACACATTCGTCACCTTGTGCATACGTCTTCCACATAGTGCAATTAACATGAACAACCCAAAGCCTAAGGGGTAGTTCCCCCACACAAAATTAGGCAAGAAAATTACCTCAATTAGGCCAAATCAAACCTCAAATATAGCTTTTACCCTAAAATTAGCCTCCACACGGCTCAAATATAACCAAAAGTGACTTAATATCATAAACAATGCAAGAGGAGACAATTACAATAGATAAATCTATGTCTTTATACATTTCCCAAAAAGTCAACAAAAGTCAAACCCGGGTCCAAGGGTAGACTTCGACTACCCATAACCCCACGAGTCCATATATATGTTTTGCTTTTCAAATCCAAATACAAATCGACTCTCAAAACTCAAAGCTTCATTTTTCAAAACATTGATAAGAATCCCCAATTTTCACTTCGATTCTCATAAATTTGATGTTAAATCTAAGATATAATCATGAAATATAGTTAGAAATTGATTAGAATCACATACCAAATATTTGTAGATGAATATCCCCTCCCCAAATCGCCTCATATTGAGTCTAGGGTTCTAAGATATGAAAAAGGAGACCTAAATCCTGACTCTTAGCCCATTTGATCAGCTGCAGATATTGCAAATGGGACCTTGAATTCGCATACAAGGTCGCATTTGAGAACCGTCCCAATTGCGGAACAGGGATCGCGATTGCGAACCCTGACAGCCTCTTCAGATGTCGCATTTGCGACAAAAGCTTCACAATTTTGGAGCTGCTTTCATCACAAAAGCGACCAAATGGTCGCAAATGCGAACCAACCCAAGCCTACACTGACTTCACAAATGCGAAGGGGCAAGTCGCATTTGCAATATCTGACTTCCCCTGCCCACTTCACAATTGCGAGACTGGTGCTCGCAATTGCGACATCAGAGCACCAGCACACCAGCAAATCCTGTTTTCAGTCTAAAACATTCCAAAACGCATTTGAAACTCATCCGAGCCCTCAAGGCTCCAAATCGACACCAAGTCTAAAAATATCATACGAACTCGCTCGCGTGATCAATAGATAAAAATAACATCTAGAACTATGAATCGGAAATCAAGACGCATGAATTTCAAAGAAAAGTTCAAGAACCTCAAGAATTGCAACTAAACATCTGAATTCTAACAAATCAATTGCGAATGACACCAAATATTACAAGCAAGTTCTAAATAGCATAATGGACCTTTTCCAAGTCCCAAAACAAAATTCTAAACTAGATAGCAAAAATTCAACCTACGTTCAAATTTGGGAATTCTTCTAAACATCAAATTGCTAACTTTTGGCAAAACAACACAAATCAACCTGCGGACCTCCTAATCTGATTCCGGGCATATGCCCAACTACAAAATTATGATACTAAACTATCGGATATATCAAAACACCATTCCGGGTCGTTTCACAAAAGTCAAACTTTGGCCAACATTTCTAACTTAGGCTTCTAAGACAAGAACCAAAGGGTCCAAATCAATCCAAAACCTTCCTGGAACAAAACTAACCAACCTGCAAGTCATAATGTTACAAATACACATTTGTGAAGCATCAAAATGGGAAATGGGGATCAAATAGACAAAAGGACCGGTCGGGTCGTTACATTCTCCACCTCTTAAAATCTGAATGGGTGACACCCGGAGCAAAATCCTCTCTCCCGCAATAATTGCTATATCATGAGCCCTCCAATCGGCATAACTCTTCTATCTAGACTGTGCTGTACGAAGTCGATATTGAATCAACTTGACTTTCTGCAAGGTATCCTAAACTAAATCAGTGCCTAACAACCTAGCCTCACCGGCTCAAACCAACCAACTGGTGAACGACACCGTCTTCCATATAGGGCCTTATAAGGTGCCATCTGAATACTCGATTGGTGTCTATTGCTGTAGGCAAACTCTGCAAGCAGTAGGAACTGATCCCATGAACCTCCGAAATCCATAACACAAGCACGTAGCATATCCTCCAAAATCTGAATGGTGCGCTCAGACTGCCCGTCCGTCTAGTGGTGAAAGGATGCACTCCACTCAACCCGTGTGCCTAACTCACGCTACACGGCGCTCCAGAAATGTTATGTGAACTGCGTGCCTCGATCGAAGATAATACACACCGGCACACCATGGAGACGAACAATCTCACAGACATAGATCTGAGCCAGCTGCTCTAAAGAATAGGTAGTCATCACTAGGATGAAATGTGCCGACTTGGTTAGCCTATCAGCAATCACCCACACTGTGTCAAGTTTATTTAAAGTCCATGGGGGCCCGACAACAAAATCCATGGTAACACTCTCCCACTTCCACTCGCGAATCTCAAGTCTCTAAAGTAAACCGCCAAGCCTTTGATGCTCGTACTTCACTTGCTGAAAGTTCAAGCACCAAGCCATATACGGTATATCTTTCTTCATTCTTCTCCACCAATAATGCTACCTCAAATCCTGATACATCTTAGCGGCACCCGGATGAATGGAATACTGCAAACTATGGGCGTCCTCAAGGATCAACTCATGCAACCCATCTGCATTGGGCATATATATCCGGCCTGCATTCGCAACACCCCGTCATCTCCAAAAGTAACCTCCTTGGCATCATCGTGCTGCACTGTGTACTTATGGACAAGCAAATAGGAGTCATCACACTGACGCTCTCTGACGCGCTCATATAAGGAAGACCGAGAAACCACATAAGCAAGAACCTGATTGGGCTGCAAAACATCCAGTCTCACAAACTGATTGGCTAAAGACTGAACATCTATGCTAGTGGCTTCCCTATTGCAGGTAAGTATGCCAAACTAGCCAGGATGATACAAAATAGTGATATCATAGTCTTTCAGCAACTCTAACCATCTCTGCTGCCGCAAATTTAGATCTTTCTGCTTCAATAGATACTGGAGACTCTGGTGGTCAGTATAAAACTCACATGGAACACCGTATAAATAATGCCTTCAAATCTTTAATGCATGAACAATAGCTGCCAATTCCAAGTCGTGCACCGGATAATTCTTCTCATGAACCATCAACTACCGAGATGAGTAGGCAATCACCCTACCGTCTTACATCAACACTGCGCCAAGCCCAATACGCGATGCGTCATAATACAAAGTGTAAGACCCCGAACCCACATGCAACACCAACACTAGGCTGTAGTCAAAGCAGTCTTGAGATTTTGAAAGCTCGGCTCAAACTCCTCAGACCATCTGAAAGGAGTACCCTTCTAGGACAATCTAGTCAAAGGTGCAGTAACGGATGAGAAACCCTCTACAAAACGGTGATAATACTCGTCCAAACTAAGAAAACTCCGAATCTTAATAGCTGAAGACGGTCTAGGCCAACTCTGAACTGCCTAGACACCACATGACCCAAAACGCCACTGAATCAAGCCAGAATTCACACTTGGATAATTTTGCATATAACTTCTTCTCCCTCAAGGTCTAGACCACGATCTTCAAATGCTGCTCATGATCCTCCCGGCTGCGAGAACATACCAAGATGTCGTCAATAAACAAAATGATGAATGAGTCAAGATATGGTTGGAAAACACTGTTCATCAAGTGAATGAATGTTTCTGAGACGTTGGTCAGCCCAAATGACATCACGAGGAACTCATAGTGTCCATATCGAGTCCGGAAACTAGTGATCGGAATATTCGGATCTCGAATATTTAGCTGATGATACCTTGACTGCAGATCAATCTTCGAGAATACTCTGGCACCCTGAAGCTGGTTAGATCAGTTATCAATGCACGGTAATGGGTACCTATTCTTCACTATAACCTTGGTCAACTCCCTATAATCAATACACATCACCATAGTACCATCCTTCTTCTTCACAAATAGATCTAGAGCACCCTAAGGTGACATACTTGGCCGGATGAAACTCTTATCAAGCAACTCTTGTTGTTGTTCCTTTAACTCCTTCAATTCACTATACAATACAATATGGTGGAATAGAAATGGGCTGAGTGCTAGGCACCAGTTCAATACCAAAATTGATATCTCTATCGGGCGACATGCCTGATAAGTCTACTGGGAACACATCTGGGAGATCTCTCACTATCGGAATTGACTCAAGGGTAGGAGTATCAGCACCGACGTGTCTCACAAAGGCTAGATATGCTTCACACCCCTTATGAACCATCCGCTGTTCCTTAAGGAAGTATACAACCTTGCTAGGAATATAATACAATGTACCCCTCCACTCCAACCGGGGCAAACTTGGCGTAGCTAGTGTCACAGTCTTGGCATGACAATCCAGAATAGCGTGATAGGGCGACAACCAGTCCATGCCCAAGATCACATCAAAGTCTACCATATTAAGCAATAATAGATCAACTCTAGTATGAAAACCACCAATAACAACTAAACATGACCGATAAACACAGTCCACAACAATATAATCTCCCATAGGCGTGGACACATATATATGAGAGATCAAGGAATCAAGAGAAATATCCAAATACGAAGCAATTTAAGATGACACATATGAATACAGATCAAATAGGGCTGATGCATACCTATGACAAAGTGGAACGATACATGTGATGATAGCATCCGATGCAATTGCCTCTGTCTTACCAGGAAAAGCATAGAAACGAGCTTGGCCTCCCACTCTAGAGCGAACTCTACCTGCCTGACCTCGAGTTGAATACAGAGTATCTGTCTCTAACTCTTGAGACATGCTGAATCTAATACCATAGTTGAACCCCTCGATGAATCTGCGGACTCGCTCTCTGATTGTAGAAACCAAGGTAGGTGCATACCTAGACAAGTCAATGAATCTGATAGCATACTCTGAAACTGTTATAGTCCCCTGATGCAGCTGCTCAAGATGTGTGTGCCATACAACCCAAAGGGTCTGGGAGCAAACTCTCTCAAAAACATCATTGAAAATTGAGCCCAAGTGAGAGGGGCTGCATCAACTGGCCTACCCTCCTCGAAATCTTGCAACCACTGATATGCTGCTCCAGATAGTTGAAATATAGTAAAAGCAACTCCGCTTTCCTTCATAATACCCATGGTGCGGAGTATACGATGGAGCTTCTCTAGAAAACCATGCGCATCTTAAGTAGCTGCACTACTGAGAGTAGGAGGATCATACTTCTTGAACCTCTCAAGTCTCATATGCTCTTCCTCAGATGCCGCTGGCCTGATCTCGGGCTGAATAGGAATAACTAGTTGTGCTGGAATGAGTTGGTGAGAGATGGAAAGATCATCATTGACGCTAATGACACGGCCGACGCGAACCATGCTAGTGCTAAAATCGATCACAAGAAGGGATCAACGTAATAGTCTTCTCCAAGGTTCTCTAACAAGCAAGGAGAGATCCACGAGACGTTCTTCCTCAAAATTAATCTGAAGTGCTGATAGAAGTTCATTGAACGTGGACCTGCTGCTCTGGAGTATGGGTCGCAGGAGTCTGAGCTCCTCCCCCAGCCTGAGATGTGGCTGGTGCAAGGGCAATCAATCCCGCCTGAGCTAGAGTGACGAACATCTCAAGAACTGTACTAGAGCTTCCTGAAGTCCAGGGGCAGTAGCAGGTGACTTGGGTGCCTGTCCCCCAACCGGAGCTACTGGTGGCTCCTTAGTTGCTGCTCGGGCAGGTGCTCTGGCTGCAGCACGTGCCCCTCCTCGGCCTTTGTC
>MCJB01003336.1:22468-38491 GCA_002018475.1 Nicotiana obtusifolia | reverse complement strand
AAAGCCAGATTTCAAAGGTAGAATGTATTGGTGGCACATCGACCTAGAATAAGGGCTCTAGTCCACGATTCCTGGATTCCAACCTTTCAAAGGCAAAGGAAGTCTCAAGCTGTAAAAGTAGGCCTGCCATCGATGCTAAGAGATAGACGAGCTACCATAGATCCCTCACCGACGAATAGCGTACTTTCCTCTTAGAATATCCCTTGAATAAGCGGATGAACCACTTGAGCCTCCTATTTCACTGAATCCGCTCCCATCTCTACAGAGCCCCGAAAGCTTATAGGATCTCTAGGCTGTAGAGAAAGGGCCTATGATGGAATCATTGAATCTCAGCGACGCGGTGAAAGATCTAAAAGAGGTGGATGATCCCAAGTATTGCAAATATCACCGCATCGTCAGTCACCCTACAGCAAGATGCTTCGTCTTAAAGGAGAAGATCATGACGTTGGTGAGAGATGGAAAGATCATCATTGACGCTAATGACACGGCCGAAGCGAAGCATGCTAGTGCTAAAATCGATCACAAGAAGGGATCAACGTAATAGTCTTCTCCAAGGTTCTCTAACAAGCAAGGAGAGATCCACGAGACGTTCTTCCTCAAAATTAATCTGAAGTGCTGATAGAAGTTCATTGAACGTGGACCTGCTGCTCTGGAGTATGGGTCGCAGGAGTCTGAGCTCCTCCCCCAGCCTGAGATGTGGCTGGTGCAAGGGCAATCAATCCCGCCTGAGCTAGAGTGACGAACATCTCAAGAACTGTACTAGAGCTTCCTGAAGTCCAGGGGCAGTAGCAGGTGACTTGGGTGCCTGTCCCCCAACCGGAGCTACTGGTGGCTCCTTAGTTGCTGCTCGGGCAGGTGCTCTGGCTGCAGCACGTGCCCCTCCTCGGCCTTTGTCCCGACCCTGGCCTCATACAGCTCTAGAAGGGGGCGTAGGTGTATCATCATCAGATCTAGCATGCGTGTCCCACCATCTATGAGAGAATAGAAAGCAAAGATTCAGATTTCGAAGTCAACCAATTTGCATGATAAGGAATCAAAGGAGTGGAATTTCCTAATAGTTTCATAGCCTCTCGAAGATAAGTACAGACATCTCTGTACCGACCCGTAAGACTCTACTAAACTTGCTTATGACTTGTAGCACCTGTGAACCTAGAGCTCTAATACCAAGTTGTCACGACCCCAAATTCCGCACCTAGTCTCTAAGACTAGATAAGCCTAACATATATAGAAAGATAGCAGAAACAATAACTTAAACATCAGATTAAACTGTCAAACTATCATAATGAACCCCAGTAGATATAACTGACAAATAACACCCAAAATTTAGTGGTACTGAGTCATAAGCTCTACAACAAGTGCACAAAAATGCTCGAAATACAATAGTATTTTGAACAGGAAAATAAACAATAGAACATCTTAAATTAGAAGGTGACTTTGAGGCCTACGAACGTCGAGCGGGTGTACCTTGAAGTCTCCGAAAATAGCTAATCAATCACTGGTGTCCAGCACGGATGAATGTACCTGGATTTGCACAAAAATGCGCAAAAGCATAGTATGACTACACCACAACGACACCCAGTAAGTATCAAGACTAACCTCGATAGATTAGTGATGAGGCTAGATCAAGAAATCTACTAGGAATAGAAAACTGAACAGAATATAACATAGTCTAATAATGGAAGACGAGGAAGTAAATAACAGATAAGCAAATAATTAATGTGAGGTAACAATGGAAATTAAAGCGATAAAGGCATCAAGTAGTGAACACATAATGAAACATCAAGTAGTCAAACATGGACGATTACAAGTAAGATATTGAAGAAAACAACAAAAACTGTTCAACCAACAAGCCTCTTTTAGCATGAAATGTACAACAAGAATCACAACCGAGGTACCACGCCTCATATTCACATTTCACAATTTCAATCACAATCTTTCCTTATATCACCGCGTGAGCCTTGCATTTATTTTTGAAAATATTTTCACAAAATAGCTACACATGTTTTAGCCCACTTATCTTACCGCGTGACTTCAAGTAAGTCCCTTACTAGCAACACGTGTATAAATTTCCACCTTATCTCACCGTATGCATATCAACCCCTATCCTTATACCACCACATGCATATCAATATCACAACACAATAATCAACTAGCACCACATGTGCCCATATGCAACATTATTTGCCAAAATAAACAATATCAATATTATCACAACGTAGAGCCCATGGCTCAATCACAATGTGTACAAGAATCTCAATAACATCAAAATGATCGAGGAATACTCAAGAATTAACAACTTCAACCTCAATGTGATAATAGCTTCCACAACTTCAACATTAATAACTCAACAAGAAGATATTCTACAAAATAACAACTTCAAAATAAGAGTAATATAGCAATAAGGGAGTAACAAGACAATAAGAGAGGTAGTAACTTCAAATAATGCTTATAAGAGAAATTACAACAACAAAGGATAGAATCAAATACTAACAACGTCAATTAGAGTATGTGAGAGGAAATTTAACAATGAAAGATGTAACATGTTATAACAAATTCAACTGAATGCATGGAAGAAGTCTAAAAGTTTAAACTGGTCATAGTATCACATATAGCTTGTGTACACACTCGTCACCTTGTGTACATGTCTTCGACATAGTGCAATTAACACGAACAACCCAAATCATAAAGGGTAGTTCCTCCACACAAAGTCAGGAAAGAAACTTACCTCAACTAGGCCAAATCAACCCACAAATATAGCTTTCCTCTAAAATTCGCCTCCACATGGCTCAAATTTAACCAAAAGTGACTTAATATCATCAAACAATGCAAGAGAAAATAAATTACAATAGATAAAGCTATGATCTTAACACATTTCCCAAAAAATAAACAAAAGTCAACCCCGGGCCCGCCCGATCAAAAACAAGGTTCCAAGGGTAGATTTCGACTACCCA
Organism: Nicotiana obtusifolia; assembly: GCA_002018475.1. NCBI lineage: Eukaryota > Viridiplantae > Streptophyta > Magnoliopsida > Solanales > Solanaceae > Nicotiana > Nicotiana obtusifolia. Next base: position 35,540 of record MCJB01003336.1, on the reverse strand, counting down.
TAACCCCACGAGTCCATATATATGTTTTGTTTTTCAAATTAGAGTTCAAATCGACTCTCAAAACTCAAATCTTCATTTTTCAAAACTTTGACAAATATCCCTAATTTCCTCTTTGATTCTCATAAATTTGATGTTAAATATAAGATATAATCATGAAATATAGTTGGAAAATTGACTAGAATCACTAGTCCAATATTTGTAGATGAAAATCCCCTCTCCAAATCGCCTCCTACCGAGTCTAGGGTTCTAAGATATGAAACTAAGACCTAAATCCCGACTCCTAACCCTTTTGATCAGCTACAAATATCGCAAATGTGATCTTGAGTTCAAATTTGCGAACCATCGCAATGTGGAATAGGGATCGCAATTGCAATCCCTGACAGCCTCTTTAGATGTCGCATTTGCGACAAAGGCTTCGCAATTGCGGAGCTACCATCTTCGCAAAAATGACAAAATAGATGCAAATGCGACCAAAACCAAGCGTACACCGACTTCACAAATGCGAAGGGGAAAGTCGCATTTGCAACATCTGACTTCCCTTGCCCACTTCACAATTGAGAGGCTGGTGCTCGTAGTTGCGACATCAGAGCGTCAACATACCAGCAAATCCTGTTTTCAGTCCAAATTATTTTGAAGCGTGTTTGAAACTCATCCGAGCCTTCGGGGCTCCAAACCAAACATCCACACAAGTTTAATAAATATGATACAAACTCGCACGCGCGATCAAAACACAAAAATAACATCTAGAAATACGAATCGGACATAAAAACATATGAATTTCAATGAAAAGTTCAAGAACCTCTAGAATTGCAACCAAGCATCCGAATCCTATCAAATCAACTTCGAATGATACCAAATTTTGCAGACAAGTTCTAAATAGCGTATTGGACCTACTCTGAGTCCCAAAACCAAATTTTGAACCCGATAGCCAAAAGTCAGCCTACGGTCAAACATGGAAATTCTTCTAAACCTTAAATTGCCAACTTTCGGCAAAACAACACAAATCAACCTACGGACCTCCGAATCCGATTTCGGGCGTACGCCCAAGTCCAAAATCATGATACGAACCTATCAAAGCCATCAAAAGACCGTTCTGAGGTAGTTTCCACAAAAGTCAAACTTTGTACAACATTTCTAACTTACGCTTCTAAGCCAAGAACCAAAGAGTCCAAATCAACCCAAAATATTCCCGGAACGAAACTAACCAACCCCGCAAGTCACATAGTCACAAATACACACGTGGGAAACATCAAAAAGGGAATGGGGCTCAAATACACAAAATGATCGGTCGGGTCGTTACGGGATACCGTTGTGGTGTACTCATGCTACGCTTTTGCATATTTTTGTGCACATCAAAGTACTTTTGCCTGTGCTAGATGCTAGTGAGTTGCTTCAGACTTTGCGGAGACTGCAACATATACCTTCTTGACGCTCGCAGGCTTCGAATTTACCTTCCAGTGATCATATGCTGCTGTTTCAGCTAATAGAGATTCCTAGTTTATTTTAGTAGAGCGTATTACTCTGTACCACCGGCTTTGGGGATTTTATGATTGTTGTTCTGTTATGGTTTTACTATGTTATTTATTAGTTGAATCAATAGCTTAGTCATTATTTATGTTAAATTCTCATCATGTGTATTACGCTTATCTAGTCTTAGAGACTAGGTGCCGTCACGATTCTTAAAGTGGAAATTTGGGGTCGTGATACTTAACCAAAAGTGGAGAAGAATTATCTTCAAATAATCTTAGCATGTAATGAAAGAATTAATTTGATGAATAAAAATGAATATCATATACAATATGTAAATATATAAGAGAAATATTTGTTATAGAAAATGGGTTTGAATAGACACTAATTGTTCTGGTCAAGCCAAAACGAGTACAAGGTATAGAGATTAAAAAATATGATAGCTCAAACAACGATTTCAAGCTATGTCTACTTGAAGTGAAATAGTTAAAGAACAATTAACAAGCAGATTCGTTTGAAAAGCATGCTAGTATAATTGTAAAAAAAAAGGTAAAGTTATTAATTTGAGAAGAAGATGAAATGCCTTTCATTTTTATGTGTATAACTAATTTAATTAATCACATACATACCAATCCTAATTAATCGAACAAGCTGTAAAATATATTTGACATCCTAACTATATACATATAAACTTCAAGAATCTCCTAACGTATGATATTGCAAGTTAACCCAATTATTAACTATATGCAATTCACCTAAGTGTTTAACAAATAGATAATATCAAAACAAGCAAGTAAATATAATATTATCTATGACTTTACTATACTTTGCAATTTTATACATCCGGTAACGGGAAGTACGAAGCGGGTAGTTTGACGGGAATTCGTCTTTGATTTTCCTTTGAGTGTCGTCTTCGAAAAGCGACTCCATATGATAATACCTCACAAACAAGAGAAATATAATTTGTTAGTGAAATAACATAAAGTAAAAAATAAATTAAATATGACATATTTTAAAATAATCTCTATTTGAAAATGTTTTTAGAAAATAGTTTTTGAAATTATTTTTGAGAATGTTTTTTTTGGAAATGGTTCGAAAATAAATTTTGAAGGCTTGGATGGTATATGCCATATAACAATAAGATATTAGAACGGAATATTGTCTTGATTGCAAGTGTCACGACCCGAAATCCCAACCATGGGGTCGTGATGGTGCCTAACATCTGCTTGCTAGACTAGCTAACATTAGCAAATTATTTAACATTTTTTAGAAAATTTTATAGCAGAACCTTACAAATACAAAGCTGAAATAAACTGAATTAGATGTGATAAATACAACGTAGCGTAGTCTAACATATCCCAGAAATCTGGAGTCATGAATACATGAGCATACTAGAGTTTTACAAATTAAGTCTGAGCAAAATACAACTGTTTGAAATAAAGTAAACAGTAAAGACAGGATAGAAGGGGACTTCAAGGATTGTGAACACCAACAGCTCTACCTCAAGTCTCATGTTGTAAGTCGATCCGAGTAAGAACTCCTCTACATGTCGGCGGGACCAACACCGGTATCTTCACAAGAAGTGCAGAACTATAGCGAGTACAATTGACCCCATGTACTCTGTAAGTGCTGAGCCTAACCTCGATGAAGTAGTGACCAGGCTATGACAAGACACTCACAATAAACATGTACGGATAAAAATTACGAAATACAGAAATAGAAATAAAGCAATAAACTCATATAAATGGACCGAAAAGGTCATCTACTAGAGGGCCCCAAAATAACATGACCTCAAACTTCATATCACAATATCGAGAATAAACTTTACAACCACAAACAACTACAACACATTGTTGGCTAAGTTTGTTTTGATGATTGACGAAGAAACACACGCATGAACTAGGTCCATACACAATGTATATAGATACAGGCGGATTCAAGAACACGACATGCATGTGAAAGAGATAAGCTTAGTGGTTATATTTGATGTCTCCTGAACGAAAAAGTTGAATAATTGATAAGGAGCATAACTCCTTACTCAAAGAGAATTCTATCATAGATAGGGGAGGAGTTAAAAGTTGAAGATCACTAGAACTCTTCCACAATGGAAGAGTATATCATTAGATCTCTAGTTAATCCTATTCTACTAACTCTATATATTTCATGATGTTCTCATTTTACAGGTACGCAAAAATGCTGAAGTCAAACGAGATTTGAGACCAAAATAGCAAGGCATTTTGCAAGCAATTCCTGTGTGATTCAAGTGTGCAAACCTGAACCTACATGAACAAGATAGAAGAACCAGTTCCATGTGTCTGTCTTTTGAGTTGTACCTTTCAGCTTTCTGTAGAAACATTTATATTAGGTAGTCTGAGTGTATTGTGCAAGTTAGAGTTAACTTGAAATTATCGCAACAGTCGAGGCTTGTTACCATAAAGGGTTAGAGGTAATCCTTAGGTTTATAACAATTTTGTAAATGCTGTTTTTGGCTCAGTGATTTAGTGAAGTGTTCAGAAAAATCCTACCGTGTAGTAGGTCGTGGTTTTTTCACCTTTTGAGCCAGGTATTTTCCACGTAAAAATACTTGTGTTCTTTACTTTCTACATTTACTATTCTGCAACTGTAGTATAAAGAGCACATAGAAGAACCAGGTCCTTCTATAATATGTGCACGCGAAAAATTGGATACCACACAAATCGCCCCCCTCTTGTGTGTTATTGAAGTATAAAACATCATTGGTATCAGAGCAGGTTGTCCTTGAAGAGGCTAGTGCACCACCTGGAAATTGGGAAGGGCAATCCATTGCTAGGCCACCACTCTTTAACGACCAGTACTACTCTTGGTGGAAGTCAAGAATGACAGACCACATACACGGAGAGGGCTATGAGCTATGGGAAATTGTCACTGATGGTCCACTAGCTACTTTGAAGAAAAATGTTGAAGGAGTAGATGTGCCAAAGACAAGAGCTGATTGCAATGCTTTTGTTTTGGGTAATTTCACTAAACAGTCTGGCTAGTGATCATTTTATATAAGAAATAGAAAACTACAAGTACAAAGGAAGGGGACATAAATCTTACCTCCAAGTTAATGGTATGTACCAAGAGGTTATCTACTTTAACATAACTAGTTGGTACCAAACAAGTATGAGGAGTTAGACCTAAATAAATGCACCATTTGACTATGCAAACTTGACAGTCAAATGGTTTACAAAAACAACATGTATTGAGAGTTAGGTCAACTAAAAAACTAGGATGGAATGACTCCTTCCATTTACAATTGGTCCTATAAATAAAAGGAAAATATGATCTCCCTATGTGAAGTGACAAAAATATATCTATACAACAACATAAGGGTAATAATGAAGGATATAGTACAATTATCTTCATGTTGGCTTTGACAGAAGTTCTAAAAGACATAGTGAAGATAGTACTGACAGATGTCCAAAGATGTGCACATTTTGGCTGAGTTACAGTCGACTCCAATTGCCAAAAAGAGCTGCTGGCAGAAGTAGATGTCTTCAGTTCCAAACTCCAAAAATTGCTGCTGCGAGAGTGTGTCATTAAAGAGCCAATGAGTGCACCACACATTTGCATTTTGACATGTCTGCCACACCCCTGTAGTACTAATGACACTTGTAGTTGCCAAAAAATTGTTCACGTTGCATGAAGTGTTGTTTCTTTCAAATACCAAATAGAAACTACTGATAGAAGAGAAAGAGCACTGTGGATTCATGTGTGCCCCACTAGAATTGTCTGCTATATGTGTGGTTCTCAGGTGGCTATTGTTGCCGAGATACCTTTGAGACTTAGAAATTGCCCCAGTAAAGATATCAGCAGAATATCCATATAGTATGTGAACCGATGCATTTAAGAAGGCAAGGCTAGCTGTTGATGACTTCTGCCAATTATGTTGATGTCTGCCTTTAGCTTGTGCAGAAGTAATCAATAGGAGCTGGGAGATGACTGTTGCTGTAGCAAAGGGTATCAAATATTGATGTCTGAGTCCATTTTGTATGGACAACAGGACAATTCCAAACAATTGATATACTTTCAATAGATTGAGTAAAACAGCTAATACCACACATTGGAAGTATATCAATGATCTAGAGTTGTCCAAATTACCTGCAAAGAAGAGCAAACAGGTTAGTAGTAAGAATGCACCATTGTTTTGGCTCCTTTGAGTGACTTTGGGTCTACAGTCAATAGAGCAGTATTGCTGGATATGGTGCACAATTCTCAGGTCTACTGAGAAGAGCTGGGGGATGAGTGAGCTTTTTGTGGATTTGGTTGCTGTTGGAGGGATGTTGATGCTTCAATTCTGAATTATGTCTTTTTATCAGCTTGCTGTTAATTGTTGATCGATCAAATGGTCCTTTAATTGTTGCCATAGCGTTAGTACTCTGTTATGAAATGAAGTATTGGTAGGCAACATTGGCAAAACCTTTCTTCCTATATGTTGTTGGATGAGAACATCTTTGCGGTTTGAGAAGATATGATATATCTTCATATCTTTGTCCTACACTCAATTGAATGAATGCTATGAGTGTTAATACCTTACACTAAGTGTAGGCCAATTGATTAAGTATATCATAAGATTTAATACCTGCAAAAAAGAAAGATAGGTTATTGAAATTGTTGCGTTCTTTCCTGTGGGTAAGATTGAATGTCCCCAGTTTCTTGTGGCTTTTGAAGACAAATGAGAGTGGATTGGGAAAGTTATCGGTGGGAGGGTTAAATGGAGGTGTAAGAGAGTTTAGATGATTGCTATTCATTTTCCTAAAGGTGTACCAAAGGTGTTTTGTTATCTGGTTCTTCTGGGCCCTGAAGCAAAAGGTTGGTGGGAATATGGATTGGTGCTTTGAGGGTAGAAAAGGATTGTGAGTTATGATGGAGGTTATAGACATTGGAGATGGGTTTGAATAGTTGTTGGTGTGTGGTTGTGATTTGGATCTTGAGGCTTCAAACTGATAGTGATTCACAATAACCCATTGACATGCCCTCAGTAGGATGAGTATGAGAGATGCTAATACCACACACTGAGGGGTTGCGAATGACTTCTGTGTACCATTAGTTAAGAAATCTGCAAAAAAGCAAACCAAGTTAGTGGCAAATAACTCACCAAAAATCTCCTCCAATTAGATTTGAAGTAGGTGATTTTGTGCTTCTCTGTTTGTGATGTTGTAATTCAACCCTTTGTGTGGGATTTACATTTAGGTTGTCAGAATGAGGGAAATATTGGACAAATAGGTCAGCTCCCTAACATCAATTTGTGTTATCCATAACCATGAGCGGAAGAGGAGCCTAATTGTGGTGGTGCAGTGACTCTGCTTGTTCTCCTGTGTCTGAAAGCTAGAGTGTTGATGGAGTCTTGTAAGATATGTCCTCTAACGTGGTTAGGTAGAGCTGATTGGAAGTGGAAATGGTTCATTGGTGGAAGCTCATGACTTAACTTGGATAAGGAATCAGCTGGACAATTAGCTTCTCTATACATTTGTGAGGATCTGAATCTCTCACACTGTGACCTGAGTTTCTTAAGTTTATGCACTTTCATCCTTAGAGTCTAGGGGTGTTCATTTTCATTGTTCAGCCACTGGATAAGAAGAGCTGAATCTACCTCAAGGTGGACTTTGTGAAATCCATTGCACTCCTATGATAGTTGCTTCTACTTTAGCAAGATTTTTAGTACCTTCTCCAAGGGGGATAGCAATGGCACAGATGAACTCACTAGTATGATCTCTGATGATGACCCCTGCCCCTATTCTGCCTGGATTACTTAAAGCACTCCCATCATTATTGACCTTCACAAAGTGTGCTTCAGGTCTTTGCTAGATGACTTGAATGACAGAGGTGTGGTGTTTAATTTGTTCCACTATTGGATATAGTTCATTCCAGTTGAAAGGCTAGGAGATATAACAGAAATAGGTCCTCAACAGCATTGAAACATCTGAGTTGATAGAGAACAAGACCCTGGCCATGGATGATGTCTTTCCTCCATACTTTGCATTACATCTGTTCTTCAAAAGGTTCCAGCAGATAATAATAAGCATTGTGTCAAGGATTAAATTTCGGACTTCATTATGACTTTTCTGTATCCACCAGGTTATCAAGAGCAACTTCAGAGGCTTGTTTTCAGTTTGTATTCCTGCTATGCCACCATATTTCCTCCAAACATAGCTGGCAAATGAACCTCTGCTGAAAATGTCATTCACAGTTTCATTGGCAGGTCTGGTGCAACAAACACATCTGGATACAGTACAGTTGCTAAGTAAAAGCACCCTGTCAATAGTTGTTAATTTGTTTCTAAGAGCTCTCCACAGGAAGAAGCACCATTTAAAAGGTACTTTCTTGTGACAGGTTCTGTTGGAGAAGTTCGATTGCTTCCTCTTTCGGATAAGTTCCCAAATAGAGGAACAAGTGAATTTACCATTAACAGTTGGTGTCTAAATGGATTCATCTAACATATGAGGTTGGTAATGAATAAGGGTTTGAATGATGTCCCGGATCTTGTGGTATGGGGCATTTTCATTTAGCTTCTGAAGATCCCATTGACCCTTCCTCCAAAAATAGGAAATAGGAGTGTTACCAGGTCTGCCCCCACCAATTCTATGGTCAACCAAAGGTCTTGTTCCTAACCAATTATCCCACAAGAACATGTTGTTTCCTGAGTGAAGTCTCCTTTGAATAGCTTGCTCAGCCTCCTATTTGTTAATCATCATCCTCTTCCATGTTTGTGACTGACTGGAGTCCCATTTTTTGGATATAGGATTGGACCTTTGACAGTTGTTGGCTCTAAGGAAATTGCTCCATAGAGACTAAGAAGTCCTAAGGTGCCACCATTGTTTGAGCTCCATTGATTTGCAAACATCCTCAATTGTTCTGAATCCAAGACCACCCTCTTTCATTAGATAGGCCAGTTTCTGCCAAGAAACCCAATGATACTTCTATTTGTCCTTTTCCAGACCCTAGAAGAAGTTTGCCGCAAATTTCTCAATCTTCTTCATAATAGTTCTTGGAGGAGATACAACTGACAAGAGGTGGATTTGTATTGATTGCAGCATATGTTTTATCAAAGTAGCCCTGCCACCATAGGATAGCATTTTTCCAGCCAGCCTTTGATTCTACCTACAATCTTAGCTGTGAGATTATTGTAGTGAATGATCCTCTTCCTACCTATATACAAATGGAATCCCAGGTAATTTAGAGGAGATTCCTTCCTAGAGAAACCTTTTTTTGCTCTAATCCTTCTAATAGTAGACTTAAAAGCTTCAGGTGAGGTCATGAAATGACTCTTATCCTTGTTGATTTTTTGTCCTGAACATTCTTCATAGCTTCTCAAGATTTTCATGATTTTTTGAAGTGATACTTTGCCTCCTGAGGTAAATATGGTAATGTCATCCGCAAAGCTGAGGTGATTAATCTATGGTCCTCTCTTTTGCATATAGAAGCCATTAAAAATTGATCATGGTAGGGGTTATTGAGCATCCAGGAAAGCAGTTCAGCTCCAATAATGAACAGGGAATGAGCTAGTGGATCTCCTTGATTTAGATCCCTAGTAGATTGAAAGAAGCCACACCTGGTGCCATTAATCATGACTGAATACCAATTATTGGACATAGTTCTCTAGATCATGTCAATGATTCTTTCACAGAATTCCATTCTTCTCAGCATGATACATGTGAACTCCATGAGACTCTATCATAGGCTTTGCCCATGTCTAATTTAGTAACAACATTGGTCTGAATATTAGGCTTTTTGATGTCATGGACAATTTGCTGTGTAAGCATCATGTTTTTAGAAATGTTTCTCCCTTTAACAAAGCCTGTCTAATTGGCTGAGATGATGCTGGGAAGAATCGGAGCCAATCTTGTACTAATGATCTTGGAGATGATCTTGTTGATAACATTGCTAAGGCTGATTGGTCTAAATTGTGTAAGAGAGTTAGGAAATTTCACTTTTGGTAGTAGGACAAGACATGCACTTGTCATGTATCTGTGTATGGTACTTCCTCCAAAGAAAGCCAATACAACCTTCATCAAACCAAACTTGATGATTTCCTAACAAGCTTGTTTAAACTTACCATTCATACCATGAGGGCCTGCAACACTTGTAGGATTCATAGAGAAGACTACTTCTTTTAGTTCATTCATTGTAGGGTCTGTGGAAGGGGCCTTGTTGTCTCCAAGGGTGATCATGGATGGGATACATGAGATTAGATCTTCTCTGATGATTCCTCCTAGATCAGAAAAGAGTTCTTGAAACTAGTCACAAGCTGCATGGCCTATAGCCTCATCACCCTGTACCCAATTTTCTTCTTCATCATGGATCTTGTGAATTTATAATTTTCTTCTTCTACCCCTCATTAAGCTGTGAAAACATCTAGAATTTGTATCACCTTCTTTGAACCATTGTAACTGAGTTCTCTGCCTGAGGATTGACTCTTCAAGTTTCATGTACTTGAGATATTGAGCTTTGAGTTCCTGAAGTGTAATTTTGTAATTCTCAGAGTTACTTTGTGCCCATGTCTCCTATGCATCTTTGACTTGATGTTCAAACTGTTTGGCTTTCTGAAAAATATTTCCATATTCCTGTCTGTACCATATACTCAAAGAATTGCTAAGTGCTTTTAGTTTCTGATGGAAGACCCACATTGGATTGCCTGTAACTTCTCTGTTCCATGCCTCCTCCACTAATGGCATACATTTCTCATTGTACACCCAACAATTGAGGAATTTGAAGTATTTCTTGCCCATTTATTACCTTACATTGATCTCCATAAGGAGAGGGTTATGATCAGAGCCTGCTAAAGCTAGATGTGAAACAGTAGTAGCAGGGAATACAGTCAACCATTGATCATTCACTAGACCCCTATCTAGTGTCTTCCAAACAACGAAATTTGATACCATTTCATTTGACAAGGTGTATTTGTGACCATAGTATCCAAGATCCACCGGACAACTATCTTCAATCGTGCTCAAAAAATCTAAAATTTTATTCATCTAATAAGGAATACCCTCAATTTTCTCCTCTACAGAAGCTATAACATTGAAATCTCCTATGACACATCAAGGGATGGTGTATATGGAAGATTTATGTCTCAGAACATCCCATTAAGGTCCCCTCAACACTGGTTTGCATTTGGCATAGATAATGTGAGGTTAAAAATATTTCCATCCTCCACATGTTTCATCTCCATATATTCATGTTTTCATCAGAATCTAGAACCTTAACTGTGAATTCTTTATCCCAAAATATCCAAATTTTGTCATTGACATTGGAAGCTGCTTGGTGCATAGAAAGTTGGAGTCTAAACTAGCTGATGTAAGTGTTATCCAGAAAGGATTCAAGGATAGCAATGAGAGATAGTTGGTGCAATTGTTTTAGGATTCTGAGTCATTCAATAACTCCTGAGGTCCTAATACCTCTTGCATTCCATATAAGTGCACTAATCATTGAGGTTTTGATTGGGCTGTGGATTTTGGTGGTGTATTGGTGGCTACAGCTGTTTTACTTTTGGCAACTCTTGGTGAGGACCCCATCCTGGGTGATAGGTTTGTGCCATGATGACTTCCTGGTTATTAGATGATCCATTTATAACTTCAATAAGGAGTAGACAAAGCTGATCATTTTATTCTTCAGAACATTCCACAGGTTCATCCTTAGATTGGATGGGTCTGTATTAATCATCTTCAGGTATCTTGTAACATAATCAATGTTGAAAATCTCCTCTCTAGAAGTTCCCTTTTTTCTGGCATCAAAATCCTGTATTTGATTTTGCTCTGCGGATGCCATTTTTTCATTATTCCTTCTAATTGCTCTTCATTTCTTCTGGCTTGGATTATTTTTCGATTTTGGTATCTAAATGGAGAAATCAAAAGCAGCTTTTGCCTTGCCTTTAGCCAGTTGTTTAATGATCGCTGACTTATCTTCCTTAGAACTACTATATATCCATATTAGTCTCCTTAACTGTATGAGTGTCTGGCGGGTGAGTGGAGGTATCAGTAATGGTATGGTCCATCCTGTGCTAGTTTAGATTATGCTCCCGTGCACTCTCATGTAGAACATGAGGAGTCCCACCCCCCTTTTGGGTCCCCCTTCCAGTAGAGCTAATTTCTTCTTCACAGTTCCCCCTTACTCCTTCAACTTCATCAGTAGAAGCCAATGCAGGATGAAGACTCCTCTCCTGTGTAGCTGGAGGAACACTAACAGAGGATTATTTTTTCATTGTGGCTGTGTATTTAATTTGCTGTTGTGTCTCTCTGCTTGATTGTGCTTTTGTATCAACTTATCTTTCAACTTGTGAGGTTTCATTAACCTTTTGTGATCCTGTAGCTTTCTTAGATGTGGAAGTTTGGTGTTGCTTTTTGTTGTTTTGCCCTTTGAGTTGTCTCTTCCTCTGTGTTTGCCATCCTTCCTTTTCATTGATTGTGATAGATTGTTGGGGTTCCTTTCCTTGGGGGTTCTCATCAGTTTTGGTTTCCTTAGTCTGACTGGTGGTTGGCCCATTTTGTGGTCTTGCTGGATGCTGTTGAACTATAGCTTTGGCTTCCTTGCTTTGGTTCTCCTTCTGAGTGACTTGATTCTGAGCTGATGATTGATCACTATTGAGTTTCTTTTGTTGATTTTCCTTGTGGTTTTCAACTGCATTCTGATCTTTTTTTCTTCTTATTTTCCTCATTTTTCATCATGATAGGGCAATCATATGAGTTGTGATCCAGATGTTAGCAATAGAGGCAGTATTCAGGATTATTTTCATATTCTACTTAAAGCCACCTTCCATCACCATTCTCATCTTCATCAAATCCCAACCATACATGATTCGGTCTTGGCTTTGTCAAGTCAATTTGCATCTTAATATTAACCACACTTCCTCTAGTTTTTTAAAATGAAGCCAAGTCCAAGTGAAGAGCCATTCCTACTGGAGATAGTAAAACTGTCAAAATATCCATATAGTAGAAGTGCCGAGGTAATTCCGACACCACCCATAAAGGGACAATTGGCGAATCTTCAATGGGATTGAAGGTGGGAGTCCATGCTTCCAGTTTCATCATTTGCCCCTGTATGTACATGAACTATCTAGTTAGTATGACCTGATCATACTCATTGTCCAAGTCTATGTAGATTGTTCTAGCATTGAAATGTGCTATCTTGACCCCTCCCTTTACCTCAGTTTGTGTCACAAAGCTTCTTCTAATGACCTCCATTCTTGGCATTGTGTTAGAAAATTTCCCAACCACTGTGAACCTGCATCTAGCTGTTAGTTTTACCATGTAATCATGCCTGTCAAAAATGACTGTAGCCTGGCCTTACTTTGTGGTGAATTTGAGTGGTGTGAATTCAATCGGTTTTAACTCAGCTTCATGCCTAGCTCTTAATTTGGTATCATAGGAATGAGTGGAGGTAGTGTAGGAGTGTTAGGTGGCTGTTTTGGTTTAGTGTTGGGATCCTTCGGTTGGTTACCAATGTTGACATTATTCAATGTTTGATTAAGTGTAGACTGTTGGTTTGTGGGCTTGGTGTGGGTAGGTTTGTCAAAGTTGGATGAAATCTTGGGTAGGGTATTTTTGTTGCTGACTGTTTGGTTATTGGAGTTTTCCTGAACTGGGGG
>MCJB01003336.1:0-13662 GCA_002018475.1 Nicotiana obtusifolia | reverse complement strand
GGGGGGGGGGGGCTGTGAGTTGTATGGTATGAGGCAGTCTATTTGAGGTAGACAAGCTAGGACCTGCTTTAAGCCATTGAGATGCACTTAGTAGAATGAGTACATATTGTCCTGATACACACACTGAGGGTGTGTCATTGGTTAAGCAAGGCATATGTATAAGTACCTGCAAAACAGAAACCAAAGTTAGTGTAAAAAACAATTTTTTTGCTTCTTGTTTTGCAGTAGTGATTCTCTCCTCTCAGTTCCTTTTGAGGGTTGAGAGCTAAATGTGAGGCCATTCTCAGGTTCTTGTGGCTTCTGAGAAATGTATGTGTGCTTGATCTCAGGTTCTTGTGGGTTCTAGGATCTGTGTGCTTGCTGATTGAGTGTAGTTTGTGGGGGTAAGGTTGGTTTCTATTGATGTTGTAGGGTAACCGAAATGGACTGGTGCTTTGAGGTCGGATGGATGGCTGTATCTTATTGGTGTCAAAATGGATGAGTGGCTTCCCCTGAATGAGTATCTGGAGGGTGATTGAAGGTATCAGTAATGGAATGGTCCATCCTGTGCTGGTTTATATTATGTGCCTGAGTACGCTCATGTAGAGCATGAGGAACCCCACCTCCTTTTGGATCCCTCCTCCCAGCAGAGCTAGGTTCTTCCTGACAATTCCCCTTTACTCCTTCCATTTCAGCAGTAGAAGCCAATGTAGGATAAGGACTCCTCTCCTGTGTAATTGTAGGAGCACTAACAGAGGATTGTTTTTGCATTATGACCGTTTCTTTACTTTGCTACTGTGTCTCTTTGCTTGATTGTCCTTGTGTATTAGCTTGTGTTTCAATTTGTGAGTTTTCACTAACCTTTGTGATCCTGTAGCTTGCTTTGGTGTGAATGTTTGGTGATGGTTTTTGTTGTTTTGCCCTTTGAATTGGCTCTTCCGCTGTGTTTGCCATCCTTCCTTTTCATTGATTTTGATAGACTGTTGATGTTCCTTTCCTTGTGGGTTCTCATAAGTTTTGGTTTCCTTAGTCCGACTGGTGGTTGGCCCTCTTTGTTCCTGTGGTTTTGCTGGATGATGCTAGTGTTTAGCATTGCCTTCATTGATTTAGTTCTCCTTCTGAGTGACTTGATTATGAGCTGATGGTTGATTTTGTTGATTTTCCTGGTGGCCTTAAACTGCATTCTGTTCCTTTTTCTTTTCCTCATCTTTTATCTTGTTTGGGCAATATGTGACTTGTGATCTAGATGTTTGCAATAGAAGCAATACTCAGGAATATTTTCATATTGTGCTTTAATATGGGTTGGCGTGATTGTACGGGGTCCGGGGCGCCTCGGGTGTGTTTCAGATGTGTTTCGAACCATTTCTCTCATGTTTGAAGTTGCTCATTTTTCTGGTGTTGGTGCCTTCATCGCGATAGGGATGGAGTCACACAATCGCGTAGGGTGTTTTGGTGGATGGCAACTTTTTCACTTCGCATTGGGAAGATGAGTGACGCGTTCGCGGTAGAGTAGATGATGACGTTTTCTGTTTGCGCTAAGTAGCCACGTTCGCGGAGGTGAGTGATCAGGCAGGAAGTTAGCCTACGCGGTCGCGAGAGAGGACCGCGTTCGTGTAAGCCTGGCTGGAGGTTGGTCATGTTTTCGTGAAGGTCTTCGCGTTTGCGAAGGGTAGTGTTGAGCATGCGAGCTTTTGGCCTTCGCGATCGCGATGTAGGTCCCCCGATCGCGATGCTTATGCCTGGGCAGACATTTAAAATGTTAATTTCGGGACTTTGAGGTATTATATCACCTTTTGAGATTGGGAGCTCGAATTCGGGAGATTTTGAGGTAATTTTCACTACTTGGATTGTGGTAAGTATTCTTGACTCGAATTTGGTTATTAATCATGATTCCATCTTTGATTTTAGCATTTAATTAGGGAATCTAAGTGAGAAAAATTGGGAATTTTGGAAAACCTTTTGTAAAGTGAAAAATGGGGGTTTGAACCTCGATTCGGTCGAGTTCGAGGGTGCGAGCCTAGGTCAACGTTTTGGGTTGACTTTGTATATTTGGATAAAGATCGAAGCTTTATTTTTTGGGTTATTTTTTACGATATTATTTAATGTTAATGAGTTATTTTTTACTAGATTCGAGCCATTAGGAGGCCGATTCGCGTGGGAAGGGGTTTTTAGATTATTAATTCACGTGCTTTGAGGTAAGTAACATGTCTAAACATGGTTTGAGGGTAATTTTGTCAACTGGTTATGTTATTTGAGATATGTTGGGGGTGACATACATTCTAGATGATAGGCGTATGTGTGTACACCGAGGTTATTCATGGTCCGAGCAGACCTTTGGTTATTCTATGTCTTATTTTTCTATCATCCGTAGTTATATTCGTGTTTTTCTCTACTTGTATTACTACTTGAGCTATTATTCATTCTAGAAATCGTGTCTAGGCTATGTGCTTATTTGTTTGAGATATGATAGGGCTATTCTTGCTATTTTAAGTTGTTTTGCTTTAATTATAGTCAAACTCTCAGTCATGATGCTCTATCCGCGTAAAATATCTCTATCTCAAAACATTCTTGTCTTGTTTTCTCACATGCTGTTGATGCCTTATGTGTGTAACACTATTAAACTGAGTACTACGAGATGTGTATAATTGAGTCTTGAGCGGTTGATGAATGAGCTTGGGCATAGAGCCGATTTGGTATTGCTTTTGAGGTGTTGCGTACATTACGCACCATATTGGGCTAAGTGGTACTGATTAGGAGGCGACGCCTGCGTCAGGCTCCATATTGGGCAATGTGATATTGATTGTTGATTTAGAATCGATCGGCGCTTGAGCAAGGACCCGCCCCTCTGGAGTTTAGTAATAACCGTCGACGCAGGCACAGAGTCATATATATGTGCTTGAGTTGCTTTTATTTATCGTTATCAATATATTGTTATTATTGGTTATCGGCATAGAATGTTGGACAATTACCAAGCTCGTCACTGCTTTCAACACGAGGTTAGGCTTGTTACTTATTGAGTACATGGGGTCGGTTGTACTCATACTATACTATGTACTTTATGTGCAGATCCAGGTACCGCTGAGAGGGGCGATTGTTAGATGGAGGCACCTGTATAAGATTATTGGAGATTTCGAGGTAACTACTGATTTTCATTCAAAGGCTTTGGAGTCCCCTTCTTCTTTGCTTATGTTATCACTGTTCTATCATTCAGACAGTTCTGTATTTGATGATTAGACTCTGTATTTAAATTACATAGTGCTCATGTGCTCGTTGACACCATATCATAGGATGGTTATAGTTGCGTTTATTGTTGATAATTTCAGATATTTTATGACTATTCCACTGTTGAGATTATTAAATTATGTTATTTGAGTTTATTGCTATTATTTGATTGTTAGTTTGCCTAGCAACCGGTGTTTGGCATCGTCGCGGCTCTGATGAGAGATTAGATCGTGACACTTATCTATCTATTCTATGTTATAAAAAACTGCGAAGGCCACTAGCGAAATATCGTTCCTCTTCTTATCCTCTAAAAACATGTTACATAGCGAAAAAGTTATATTTAATCATTTTCCTAATATTTAGCAGTATTTAGAAATCAACTAAAATTTTGTTTATTAGATCATTTCTTGTTTGAATTAGAATTATTTGTCTTATTTATATTTGAACTACTTTACTTTTGTGTATGAACTATGTAACATTAATTTAAACGAGTCATCACTTTGGCTTAATTACCTTGTTATTAAGTTAACCCACCAGAAACAGTTTATGTTTTATTTGAGATATTTGCGAACAAGCCCAATATAGTAAATAGAAGCAGACTCACAAGAGAGAATTACTCAAGTTGTGAACACCTTCCACCTAAACCTTAAGGTAGCAGGTTCAAATTACCAAAGAAGCAAAATAGAAAGCTCTTGGGAGGGCTAATATGTTTTAAATTACTTATACAAGTTTACGAGAAAAAGATGTCACAGCCCCAATTTACCACCTTAGGACATCGTGATGGCATCTAGTCTTTAAGACTAGGTAAGCCTAACACATGCTGATTATTAATGGAATTTAGCTAACTTAACTGCAATACATTAAATAATATCTGTAACAACATAGTTGAACCAACATCGGTTACATAAACCCAAAACCGGTAGTACAAGTCATAAGCTTTTCTATGAGTCACTAGAAATAACAAATATCACTGTCCCGGAATAATAGGAACAGTGGAAATAAAATACAACAGAAGGTGACTTCGGAGCCTGCGAACGTCAAGTAGGTATACCTTGAAGTGTCCAGTCGTGCAGACATAAGTCTCAAACCAACTCGATCGTAAGTACCTAGATCTGCACAAAAATGTGCAGAAGCATAGCATTAGTACACCACAACGGTACCCAATAAGTATCAAGCCTAACCTCGGTAGAGTAGTGACGAAGCCAGGTCAAGATACCTACCAGACATGTAAACATGTGCACGATATAACATAAAGCTAACAATTGAAAGAACATCAATGTAAGACCAATTGCAGAAGGATCACATATTTAGGATCAACAGTGAAAATAATAGAAGCACGATAGCAACAAGAAATAACTAGGTTATGAATCAACAACATAGCTAAAATACAAATGAGATATGCATGGATTCCAGTTAGAAGAACCGATGACAACTCAATCAATCAAATCGTTCATAATGCACCAATTACAATAAGAATTACCAAAGGTACCACTCCTCGTAACCTCTAATCATAAGTCATAACTTTCAAATCATACATGTACGACACCTCGTGCCCATATTTTTCAAGTCACTATCGCACGGTAAAACCCACGTGCCACCATGTACACTATATACGTGTCAAATGCTAATTAAAATGTTGAAGAGGTTTATCTATATATAATAAGGCATAATAACAACCTTGATACGGAATCAAATGAGGAAATGAGTTTATTTTTAGAAATCATTTGGGTGAAGAAAATAATATTTTCAAATAAAATAAAGCGTAGGATAGGTTACCGAATTAAATACAGAATTTGTTAAATTAAAACATAACAACGATTTTTAAGTAAACTAAAAACATCAGATAAGGTAAAGAGTTTTAATTTGAGAAATCAATAATAGTAAATTACCGAATGAAACGACGAGTTTTAACTTAAGAGTCACATAAGGTGAGCATGTTCATAATTTTTTTATTTAAATCATTAAGTTACCAATAACTCAACAGGATATGAGATAATGACTCCGCGCAGTAAATTCATCTTGAAAATCAATTCACCAAGTAACCATGGAAGCACAGATTGACACATTGAAGTAATACAACAGTTCACGTAGGATGCATGACTCACACAAGACATAACAACAACAGCAAGTACAACACAGTCTGTTGCGACGCGTAACCCGATCCATGACACGAACAGCGAAGACAAAAATCTCAAAGCCTAGCGAACGCGGTCGTCTCTTCGCGATCACGAAGAACATAAATGTGAGCTTCCACAGAACAATACGTGGACGCGATTGCTGCATCGCAACTATGATGAAGAACACCAGATACTAGCAATCAGCTGTCCAAAAACAAAAGGAAATAGCCGTAGCCCATCTGAAATACACCTGAGGCCCTCGGGACCCCGTGAACATACCAACAAGTTCTGTAACATAACACGGACCTACTCGAGGCCTCAAATCACTTCAAACAACTTCATAAGTACGAATCGCATCTCAAATCGAACTTAATTAACTTATGAACTTTCAACTTCTACAACTAGCGTCGAATCATATCAAATCAACCCAGAATGAAGTCAAATTTTGCATGCAGGTTCCAAATGACACAACGGAGCTATACCAACCCCCGGAACTGAAATTCGAACTCGATATCAACAAAGTCAACTCCTGGTCGAACTTGTCAACCATCCAAACCTTAACTTTCTAATTTTCGCCAAAATGCATCAAGTCAACCTAAGGACCTTCAAATCCAAATCCGGACACACACCTAAGTCCAAAATCACCAAACAAAGCTATTGGAATCATCAAAATACCATTCTGGAATCATCTTCACAAAAGTCAAACTCTAGCCAACTCTTTTCACTTAAGCTTCTAAAACAAGAATCATCCTTCCAAATCAATCCCGAATCATCCAAAAACCAAAGTCGACCACACACGCAAGTCATAATACATAATACGAAGTGTCTTGGCCTTAATCCATCGAACATGATGCTAATTCTCAAAACGACAAGTCGGGTCATTACGTTCTCCCCTTGTTAAACCAACGTTCGTCCTCGAACGTGCCAAGAACCGTTCTGAAGTCATCAAATCACTAAATGTACTCATCATGCACATACTCGCGGGTGATCCCATGTCACCCCAATCCACATAGGCCCCACAATACCATCTCAACTGAAGATTTTTCCTTCCACCCGCACTGATAAACCTTAAAACCAAAATTTTCACCATCCGATCATTTCCCAAAGACCTGATTCCCACATCAACACACAGTATCAGCCTCAACCAACTGTCACATCTCATGCATACGCCCACAAGGTATGACCAACCGACGTAATACATTGCCCATATGCTCATAACCACATCTCTGACAATCATAGCTACCGATAATCAAATCCAGCACCCGCAATTAACCTCATACCGGCTAGAACCATATTTCAAACCTCACAACGCTGACAACGATGCAAGAAACTTTGAGATCCCATAACCGTTTACTCAAATCAACAAGTCACATCTCATGCCACCTGGGCACACACCTCGCAAGGTAAAACCCAATAAGCACAACAGGAATATGACTGAATGTGTAAAAGAAACACATGAGAGAAGTACCAAACAAGCCCAGCAAGCACAATTCCCTACCAATATCATACTACGAATCAATTCCACAAGGGAGAATCAAAACATATGAACTAGTCAAGAGAATTTCATCCTAATATAACTCCACCGCGGTACATAGCTCGGTTCAAACATATCAAAGTGCATGAAAACGTGAGGATCACATCCTCAACTCTGAATCACAAGTAGAGCACACATCATGCCAATCGAAACCTCTTACTAATTCAATTTCGTGAAACAAAATCACAACACATATTGAATGCCCTATACCGGTAGAGCATCTAAATCACTAATCGTAACCAAGCCATCCAAAAATCACATCAAACCTACCGTAATGAGTAACAGAAAGTCACTGCTAGTCTCATGGCTCTCAATAGTGAACAAAACAAAATGATAGACGCGGGCTGCCACTATGGAATCACCCAATAGGGGTAAACATATAAGTAGAGTACAAAATCAAGAAGCTCACCCATATGTGAAGCAAGATAGGAGGACTCACCTTGATAAGCAGAACCGAATCAAAATAAGAATGATGCTCCTCTATAACAAATCGAAACCATACCTGCAACATCACCATCTGTTGAAGCAGCCCCAGCCCTACCATGGTAAGCATATAACAGGCCGGGCCTCCCCCTCTAGGGCACCCTCTACCCCTCTATCCTCCACCCCTAACTAGATGCAGGTGCAGTACTAACTGGAATGGAGCTCGTAGACTGAGTGCTCTGATGAAATCTGCCCTCCCGAGTCTGGGACAATCTCTCATGATGTGCTTAGTATCACCACACTCATAACAATCCCTCTACGGGCGTGGCTGCTCGTACTGTATCCATGCCGGACAATTGGAATAACTGCTGTAGGAACCCCGTGCTGGTGGTGCACTAAAACATGACTGCCCCACATGAGTACCCTGACTAAGTAGAGTACCACGAGTAGTTCGAAGAGCAGAATAGACTGGCCGACAGCCCGAGCCTCCACCATGATGGGCCATCTCTGAAGATTAGATTCCACTTAACCCTCCTGAACCTTGAGACCTCTTGGTCTCCTTATCCTCCCTCTCCTCACCCCAAAAACGCTCTAACATCCTGGCAATCTCCACCACCTGCTGAATGGAGCATCAGTCTGCAACTCCCGAGCTATGCTGAATTTAAGATCATAACCAAGCCCCTCAATAAATATGTGGACTCGCTCTCTAACTGTAGGAACCAAAGTAGGTGCATGACGGGATAACTCACTGACCCTGATGGCATACACTGACACCGTCACGGCGCCCTAACACAACTGTTCGAACTCTGTGTGCCACGTATCCCGGAGGATCTGGGGAAAAAACTCCCTCAAAAATATCTCTGAAAATGAGCCCAAGTGGGTGGTGTTGCATTGGCTGGTCAAACTTCCTCATAAACCTGCCACCACTAATCTGCTGCCCCTGACAACAGAAATGTAGTAAAAGCAACTCCGCTGACCTACTCAATACCCATGGTGCAGAGAGTACTGTGACACTTCTCTCGAAAGCCCTGTCGGTGCACAAGGATCCCAAAACCAATGCTCAATGCAGAAGATCCTAGCACGAACCACATAGCCCAAAAACTCATAAACCACTATATTTCCTCTGAAGCACCCCATAATGCCGCAACCGAGATACCCACTCTGAAGAGACCTTCTATGAGGCTGAAGTTGTTTCTCTAACCCTTGTGATGCTGAAGTGTAGAATTATTACTGAAGCAGAAATACGGCAAGTCCTAGCATTATCCCATAAAAATCTCAGATCTTAATCATATACAGATTCCAGGGAAGACTTCAATACCACATATACATCGCAGGTCAGAGCTAATATAACACATGACCCTGCAATCTTATCGTTGATAGTGGACTCCCCACTTGGTGTGAAGAAATAGGATACAACATCCGATGGTCCACAATAATAATCCTCATAACTTGTACAACACCAATCATGATATATCTCAAATCATCTACTAAGCACATGTCCATCCTCGTGACAGTCAAACTCGCTTCTTCCAGTGCCTTGAATGATAATATGTACCTTTCATTGAGTAAAAATCCTATACGAACCACATAGTCTTTAATACAACCGACTATCCTCAAATCAACGTCCACCTCATGACCCTACCATGATCGCGACGATTAGGCAGCAAATAAAATCTTCCAAGCTCATACGTATCAAACAGATGCAAAAACCCGTTGCACCCCCACGTGAATAACTGAATGATCTCTCAATACATCTGCATCCTCATTCTGATCGACACATTGAGAAAATGTTTGAGCATCCTTGGCTCCCTCATAGCCCATCTGCAGCATCACAAATCATATGTGCATAGCTGATACTAGGTGCGCAATATCATACACTAGTGGACGCAAAGGAATATAAGATATATGCTTCAAGTTGAATCAATGTCGAATGACAAGGAATCAAAGCAGTGGAAGTTCCTAATAGTTTCATAGCCTCTCAAAGATAAGTACAAACGTCTCCGTACCGATCCGCAAGACTCTGCTAAACCTTCTTATGACTCGTAGCACCTATGAACCTAGAGCTCTGATACCAACTAGTCACGACCCCAATTTCTCACCTTAGGACGTCATGATGGCACCCAACTAACTTGTAAGCCTAACACATGCTGATTATTAATGAAATTTAACTAACTTAACTGCAATACATTAAATAATATCTGTAACAACATAGCTGAACCAACATCAGTTACATAACCCCAAAACCGGTAATATAAGTCATAAGCTTTTATATGATTCACTATAAATAACAAGTACATTATTATCTCGAAATAATAGGAACAATGGAAATAAAATAAAACAAAAGGTGACTTCCAAGCATGCAAATGTCAAGCAAGTATACCTTGAAGTCTCCGGCCGCGTAGACATAAGTCTCAAACCAACTCGATCATAAGTACTTGGATCTGCACAAAAATGTGCAGAAGCGTAGCATGAGAACACCACAGCGGTACCCAGTAAGTATCAAGCCTAACCTCACTAGAGTAGTGACGAGGCCAGGTCAAGACACCTACCAGACATGTAAACATGTGCAAGATATAACATAAAGCTAACAATGGAAAGAACATCAATGTAAGACCAACCGCAGAAGGATCACAAATTTATGATCAACAGTGATAATAATAGAAGCACGAATAGCAACAAGAAATAACTAGATAATGAAGCAACAACATAGCTAAAATACAGATGAAATATGCATGGATTCAAGTAAGGAGAACTGATGAAAACTCAATCAATCAAATCGTGCATAATGCAAAAACTACAACAAGAATTACCTGAGGTACCACTCCTTGTAACCTCAAATCATAAGTCACAACTTTCAAATCTTACACGTATGGCACCCCGTGCCCACATTTTCCAAATCACTTTCACACAGTAAAACTCACGTGCCACCATGTACATTGTATCCGTGTCAAATGCTAATTAAGATGTTCAAGAGATTTAGTTATATACAATAAGGCACAATAATAACCTTGAATAAAGTAGGGAATCAAGTGAGGAATGAGCTTAATTTTAGAAATCATTTGGGTGAAGAAAATAATATTTTTAAGTAAAATAAAGCATCAGATATGTCACCAAATTAAATATAGAATCTTTTTAATTAAAATATAATAACGATTTTTAAGTAAAGTAAAAACATCAGATAAGGTATGGAGTTTTAATTTGCGGAATCAATTAAAGTGAAATATGATGACTATTAAGAATAGTAAAGTACCGAATGAAACGACGAGTTTAAACTTAAGAGTCACATAAGGTGAGCATGTTCATAACTTTTTTATTTAAACCGCTATGTTACCAACAACTCAACATGGTATGAGATAATGACTCTTTGCAGTAAATTCATCTTGAAAATCAATTCACCAAGTAACCACAGAAGCACAGATTAATACATTGAAGTAATACAACAGTTCGTTGTGGTGCGCAACCCGATCCCACCGTATCATCATTTATCAATATCATATTCCTCCCTAATTCCATCATAGTATCAATAACCAATATCAAGTATCACGTATACAAATCGTTACGGCGTGCAAGCCGATCGCACCGTATCATTGTTTATCAGTATCAAAAGTCTCCCTTATTTCACCCGTTGCGGCGTGCAACTCGATCCACAAACAATTTTTAATAACAATAACAATCCAACAACTCAATTTACATGAATTTCTGACATCCAAGGGTATAAGTGCACAGCAATAACGGAACCACGTAAATAATCAAAAGAATGCAACAAATATTACAAATATAACATCACAAGTAAAGCACGTAACAACTAAGGTGTGCAAGTAAAACAAAAAAGAAGAGTAGCAAATAAGCACGGAGTCACGGAAGGGACGAACAATTCAATATTTACACAACAAATAGCCCATGGCTCAACCACCATATGTACAAGTTTCAACAATAAGAAAATGAATGGGAATACTCACCAAGGAAAGGTAACAAGACAATAAGGAAGGCAATAACTTCAACTAAAGCATGTCAGAGCAAAATAACACGTAAGAGGTAGTAGAAGTGCTAACAACGTCGAATAGAGCATGTAAGAGTAGATTAACTGTCACGACCCCAATTTCCCTCCGTAGGATGTCGTGATGGCACCTAGTCTCTAAGACGAGGTAAGCCTAACACTTGTTGATTAAATAATAGATTTTTAACCAAATAACTATTAAGCATGAAAACAGAAGTTTCTATAATAAGTCAACAATCTCAACATGATACAATGTCCCAAAATTAGTAGTACAAGTCATAAGCTTTTCTAAGAGTCACTAGAAATAACAATACATCACTGTCCCGGGATAATAGGAAACAATGGAAATAAAATACAACAGAAGGTGATTTTGGAGCCTACGAACGTCAAACAGGTATACCTTGAAGTCTCCAGTCGTACAGAGCTAAGTCTCAAACCAACTTGATCACAAGTACCTGGATCTGCACCAAAATGTGCAGAAGCATAGCATGAGTATACCACAGCGGTACCTAGTAAGTATCAAGCATAACCTCAGTAGAGTAGTAACGAGGCCAGGTCAAGATACCTACCAGACATGTAAATCTGTGTAGGATATAACTTAAAGCTAACAGTGGAAAGAACGTCAGTGTTTACAACCAACAGTGAAGATAATAGAAGCACGAATAGCAACAAGAAATAGACGGATAATAAAGAAACGAATGACAGCTCAATCAATTAAACCGTTCTTAATACACAATTTACAATAAGAATTATCCGAAGTACCACTCCTCATAATCTCACATCCTAAATTGCAACTTCCAAATCTTATACGTATGGCACCCCATGCCCACATTTTTCCAGATCACTTTTGCACGACAAATCCGCGTCAAATGTATATTGAAATGTTCAAGATATTTATTTATATATGCTAAGGCATAATAACAACCTTGAATAAAGTAGGGATCAAATGAGAAAATACATTTATTTTAGAAATCATTTGGGTGAAGAAAATAACATTTTCCAAATAAAATAAAGCATCAGATAAGCTACTGAATTAAATATAGAATTTGTTAGATTAAAACATAATAACCATTTTTAAGGTAAAAACATCAGATAGGGTAAGGAGATTAAGTTGATAAATCAATTAAAGTGAAATATGACGACTATTAAGAACAGTAAAGTACCGAATGAAACAACGAGTTTTAACTTAAGAGTCACATAAGGTAATCCTTTATTTGAAACTGTTATACTACCAACAACTCAGCAGGGTATGAGATAATGACTCTACGCAGTAATATCATCTTGAAAATTAATTCACCAAGTAACCACGAAAGCACAGATTGACCCCTTGAATTAATACAACAGTTCACATAGGATGCATTACTCACACAAGTTATAACAACAATAGCAAGAATAACACACACAATCCGTCACAGTGCGTAGTCCGATCCTACTGTATCATCATTTATCAATATTGAATGATCTCTCAATACATCTGCATCCTCATTCTGGACGACACATTGAGAAAATGTTTGAGCATCCTTAGCTCCCTCATAGCCCATCTGCAGCATCACAAATCATCTGTGCATGGCTGATACTAGGTGCGCAATATCATACACTAGTGGACGCAAAGGAATATAAGATATATGCTTCAAGTTGAATCAATGTCGAATGACAAGGAATCAAAGCAGTGGAAGTTCCTAATAGTTTCATAGCCTCTCAAAGATAAGTACAAACGTCTCCGTACCGATCCGCAAGACTCTGCTAAACCTTCTTATGACTCGTAGCACCTATGAACCTAGAGCTCTGATACCAACTAGTCACGACCCCAATTTCTCACCTTAGGACGTCATGATGGCACCCAACTAACTTGTAAGCCTAACACATGCTGATTATTAATGAAATTTAACTAACTTAACTGCAATACATTAAATAATATCTGTAACAACATAGCTGAACCAACATCAGTTACATAACCCCAAAACCGGTAATATAAGTCATAAGCTTTTATATGATTCACTATAAATAACAAGTACATTATTATCTCGAAATAATAGGAACAATGGAAATAAAATAAAACAAAAGGTGACTTCCAAGCATGCAAATGTCAAGCAAGTATACCTTGAAGTCTCCGGCCGCGTAGACATAAGTCTCAAACCAACTCGATCATAAGTACTTGGATATGCACAAAAATGTGCAGAAGCTTTGCATGAGAACACCACAGCGGTACCCAGTAAGTATCAAGCCTAACCTCACTAGAGTAGTGACGAGGCCAGGTCAAGACACCTACCAGACATGTAAACATGTGCAAGATATAACATAAAGCTAACAATGGAAAGAACATCAATGTAAGACCAACCGCAGAAGGATCACAAATTTATGATCAACAGTGATAATAATAGAAGCACGAA
>MCJB01003335.1:420405-451522 GCA_002018475.1 Nicotiana obtusifolia | reverse complement strand
ATTCTTATCACTGGTTTAATTCTTGCTTGTCTGTTTGTCGTACCTGTATGCGTTTGTAGTGGTTAGAGTTATAAGTGTTAGACCTACCTTTTTTAGTTTAATCCTTTGTCTGTTTTAGCGACAGTTTAATGTAATTTTCTGTAGAATACAGTGGGCTGGGGTGAGTGATGGTGGAATAAGGTCATGTCCTTGGGTAGGGTGGGGGGGGGGACAAAGGTGGCAAGGGTGTCTCTAGGCTCAGAGCGGGGTCCTAGAACATAGGAGCTTTGACGGGGAAGTCCATAGAATTTGTTAAGATCCTCCAGAAGAGGATGATCTATATAGCTTGTGTCTAGGAGACCAGATAGGTGGGTTTGAAAGGCTCGAGATGCTGATGGTTTTAAATTGTAGGTCTCAGGATGCGAGAGGGTAAGAATGGGGTAGGTATCTTGGTTGACATGTATCTTAGGGAGCTAGTGGTAGAAGTTAGGATGGTGAATGATAAGCTGATGGCTATTAAGCTAGTTGTAGGAGGGCTTACTTTAAATGTGATCAGTGCTTACGCGCCTCAAGTGGGTTTGGACGAGGAGACTAAGAGGCGCTTCTGGGAAGAAATTGATGGGTTGGTACATTGCATTCCGCTCAGCGAGAAGTTATTCATAGGAGGTGACTTCAATGGTCACATTGGGGCGACATCTGGGGGTATGACGGCATGCATGGCGGCTTTGGCTTTGGAGTTAGGAATGGAGGAGGTACTTCGTTGTTGGACTATGGTAAAGCCTTTGATTTGGAGATTGCCAACTCGTGTTTTCTGAAAAGGGAGGAGCATTTGGTTACATTTTGGAGTTCAGACTCAAATTGATTATCTACTCCTACGGAAGTGCGATAGGAGTCCTTGCATGGATTTCAAGGTTATACCAAGCAAGAATCTCACGACTCGGCATAGATTACTAGTAATGGAGTTGGAGATGTGAGGAAGAGGAGGAAGAGGGAGTGTATGGTCAACCCATGATCAGGTGGGGTGCTTTGACTATTGACAAACCGTAGGAGTTGGAGGAAGTTGTTGGCTTCGGGAGCCTGGAGTAGTATGGGGGGGCGCGAGTTATATGTGGACCACGACAGTGGAGTGTATTAGAGTAGCTGTGAGAGAAGTGTTAGGGGTCCGGAAAGGTTTCTTTGGCGGTCACAAAGTTGACTGGTGGTGGAGTGAGGAGGTACAAGAAAAAGTGGAAGCCAAGCATGTGGCGTACTTGATGTTTGCAGAGAGCATGGACGAGGAGGCGATGAGGATGAACATGGAGGGGTATAGGAGAAGGAGGCAAAGTTAGTGGTTACTACGGCTAAGACTGCGGCGTTTAGTCATTTGTATGAAGAGCTTGGGGCCAATGGCAGGGACATATATAGGCTAGCCAAAGTGAGAGAGAGGAAGGTCCGTGATCTAAATCAAGTTAAGTGTATCAAAGATGAAGAAGGTAGATTTGATGGAAGAGGCTCAGATTAGACGAAGATGGCAGATGTATTTCCATAAACTCTTGAATGAAGAGGGTGATAAGGACATTATGTTGGGTGACTTGGAGCACTCCGAGATGTGCCGGGATATCGGGTATTGTAGGCGCATACGAGTAGGGGAGGTCGAGGGGGATATGCGTAAGATGCATAGGGGTACAGCTACCGGGCCAGATGAAATACCTGTTGAATTTTGGAAGAATGCGGGTAGGGCAGGTTTGTAGTGGCTCACTAGGTTGTTCAACGTTATTTTTAGGACCAAGAAGATGCCTGATGCATGGAGGTGGAGTATGATGATTCTTTTATATAAAAACAAGGTCGATATCAAAAGTTGCAATAATTATAGAGGGATTAAGCTGCTAAGCCATACTATGAAAGTTTGGGAGAGGGTGTTTGAAATTAGGGTGAGGACCAGTGTGTCCATTTCTGAGAACCAATTCGATTGCATGGCGGGGCGTTCAACTATGGAAGTCATTCACATTGTGAGGAGATTGGTGGAGATGTATAGAGAAATGAAGAAGGGCTTGCACATGGTGTTCATTGACCTAGAGAAAGCATATGACAAAGTCCCGAGAGAGGTGCTTCGGCAATGCTTGGAGGCTAAAGGGGTCCCAGTAGTCTACATTAGGGTGATTAAGGACATGTATAATGAAGCTAAGACTGGGTTAGGGCAGCGGGAGGAGTCTCAAAACACTTTTCGGTTAAGATGGGGTTGCGCCGGGATTAGCTCTTCGTCCATTCTTTTTTTCCTTGGCGTTGGATCTATTAACGAGACAAGTTCAAGGTGAGGTGCCATGGTGTATTTTATTTGTTGATGACATAGTTCCGACTGGATGGGGCCGCGAGAGGCTGGGACCGGGTTAGTGGCCGAGGAAGGGCACGTGCTGCAGCTAGAGCACCTGCCCAAGCAGCGATTAAGGACCCACCAGTAGTTCCGATTGGGGGACAAGCACTTGAGGCACCTGTAGTTACCCTTGGACTTCAGGAGATCCTACCACACTTTATGTTTGGAACTCTAACTTAGGCGAGATTGATCCCGCTTTCTCGTACTTTATAGGGGAGGAGCTCAGATTCACGCGGCCCGCACACTAGATTAGTGGGTCTATATTGATCAGGTTCTGGGTGCCATGCCAGCATAGCCCATTATTCCAGTTCAGCTTGAGATCAGGCTAGAGGCATCAGAGGAGACTTGAAAGTTTCAAGAAGTACGATCCTCCTACTTTCAGTTGCGCAATTACTGAGGAAGCGCAGGGTTTTCCTAACAAGTGCCACCATATTCTCCGCACCATGGGTATTGTCAAGGTGAGGGGAGTTGCTTTTACTATATTTTAGCTGTTAGGAATAGTGTATCGGTGGTGGTAGGCTTACCGGGAGGGTAGGCCAGTTAATGCAGCCTCACTCACTTGGACTAAGTTTTCAGACATGTTTTCGAGGAAGTTTGTTCCCCAGACCCTTTGAGATGCATGGCACATAGAGTTTAAGCATCTGCGACAGGGGACTATGTCAGTGCCAGAGTATGCCATTAGATTTTGTTGTCTCGACATGCACCTGCCTTGGTTTCTACAATTAGAGAGTGAGTCCAGAGATTCATCAAGGGGCTCAGTTATTGTCTTAGATTCAGCATGGCTCAAGAGTTGGAGACGGATACTCTATTTTAGCAGGTTTAGAGATAGCTCGCATGATAGAGGGTATTCAGGCCGAGAGAGGGAGGTCAGAGAGGCAAAGAAGCCTCAAGGTTCATGACGATATAGTGGTGCCCACATTGCTGTTTTAGCCCATCATGGAAGAAGGTTTGTGAGCCTCCTAGTTCATTCAGCATTTCCAGATAATTGCAGAGCTCCATCTATTCCGAGGTCACATGTCGCCCATTATGCATAGGCACTTTCCTAGACACCTCCTGACAGGGTGCCTTCAGCGGTTAGTCTAGCCGACCAGGCAAGACTCAATTTCTGCATCCACGTCCAGTGAGAGCTTGTTTTGAGTGTGGTGATACTAGACATATATGAGGTACCAACCAGACTTTGGAGGGGCGCACCTCCACAGGCTCTACGATTCCACAGGTCCACAAGGTTCACATGCCATGGTTACTGCTCCAGTTGCCGCTCCACCTATGCCGCCAGCTAGGGGTGGAAGTCAGGCGGGTAGAGGTCACCCTAGAGGGGGAGGCCAAGCTCATTTCTATGCTTTTCCTAGTAGGATAGAGGTTGTTGCATTGGATGCTGTTATCAGAGGTATTGTAATCTTACCTCGGATGCTTGTCATATGTGTCATCTTACTTTGCTCCATATTTGAATATATCTCGTGATTCTTTAGTGCTCTTGTATATGTGTCCATTCCTGTGGGAGATCTACTGTTGTAGACCGTGTTTATCGTGGTGGTTATGAGACATAGTTGACCAATTACTACTCAGTATGGTAGACTTCGACGTGATCTTGGGTATGGAATAGTTGTCGCCTTATCATGTTATTTTGTACTGTCATGCCAAGACTATGACACTAACTATGCCAGGGTTGGTTTGAGTGGAGGGGTACAATGGATTATATTCCTAGCAAGGTTGTGTCCTTTCTGAAGGCGCAGCCGATGGTTGAGAAAGGATATGAACCATATCTAGCCTTTGTGAAGGATGTCAGTGCTGATACTCCTATCGTTGAGTCAGTCCGGGTAGTGAGAAATTTCTCATATGTGTTCCCAGCAGACCTACTGGGCATGCCACTCGATAGGGATATCGCCTTTCTTATAGACCTGGTGCCAGGCACTCAACCCGTTTTTATTCTGCCATATCGTAGGGCACTAGTAGTGTAGAAAGAGTTAACGGAACATCTTCAGGAGTTGCTTGATAAGGGTTTCATCTGGACGAGTCTCTCACCTTGGGGTGCTCTAATTCTATTTGTAAGGAGGAAAGATGGCTCTATGAAGATGTGTATTGATTATAGGTAGCTGAATAAAGTTACAGTCAAGAACAGGTACCCACTACCGCACATTGATGACTTATTTTATTAGCTTCAGGGTGCTAGAGTGTTCACGAAGTTTGATTTGAGGTCAGGGTATCATCGGCAGAAGATTCAGGATTTAGATATCTTGAAGATTGCTATCAAGACTCGGTATGGTCACTACAAGTTTCTAGTGATGTCATTTGGGCTATCGAACATTTATGCACTTGATGAACAGTGTATTCAATCCATATCTTGATTCTTTCATTATCATGATCATTGACGACATCTTGGTGTATTTTCGCAACGAGGAGGATCATGAGCAGCACTTGAGGATCGTGCTCCACACCTTGAGGGAGAAGAAGTTATATGCAAAATTCTCTAAGTGTGAGTTTTGGCTCGATTTGGTGGCGTTTTTGGGTAACTTGGTGTCTAGTGAGGGGATCAAGGTAGATCCGAAGAAGATTGAGACAGTTCAGAGTTGGCCCATTTGGCCGGATATTATCGCCGCTTTGTAGAGGATTTTTCATCCATTTCTGCACCTTTGACTGGATTGACAAAAAAGGGTTATGCTTTTAGATGGTCCGACGAGTGTGAGGTGAGGTTTCAGAAGGTCAAGACTGAATTGATTACGGCCCTAGTGTTGGTGTTGCGTATAGGTTCCAGATCTTACACTGTGTATTTTAATGCGTCGCATATTAGGCTTGGCACGATGTTGATGCAAGTCGGTAGGGTGATTGCCTATGCCTCTCGTTAGTTGAAGGTTCATGAGACGAATTACCCTATGCATGACTTAGAAATGGCAGCTATTGTTCAAGCACTAAAGACTTGGAGGCACTATTTGTACGGTGTTCTATGTGAGGTCTATACTGACCATCAGAATCTCCAGCATTTGTTCAAGCAGAAAGACCTTAATTTGTAGCAGCTGAGATGGTTAGAGTTGCTGAAAGACTATGATATCACCGTACTATATCATTCGAGGAAGGCCAATGTGGTGGTTGATGCATTGAGTAAGAAGGCGGAGAGTATGAGCAGTTTGGCATATTTACCGGCAGCACAGAGGCCACTAGCCATGGATGTTTAGGATTTGGCCAATCAGTTTGTGAGATTGGATGTTTCGGAGCCTAGCCAGGTTTTTGCTTGTGTGGTTTCTCATTCTTCTTTGTATGAGCACATCAGAGTGCGTTAGTATGATGACCCCCATTTGCTTGTCCTTAAGGACACGGTGCAACACGGTGATGCCAAGGTGGTTTTTATTGGAGATTATGGGGTGTTGCAGATGCAAGGCCGGATTTGTATGTCCAATGTGGATGGGTTACATGAGTTGATTCTTGAGAAGGCCCACAATTCGCGGTATTTCATTCATCCGGTTTCCTCTAAGATGTATAAGAATTTGAGGCAGCGCTATTGGTGGAGAAGAATGAACAACGATATAGTAGAGTATGTGGCTCGGTGTTTGAACTATCAGCAACTGAAGTATGATTATTAGAGGCCGATCAGTTTGCTTCAGAGACATGAGATTCCAAAGTGGAAATGGGAGAGTATCACCATGGATTTTGTTGTTGGACTCCCACAGACCTTGAAGAAATTTGACACAGTATGGGTTATTGTGGATAGACTGGCCGTGTCTGCACACTTCTTTTTAGTTGTGGCTACCTATTCTTCGGAGCAGCTGGTTAAGATCTATATTCGTGATATTATTTGTCTTCATAGTGTCCCAGTGTCCATTATCTCCAATTGAGGCACGTAGTTCACATCACATTCCTGGAGAGCTGTGCAGCATGTTTTAGGCACACAAGTTGAATTGAGTACATAATTTCATCCCCAGACGGACGGGCAGTCCGAGTGCACCATTCAGATCTTGAAGGATATGCTACGTGCCTGTGTTATGGATTTCGGGGGTTCATCTAATCAGTTTCTACCGCTCGCAGAGTTTGCCTAAAACAACAGCTACCAATCAAGTATTCAGATGGCTCCTTTTGAGGTCTTATATAGAAGGCAGTGTCGTTCTCCAGCTGGTTAGTTTGAGTTGAGAGGCTAGGTTATTGGGCATTGATATTGTTCGGGATGCCTTGGATAAGATCAAGTTGGTTGAAGATCGGCTTCGTATGACATAGTCTAGGCTGAAGAGTTATGTTGATTGGAGGGCTCGTAATGTAGCTTTATGGCGGGAAAAAAGGTTTTCCTCGGAGTTTCACCCCTGAAGGGTGTGATGAGGTTCGGAAAGAAGGCAAAGTTGAGCCCTAGGTATATTGGTCCTTCTGAGATCTTTGAGAGAGTTGGTGAGGTGGCCTACAGACTTGCATTGCCAC
This sequence comes from Nicotiana obtusifolia, assembly GCA_002018475.1. NCBI lineage: Eukaryota > Viridiplantae > Streptophyta > Magnoliopsida > Solanales > Solanaceae > Nicotiana > Nicotiana obtusifolia. The sequence continues at coordinate 444,795 of MCJB01003335.1, read as the reverse complement.
CCAACTTATCGGTAGTGCAACTGGTGTTCCATGTTTCCATGCTCCAGAAGTATTATGGTGATCCATCACATGTATTAGATTTCAGCTCAGTCCAATTAAAAAAGGATTTGACCTATAATGAGCAGCCGGTGGCTATAATTGAGGTCAAAGAATATAACTTTAATGAAGGTTCAATAGAGTGGTCGACCGTTCAAGGAGGTGACCTAGAAGATCGAGCATGACATGTCGAAATGTTATCCTCAACTTTTCGTCACTTCAGGTCTGTCTCTGTGCACTTTCGAGAACAAATGTTTGTTTTAAGAGGGGGAGAATGTAACGATCCGACCAGTCATTTTGTGTATTTGTGCCCCTTCTTCCCTTTTGATGCTTCACACATGTGTATTTGTGGTTTTATGACTTGAGGGGTTAGTTAGCTTTTTTTCGGGAAGGTTTTTGGTTGATTTGGACCAATTGGTTCTTGGTTTAGAACTTAAGTTGGAAATATTGACCGAAGTTTGACTTTTTTGAAAACGACCCCGGAACATCGTTTTGAAGGCTCTGATAGGTTCGTATCGTGATTTTAGACCTGGGTGTATACCCATAATTTAATTCGGAGATCCATAGGTTGATTTGGCTTGTTTTGTCGAAAGTTAGCAGTTTGAGGTTTATAAGATTCCCTAAGTTTGACCGTAGGTTGATTTTGTGGCTATCGGGTTTGGAATTTGGTTTTGGGACTTGGAATAGGTTCGTTTTGCTCTTTGGAACTTGTCTGCCAAATTTGTTGTCATTTCAAGCTTGTTTGATATGATTTAGATACGTGGTTACAATTCTAGAGGTTCTTGAGTTTTCTTTTGAAATTCATGTCTTTTGATGTCCGATTCACGGTTCTAGATGTTATTTTAGTGTTTTAATCGTGCGAGCGAGTTTGTATAATGTTTTAGACTTGTGTGGATGCTTGGTTGGATGCCCCGAGGGCTCAAGTGAGTTCAAGACATGTTTCAAAATAGCTTGGACTCAATTATAGGTTGCTTGGTGTGCTGGTGCCTCAGGTGTCGCAATTGCGAGCACCAGCATCGCAATTGCGATCATAGCAGAGGGGCCTCAAGTATCGCATTTGCGATACCTTGATTGCAATTTCATAGAGAAGGCTAGACAAGGTTGTCTCGCACTTGTGATAATGTAGTCGCATTTGCGATGGGAGCAGGCTTCGCAAATGCGAAGCCGGTATCGCAATTTTGACATCCCATTAGGCTATTAGGCGCCGCAATTGTGAGCTCTCTTCGCAATTGCGGGGGTTTGAAATTGAGAACCCAGTGTCGCAAATGCGACATCTGCGCCTGAACTAAAGGGCTGGGAAGACGAGATTTCATCTCATTTTTCTCATTTTAGAACTCTAGTCTCCGTAGGAGGCGACTTGGAGAGGGGATATTCACCTACAATCATTGGGTAAGTGATTTTGATCAATTTTCAACTATATTACGTAATTACATATGAGATTTAACATCATATTGTTGAGACTCGAAATTTTGGAGATTCTTGTCTATATTTTGAAAAATGAAAATTTGGGATTTCAAAGTCGAATTGGACATGGAATTGAAAACAAAGCACATAGTTAGACTTGTGGGGCTATGGGTAGTTGGGCTCTACCCTTGGACCCGGGTTTTGACCGGGCGAGCCCGGGATTGACCTTTGTTGAATTTTGGGGAATTATAAAAAGATCTAGGTTTATTAACAAAAATTAAGTTCTTTTGCATTGATTGATGATATTAAGTCATTTTTTTGTTAGATTTGAGCCGTGCAGAGGCAAATTTGAAAGAAAAAGTTATTTTTAATTGTTGATTTGACCTAGTTGAGGTAAGAATCTTGTTTAAGTTTGTGTGAGCGAACAACTCCTTAGAATTTGAGGTTTTGTACAATTTGAGCTACGTGAAAGACGTGTACATGAGATGACGAGTGTGTATATGAGATGACGAGTGTGTACATGAACTTATATGTGGTATTTGACCGGTTTAGACTCTTAGTTTACTTTTAAGAACTTAATTGAAATTATTATTATTTGTTCTATCTTTCGTTGTCATATTATTATTTGTTCTATCTTTCGTTGCCAAGTTTATTATTACATGCCTTAATTGAAGTTGTTATTACATTTGTAGTTTACATTGTTAACGTTATCCTTACATGCGTTTATTTGTAATTGTTGTTACATGTTATTCTCTCTATTGTTGAATTATTTTCATGCATCTAGTCGTAGTTGCTATTTCGTGCTATTTTTTCGTTGTAAACTTATGTTATGTGATTGAATTGGAAGTTGCTACTTCATGTACCTTCATTGTTAGGTCATTGAAGTTGTAGCTATGAAAGCCATTAACACTTTGTGGTTGAAGTTGTTCATTATTGAGATACCTTTCCCTTGTTAAGATGCTCTCATTCATTTTGTTATTATTGAGATTCTTGTACATATTGTGGTTGAGTCGTGGGCTATGTGTTGTGATGATATTTGTATTGTTGATTTTGGAAATGTTTGGGCATATGGGCACGTGTGGTGCAAGTTGATTTATTGTGTTGTGATATTGATATGCATGCAGTGGTGTAAGAGTGGCTGTTGAAATACATGCATTGAGATAAGGCGGGATTATATGCGTGTTGCTAGTAAAGGAATTACTTGAAGCCACGCGGTGAGATAAGGGGGGCTAAAACGCGTGTAGCTATTTCGGATAAAATATTTTTAAAATGTAATTGCAAGGCTCACACGAAGATTGTGATTTGACATCTAAAATGAGAAAATGAGGTGTGGTACCTCAGTTGTGATTCTTCTTTTATATTCTATGTGAAAAGACTTGTTGATTTGAACAACTATTGTCTTTCCTTTATTTGATTTACTTGTACTTTTACGGTATTTGACCACTTTTTGTTTCTATCACATGTTTCTATTGCGCTAATTTCCGTTGTTAGCCTTATATCATCTTATCTGTTGCCATCTACTTCTTTACTTTCCGTTATTGGATTAATATTATACTCTATTCAGTTCTTTATTGTCTACTAGGTGTCTTGACCTGTTTTCGTCACTAACCTACCAAGGTTAGGCTTTATATTTACTAGGTACCATTGTGGTGTACTCATGCTATGCTCTTGCACATTGTTTTGCGGATCCAAGTACTTCTGCACGTGCCAAATGCTAGTGAGCTGATTTAGATGCTTCGGAGAATTCAAGGTAAACCTGTTTGACGCTCGCAGAGCGCAGAGTCACCTTCTGCTTTTAGCTGTACTACTTCTTTTTTTTCAATTCAAAATTGTAATGTATTTAGAGTTTCTAAGTGTACTTCTATTACAACTGATGAATCAGTTCAACCGGTTTTATGAATATTGTGATTGTTCTACCTTTCGAGTTTATTATGATAGTTTACCAATTTAATTTGGTATCTGAATCGTTATTTCTGCTAGATTCTCAATGTATGTTACGCTTACCTAGTCTTAGAGACTATGTGCCATCACGGCATCCTAAAGTGGGAATTTGGGGTTGTGACAAGAAGTATAGTATGAGTACAACTTACCACATGTACTCATTAAATATCTTGACTAACATCGGTAAAGTAGTGACGAGGTTTTTAAGTCAAATGACTTACTTAATATAACCCGTGCAATTCATAAGCAATAGAAATAATAAGGAGGAAGACAAGTAATCATGAAAGGATTGAATAAAACAAATAATGAACATGTTTCACAAATATAACAACCATATCGTTTCACTAAATCATATATGTGAGGAAGAAATCATACACGTGAAACAATATAAACCATAACTACAAACTCGTATAATAAAGGGGTGTGTTCACCATATCAAGTCAAATGGTACGGCAACACCCTCTGTGCATTTAATTCATCCTCACCAAATATATGCATGTATGTCAAATTAAATAGCACAGCAACACCTTTCGTTTATTTATATTATCCTCACCCATTACATGTATATAGTACCAACCAGGTAGAACGCATACAACTAATAGTAACAACGAAGTAGAAGGTACACAAATAACAGTAACAAATAAGATTGAAGCATATAGATAGTGGCAACAGCCAAGGTAGAAGGCATAAATGTAATATTAACAAATAAGGTAGAAGAATATAGATACCAATAACAAACAATGTAGAAGGTGTAGATGAAACAACAATAGACGAGATAGAAGGCATAGATGTAAATTTAACAAAGAAGAAAGGAAGCATGGATGTAATAAATTATAAATAAATAGGATACAGAGATAGAACAATAACAAGTAGAAGGCCTACAAATAATAATAACAAATAATATAGAAGGCTTAGATGTAAAGATAACAATCTAGATTAAGGCATAATTATTGCGAGGGAAGAACAACACAATGTAATGCATGTCACCCGTCCTCGCCTGCATGAAAACACCGTTTGTGAATGACCTGGCCGGTCATTTTTGTGTATTGAGCTATGTTACCCTATTTGATACTTCTCATATGCTTGTTTGTTATTTTGTGAATTGGGGAATGGTTGGTTTGGTTTCAGAAAGGTTTTAAAGTGAATTGGAACACTTAGTTTTATTATTGGAGGATTAAGCTATAAGAGTTGTCCAAGATTTGACTTTTGATTAAACGACCTCGGAATTATATTCTCATAGTTCTGTTAGGTCCGAATGTTGATTTGGACTTAGGTGAATGTACGGATTGGGATTCAGAGGTTCGTAGGATTTTTTAGCTCTAATTGTCAGAATTTTGAAGTTTGAATGTTTGGAGAATTGATAAGTTTGACTCATAGTTGAATTTGTGGTTATTAAGATCTGTTAAAGATTCTGAGCCTTGGGATAGGTGATGATTGGTAGAAAAGATATAAAATTCTATGTAAATCATCTCATATTTAGCTCTTATTTTATGAATTTGGATGTTAATTGCGCCGATTCATGTTAATGTAATGTGTTTTTATGTGTAGGAATGAGTCGGGAGCAATCGGGGGCGAAAACGGGGAAGAAACGAGCCAAAACGAGAAGAAAACAGACCAAGAGGGACTGGGCGCCACAGGCAGCGCCTGGCGCCACCTGTGGCGCTGGAGGCAGTGAGGCTGGAAAACTTACGGGACGCAGCGCCCTGGGGGGCGCCTGGCGCCAGCTAGCGCGCCGACTGCGGGAAGTTGTCCTAATCCGTCTAGGAGACCGCTAATTCGACCCCAATCCTTCCCAAATCCTATATAAACACCCATAAACCCATCTTGGAGGGGGAGGAACGTGATTTTGAAGGCTAAGAACGCTAAGGAACATCAACAACGCGATCGATCTTTAGTTCATCAACTCTGTCTAGTATTTTTATTAGTTTTTCAATACTTCATCTTTTGATTTTGTTGAACATGAGTGGCTAATCACCCCTTGTTCTGGGGTTGTGATTAGCCATGAATATTGTGTTTCGAACTTGACGAATTCGTTTTTATAATTCATGTTCATATGATTGTTTCTTCAATTCTATGCCTAATTACTTAATTGTTTTGGCCATCAATTAAGTTCTATCAATTATATATGCCATGTTTGGCAATTCTTAACCTTTTTAAGGGGGCGAATTCGTGGTTAGGATGGGAATATACTTAATCACCTTGCTTAATTGAATATCGTGTTCTTATTGCATTCTTGCTAGATTAATTTCATAGGAATATAGGTGTTAATCTTGTTAGGAATAATAGGCGAATAATACTTCGGAAGAAGGCTATGAGTATATTTATCGATCAATTAGCAATCTTACATGAATTATATGAACGAGAAGTCAATTAGAACGCAATAGGATTGGAAACATAATCACAACCCTGTAATATTTGTTTATTTGATTACAAAATACGCACTTTGTTCTTTGCAATTCTTAGATACAAATTAGAATTATAAGTAGAATAACCCAACTATTAAACTCGATTCTTGCTTGCTTAAATAACAGTATTAGTTCATTAGAAAGTAGTAAATTTAAGTCCCTGTGGGTACGACAACCTGGACTCATAATCATATATTACTTGTCGACCGCGTATACTTGCGTGTGCGTTGGGAAGCAACAATAGGTTCGTGTGGTGATTTATAAATTGTGTGCAAAATTTGGGGTCATTCTGATTTGGTTCGACGTGGTACAACATAAGTTTTGAAGTTGGAACTTTTATTAGTTCATTAAGTTTGATATGAGGTCCGATTTGTGGTTTTGATGTTACTTTGTGAGATTTGAGACCTCGAGTAGGTCCGTGTCATGTTTCGAGACTTGTTGGTATGGCTGGACGCAGCCCCATGAGTCTTTGGAGTATTTCGGGTGGATTCCGAACAAATTAAATGTAGGTTAGGAGGTCTGGTTCTGGTGTGTCGCATTTACAGAACATTGTTTGTAGGTGCAAGGTTGCAGTTGCGTGAAGGATTCCATAGAAGTAGTCATGTGGCTGGGCAAGGGATTCACAAGATGCGGAGGTCTGTGCGCAGATGCGAGATTTGGCAGTAGGAGCGTATCTGCAGAAGAGGATGCTTGTCTATATGTGCGAGTGGACGTGATTATAGTGAAGCTCACAGTTGTGGAGCTTGGGTCGCAAATGCGACTTCACAGATTATGTTGGATGTGATTAAGGTCATGCGTTTAAAATTCCAGCATATTATGTTGGAATTTTAGCACATTATGAAATTCCAGTATATTTGTCACGACCCAAAATCCAACTAGTCGTGATGGCACCTAACCCAACTTGCTAGGTAAGCCAATTAACAATAAACCAAAATATAATGATAATGATAAGAGTCAAAAAATAAAATAACTGAATTTTATAGGAACCCAAGGATTGGTTACAAATTATGAGCTTCTAAGACTTATAGTTTACAAAGCTGGTATGAAAAAAATACATCTCTATTCAAAAATGTACATAAACAGATTTATAAATCTAAGCTACCAAGAAGAAGAAGCAACTATAACTTAAATGCAGGTACATCTTCAATGCTAGCTCCCGCCATACACAGCAACATCAGCACCAAAATCTGCACGCAAGGTACAGAAGTGTAGTATAAGTACAACCGACCACATGTACTCAATAAGTAACAAACCTAAACTTAGGTTGAAAGTAGTGACGAGTTTGGACAACGGTCAAAGTCCAACACCAATAATCAAGAACAACTCGTAACAGTATAATAAAAGCAGTACGAGTAATGACTCAAGGATGTGATGCTCAGCTTGTTCACAATTACAAAAAATAGGCGTGTTGTTCAGGTAAAACAGTAAAACCCAAGTCTTTCACCAAAATCACCAAAATATGAGTATTTCAGAAAAACTGTGATTTTTCCAAAAACTTTCAACAACAGAAAAGACATTTCATTCTCAAATAGTATGAGGAAGTACATCTCTATGCCTACATGTCAATGTGCATGTGAAGTCATAAATGTCACAATACCATGTAGCATGAGGAAATGCATCTCTATGCCTATATGCCAAGTATGCATGTCAATATAATGCATCACACTGATGAGCTCATGTACATACACTCGGCACTAGGTACATGCGCTCACTTCTTGTATATCAGACTCTGGAGGGGCGGATCCTCCCAAGCGCTAATATAAGCCAACATGGCCTGTTGCGACATGCACCCCGATCCATATTAATATATATATATATATATATATATATCTTAAAACAACTTAAAAATGATAAAGAGAGTATCGTTGCTTTTACATCAAAGCACTGGAATAGCTCACAACAGAACTATCCAACAATTAAGAATGAAATTTTGGCAATTGTTTTATGCATATCAAAATTTCAATCAGATTTATTAAACCCAAAGTTTTTGCTTCGCATTGACTGCAAGGCAGCTAAGTTTGTTTTGCAAAAAGATGTGTAAAATATTGCTTCAAAACATATTTTCGCCAGATGGCAAGCTAAATTTTGCTAGTCCCCGAGGGGGTAGAGGGGACTAAGAAGTAAAGAGGAATGTAAGGAACAGAAAGCAATAAATAAAGAATGTCTCAGGTGGCAAAGCCGACCATATGCAAACGTATGCTAAATAAAATGTAAGTATGTTAACACAAGATTAAAACATAAAATCTCGCGGCAGAGCCAATCAGAAGTATTATTGATAACAAGAAATTAAAATACGGATATTAAAAAATTGAATCTTTAAAGCTTACAGGGTATAGAGCTCTTAAGTGTTGAGAGGGTTTAGAGAGAGGGAATGTGTAGAGAGAATTCAAAAAATTGGGAGAAGGATTGAATGCCTTCTTCCGTGAGTGAGGGGGTCTATTTATTGAATTATAGACCGTGCTACAGTGATAAGTGCACAATAATCTACAGTAACATTGCTACAGTAACTTTCTGAAAGATTCTTTGATGGCGTCATGTCTGATTTCAGCGACAAATTGGTCCTGACTTTGACTTATTCTGGGTCACAGTCAGGGTTAACCTCTTCTTCTGATTGTTCTTCAGACGAACTGGATGAATGTTGATCGGGAACCTTTCCCTTGAGCTGTTACAAGAGGTTTTCCATCTCTGGAATGTAGTCTTCTATGCTGGTAGAGCCTGCTAACTTTGCTTGAACTAGCCTTCTCTGCTGCAAAAATGAAGTGTTTGCTACATCTGTAGGTGACAGAAATTTGGGGTTGCTGGAAAAACATATTCCAACTGCTGGTAAGTAAGTTTTCGTGGCATCCCTCCATGCCTTGTACCACTTATAGTAGCCTTGAAGGGCTAACCAAGGCATACCTCTGAATCCTTCCCGTTTGTGGAAAACAAACTTCTGGGTGTATATCCACGGGATGTGGAATCTGAGGGAAAATTGGAGCAACTGGATAATGTGCTGGTCTCCGTGAAATCTGGAACAGAAATACTCAAATCCTTCTTTCACTGGTGGAGGAAATATATCTGCCAAATGGCCGTAAGTAGGCCACTATTGGTGTAGAAACCATTGGGGAAAATCTACTGGCAAGTTTTTGCCCCAAAGGAGAAAATATGAGTGTTTGTTGGTATGGTTTTGAAAGGTCAGCGCATTAAACCACGTATCCCTATAATCATAGTAACTGAAAAATTGGGGAGAAAATGTCTAGGAAAGTTTTCTGACTTTCATAGGGTGATCACCCCATTCCTTTGGCGAGATGATTTTGTTTATCCACACTGTGGTATGGGTGATATAGGTTTGGGTTTTATCCAAAAAGGGTTTAAACAGACAAGAGTGAGTGTCTGTAAGGATAAATTCATAAAACTTCTGGTTATGAACAGGAGTTTTCTGGAGAATGTTGGATGTTGGTTCGAGCATCTTTTTGGCTACAACTAGAGGGTTAGAATCCCAAAGATGTGGCTCGATTTGGACGAGTGAGTAAGTCATTTCGTTCTTAATATATTGAGTTTCCTCCGAGTAAGGACCTACTGAAGAAATTGGCTGAGGCACGGGTGAAGAAAGTGCCTGCGTAGGCGCATAAGGCACTGTGCTTTGTGTAGTGGGGCTTTTGGCCACCACTTGTCCTTTAGTGGGGTTTTTTACCACTACTTCTTTCTTTGTGGTGCTTGTAGCAGCCACGGTTGAAGTTGAAGGCGTGGTGCTTTTTGCAACCACAACTGAAGTTGGAGCAGAAATAATTCTGGCAGGAGATATGGTGGTTCCTTGAAGGAGTTGCGCCATCGACTTCACCACTTCCTCTTGGTCGAGAGGAGTCATGGGTGTTTTTGAAGTAAGGCCCATGAGTTGTATCCATTTTTCAAAATCTTTTGTCGTCCACTGCGAAGCGTGCGGCTTTGCAAATTGAATGTCATCTTCCGAAGAAGGTTCTTCTTCGGCGATATCTACCTGTCTTCGAGGTTGGGCAATTGAAATTTGTTTGGCCAGTATCGGCTGTGACGAGACCACCATTGGGATGCCTCTCATGGCATAGTCTGCAGGCGATCTACATTTTGGCTGGCTCGGTCCAGCTTCTGTTGTTTGCTGCTTTTTTGCAGCTACTGTTGTTATCTGTTGTTGTTGAACAACTGCAGAAATTGAAACATCTTTAGGCTGTTGTGTGGCAGCCTGCTGTTGTTGCTTTTCCTCCGGGGCTGGTAAGGCTAGCCGCGGGAGCTTTGGTTTTTGCGCAATTTTATCTGCCTTGAAGGAATTCACGGGTTAGGAAATTAGGCATGGAATTTGAGCTTCCCTTTATATATTCAATATTAAAATAAAAAATATATAAAATAGCTTGCCATCTGGCGGAAATATATTTTGAAGTAATATTTTACACATCTTTTTGCAAAACAGACTTAGCTGCCTTGCAGTCAATGCGAAGCAAAAACTTTTGGTTTAATAAATCTGATTGGAATTTCGATATGCATAAAACAATTGCCAAAATTTCTTTTTTAATTGTTGGATAGTTCTGTTGTGAGCTATTCTAGTGCTTTGATGTAAAAGCAATGATACTCTCTTTATCATTTTTAGGTTGTTTTAAGATACCACCATATCCTATGTTTGACGCATCTGTTTCTACTATTTTGAAAGCAGATGGATCGGGGAGACTAAGGAGAGGGAGATTCTTGACTTACAAAACTTAAGTTGCTTGACAGCATTGCTTTGGGCATCCTTCAAAGGAACTGGAGGCTTTTTCAATCTATCGTGAAAGGGCTTTAGCAGAATGCTTAATCCCGGAATGAAATCGCAAATATTGTTGACACAACCAAGAAACCTTTGAAGTTGTGTCTTGTCCAGGATTTGATCTGGAAATTTGTCAGCAAACTTGAGAGATCACTGAATAGGAGTAATGGTCCCTTGTTGGTGTTATGACCAGGGAACCTGATGTTTGTCTGGAATAAGTTGTACTTAGTTCTAGATAGAACTAATCCATTTTCTTTGATAGTGTTAAAGAAAATGCCTAGATGTTTAAAATGTTGGTCGATGTTTGTTGAGAAAATTAAGACATCATCTATATAAGTTATAACAAAACTGGAATATAGATTAAAGATATCATCCATTATCTTCTGAAATTCAGAAGAGGCGTTCTTTAATCCAAATGGCATCACGTTCCATTCGTATTGTCCAAAAGGGACTCGAAAAGCAGTTTTGTACTTGACTTTTGGGTCGATCTGTACTTGCCAAAATTCAGATTTTAAATCAAATTTAGAGAAAATTGTGGCAGCATAGACTCTTTGTAATAAGTCTTTCTTGTTAGGAATAAGATACCTAATCCATCTAAGTGCTATCTGAAGAGGCTTGTAGTTGATGACCAAGCGGGGGACTCCGCGCTCAATTTAAGAGTTTTTGTTGGCATAGAATGCCGCACAACTCCAGGGAGACTTTGAAGGGGAAATTATCTTCTTGTCTAGGAGATCATTCATCTCTTTTTGACAATGCATTCTAAGCTGGTGATTCATTTAAATGGGTCGAGCTATAGTTGGGATGTTTTTCTTGTCAAAGTCAGGTTCGTAAGGAAGCCAACAATGTGTCTTTTACGTTTCCAAAATGCCATTGGAAAATCGGAACAAAGCTCCTGCTGAATCTTAGCTTCTAAACTTTTAATTTTAGAAGAAATTACATAATCAGTTAACTGCTTCTGTATTCTTTGGAAAGCTACATCTTCTTTTAAAAACATAATTTGTTTTTCTTTATTTTGCAAAGAATGTATGACTTCATAAGTTGGAGGCTTATGGAAAGGAAGAAGGACGTTGCTTGTGGGTTAATCCACATTAATGCCTTTATTTGTAACCAGGTAAGGTTTGCAAAGTTGAATGAAAGGATTACCTAGGATTACTGCATTGCAAAGGTCTTTTGCTAAGAGAAATGCAGTATGGATGAACCAGTTTGGTTCCTCTGGGGAGGTTGTGACCTTTACCGAAGGAAGTTTGTAAGTGATTTTAAGTTTTTCATCATTGGCGGCCCGTAGACGTTCCTTGGTTTTTACGAAAAACTTGGTTGGAATGACACCTTCCTAGATGCAGCTTCTGTCTGCTCCAGTGTCAAACAAAGTTATGCCAGTCCAAACAAAAGATTTACCGACGATGAGAGTTACCCTAACATGGTATTTCTGAATTCTTATAGAGGAAAGATGTCCTAAGAAGGATTCTGTTCCATCATCGTCTTGGTCAGAGGTTGCAACTGCCTCTACAACCTCTTTGAGCTTTTGCGGCTCATTAGACAACTGTTGGAGGACAAGTCTATCAAGCTCTTATCTTGCTTTTATTTCCCTAATTTCTTCTTTCAGGTGTGCTATCTCATATTGAAGGTCCGAGAAGGTCACCTTTGAGACCTTAGGATTATCAGAGGGAAACCTCTTCAAAATTTCAGTAATGTTATAGGTACTAGTTACCTGGGGATGATTTTGAAAAGTTGATGATGAGGGTGTTGAAGGCTTATTAAGGACCTTCTTAAGTTTTCTAAATAATCCTTTTTAAGTTCAAGATCTTGAAGATCACCAATTACTTCAAGGAGAAGATCTTATTCTTTCGTGAGAACATTGATCTGAGGGAGGTCATCTTGGTCAGACTCCCCTGGAGATATAGTAGATGAATTTAAGTCATCTTCTAGGATGTTAAATTGTTCGTCGTCGGACATTTCATTATCTGTAATATCCGAAGATTCACTTAATTCAACAAGCAAATTCTCTATTTTGTTTAGAGTAGGTTCATCAAGTTGTAGGCTCTTGATCTTCTGAGAGACCTTGCAAAATTTGGCGATATGGCATGGCTTTCCACACTTGAAACATTTGCCAGTGGAAGTAGAAGTCTTGCGATCTTTAGTAAAGGATTTGGGAGACTTGTTTTTTGTGTAGGAAAGTTTTCTTTTTCTATTGGAATTGTATTTTTTAATATTGGAAGAATCAGGTTTTGAACTTCTCTTCCTATGAGATTTACTTCCGCACGAAGGAAGACCAAATTGTTCGCAGAAACTTCCTAAGTCCCTACGTCTTTGTGCCCTATACTTGGCAAGTTGCCTAAACATTTTGTCTTGCCTACAGATTTTAAGAGCAACTTGTTGAATTTGGCTATCTATCTGGCCATAGGTGATTTGACCGTAAGGGACAAGATCACCGGAATATTAATTCTGAAATTCTTCTTTGACTAAATCTCTAAGGGACTTAGGCAAGCCATCTAAGAATTTCTCTTTCCAATAAGGGAGATTCTCATCTGGTCTTTCGTAGATCCTGGTCAAGTAGGAATCCTTATACTACCTAAAATCTGAAAGAGTTTTGCACTTGAGGTTGTTAAGTGCCAAAATATATGGGGTTGCTACATCCCATAATGATATATATATATATACACACACATATAAAGTCAATGTGGCCTGCTGTGGCATGCAACCCGATCCACAATATGCGAATGAATAAATATGACTAAGTATATAATTGCAGTTTAAGCAAATAACTCAACAGTAGAGATGACCTCAGTGGGTCCCAACAAAATAAGCATATATCCGTTACATGATTTCTAACATGGTTCACCACTCATATAATCAAACAAGTAGGAAGAACATGGATGTAACAAGATATAAAAACAAACAAGTCCGGTCATAGTCTAATAGTCGACTAAAATCATGATTTCCTCAGTGTATGCCCACACGCTCGTCACCTGGCATGTGCGTCACCTCAATATACCTCTTATAACATAGTTCCCAGGGTTAAATACCCTCAAATCAAAGTTTAGATATGTTTCTTACCTCGTACAAGCCAAATCCAATACCAAGCAAGCCAAACAATACTCTAGAAATGCCATCCAGCGTGTGTCGACCTCTAAACGCCTCGAAACTAGCAAAAAGCAACTCAAATATATCAAATAATGCCAAAGAAAACAAATCCAATCGATAAAGATCGAACCTTTAATCAAAAGCCCAAAGTCAACTAAAACGTTAAATCCAGGCCCACACCTCGGAACCTGACAAAACTCATAAAATCCAACAACCCATTAAATTACGAGTCCAACCATATTGGTTTCACTCTAATCCGACTCCCAATCGATATTTAAAACTCAAATATTTACTTTATGAAATTTTAGGCAAAAACCCACAATTTCTCTTTTGAAATCATCAATCAAATGCCAAAAACAAAGATGTAATCATGGAATAAAATCAAGAACGAGTAGAAAATACTTACCCATTTCCATGTGGTGAAAATTGCCTTAAAAATCGCCTCAATCCGAGCTCCGTAGCTCCAAACATGTTAAAATGGCCGAAACCTTCAAAAATAGAGTATTTATAATCACTGGACGAATTAATGAATCGCGATCGTGAAAATACCATCGCAATCGTGAAGAAGAAAAATACACTACCCCTAAAATACTCTACGCGATCACGGCACAAGTCTCAACAACGCGGTACACAAAGCTGACAAAACTATCCGAACGCAGGATTATCATCACGAATGTGAAGAAGTGTCACGACCCGGATTTCCCACCCTCGGGCGTCGTGATGGCGCCTACTAGTGAAAGCTAGGCAAGCCAGTCAATCGGACTAATTACCACATTTCTATTTACGAATTCATTACATCATAAATGCATCAACTGAAAAGCAGTAATTCAACAAGCGAAATAAACACAAAGTTAATACTTTACACAACTATCGCCGATAAACTACCCACAACGGTCTACCCAAGATCTGGTGTCACAGTTTCACAGACTATTTAAGAGTACTAAAAGCAGGGTCTGAAGAATATAACAAAATGTTGTTTCTGGACTTCATAGAAGAAACAGATACAAGAAATGGACAGAGGACTCCAAGATCCGCGGACGTCTGCAGAACTACCTTGGGTCGCCTGGAAATCAGAGGCTGGAAGCTCCCTACTATTCGTAGCCTGCGGCACTGAGATCTGCACAAAAGAGTGTAGAGTGTAGTATCAACACAACCGACGTCATGTGCTGGTAAGTGCCTGGCCTAACCCCGGCGAGGTAGTGACGAGGCTAGGACCAGACTCCAGATAAACCTGCGCAGTTTTTTTTAAGCATATATGTATCTACAGCAGAAGATAAAATACATAAACAACTTAAACAGGGAAAAGAAAGCATACATCAGAACGGCAGACAAATAAAGCAAAAGGAATCATCAAATAATAAGAAGGAAAAATTGCAATTCAGCTTTTAACACAAACAAAATGAAATACAATCCACCCTTTTTCCTCCAGTAACCTTTTGTTGCAGGCGTGCAACCCATTCCCACTTACGGTAACCTCTTGTGGCAGGCGTGCCACCCGCTCCCACATACATCATATCTCGTGGCAGGCGTTCCACTCGCTACCACTTACAATATATATACTGTGGTAGGCGTACCACCCACTCCCACTTTCATAATATCTCGTGGCAGGCGTACCACCCGCTCCCACTTTCATAATATCTCGTGGCAGCATGCCACCCGCTCCCACTTACAATATATACTGTGGTAGGTGTACCACCCGCTCCCACTTTCATAATATCTTGTGGCAGGCGTGGCACCCACTCCCACTTTCATCATCGCAACAATCACAAGAAATCCCGGCAGGGAAACAAATAACAGCAAACAATCATCCTGGCCAGGGGGAAATTCAGCTATAACCAAACCAAACTTGACTTCTATTTAGCTCAATCAATGTCAGTACTCAATTACAGCCAATATCCTACAACTAAACTCCCAACCCAATTATCATTTCATTGACTCTAGACACGACTTTACTAATGTGACACTGGACCCTTTAAACTTCTAACGGACTCCTAAAACACTACCCACAATTTTGACACTGGACCTCTTCGACTCCTAACAATTCTTACTCAACTAATCTAGTTGACCATCAACTTTATGCCAAATAGAAGAAACTTTGTGGTAGACGTACCACCCGCCCTCAATTCACAACATCTTGTGGCAAGCGTGTCACTCCCTTCCACATGCAACACGTCATAGCAATTCAAGGGAATTATGCAACAATTTGAAACAATAGCCACATAACAATTAACCATAGACGACCCACGATCATGCGTAACACCAACATATAGACACCCGTCACCATGCCTATACGTTACTCTCAAGAAGGGGCAATTTAGCAAACAAGACACGATTTCTAATTCCTCAAGCTAAGGTTAGAACAAACACTTACCTTGCTTTGCAAAAATTTCTAGAGTTCCAACAATTCCTCAAGCCCAACCTTTTATGGGTAGTCACGAACTTTAGGTGGACGCAATCGAGGCTAACGAGCTGCAACTTGGTAGGGTGCCTTAACTCAGCTGAAATCTTGGTACAATTTGCAACAATTTGAGCCGGGTCTTGGGTTAGAGAGTGGGGTTTCTTGTAATTGATGTTGGGGCTTGAAGGGAGTGATTCCACGATTTTCTTTCGGCTTAAATTGGGGCTATTTACGACGAGTTGCAGCTGGTTCTTGGTGGGTTTAAATGGGAAGAGCTGGGTTGGTAATTGGAGGTTGATGACTATATTGTGGATATGTTTCTCACGGATTTTGGGGTTGTTTCCAAGGTGATTTGGAGGTTGATTTGCTGGGGTTTGAGGGTGTTTTAGAGAGGTTTCTGAGGTAATTGACGAAATAAGGGAGGTTTTTGCATGTTAGGGTTCCTAGTTCCTATTTATAGTCAAAATTCGGAACAAAACAAGAGTTCAGGTGTCCAGAATGCGATCGTATTCTGGCCGCAAACTCAACAGGTGGTCCGTATTTGGTCCGCATTTCTTGCATGGCATTTGGCCCAAAACTCTGCCTCACTCTGCGATCTCATTGTGGTATTTGCTGTTCGTATTTGAGAAATGCAGTCCGCATTTCTCGCCGCATTTTTGACATAAGACTTGTCTAGTTCTCTGTTCCAATCTACGATACAGGCGGCCAAATTTGCGGTCCGCATTCCTGAAATGCGGTCTGCATTTCAGACAGCATTTCTGACATGAACCTTTGCCCAGTAATTTGTCCAAGTATGCGATGCCCATGTAAGATATGTGGTCCGCATGTCTGAAATGCGACCGCATATCCTGCATTCCTTACCTTTTTGAACTCTTTTCTTAATTATTGGATTCTTATACCTCATACCCTGCAAAAATGTTAAAATTGCATAATAACAAAGAGGAATTTGCACTTAAAACAAGCCAAATCTGAACGATTAGTATCATAGGTGTTTCTACGACACATCGGGCCGTTACATTCTCCCCCTCTAAGACAACCGTTCGTCCTCGAACGGGCAGGATAAAGAGGTACCTGAGTCAGGGAAAAGATGTGGATAACGGCTCCACATATCAGACTCGGACTCCCAGGTCGATGCCTCAGGTGGCTGACCTCTCCACTGAACGCGAACAGAAGGAAAACTCTTCGATCTCAGCTGACGGACTTGCCGGTCTAAATTGGCTACCGGTTCCTCCTCACAAGATAAGTCCTTGTCCAGCTGAACGGTGCTGAAGTCTAGCACATGAGTTGGATCGCTGTGATATTTCTGGAGCATGGACACATGAAAAGCTGGATGCACGGCTGATAAGCTTGGCGGCAATGCAAGCCTATAAGCTACCTCCCCCACGCGATCAAGAATTTCGAATGGTCCAATAAACCTAGGGCTAAGCTTGCCCCTCTTTCCAAATCTCATCACGCCTTTCATAGGCGACACTCGGAGTAATGCCCGTTCACCAACCATGAAAGACACATCCTGTGCCTTACGATCCGCATAGCTCTTTTGCCTGGACTGAGTTGTACGAAGCCTTTCCTGAATGATTTTGACCTTGTTTAAGGCCTCCTGAACCAGATCTGTGCCTAACAATCAAGCCTCTCCCGGCTCAAACCACCCAACCGGAGTTCGACACCGCCTGCCATATAATGTTTCATAAGGAGCCATCTGAATGCTCGACTGGTAGCTGTTATTGTAGGCAAACTCTGCTAATGGCAAAAACTGGTCCCACGACCCTCCAAAGTCAATAACACAAGCTCGGAGCATATCCTCCAATATCTGAATAGTCCGCTCGGACTGTCCGTCCGAGGATGAAACGTTGTGCTTAACTCAACCTGGGTGCCCAACTCCCATTGGACTACCCTCTAGAAACGCAAAGTATACTGCGTACCCCGATCCGAGATAATAGATACTGGCACACCATGAAGGCGAACAATCTCCCGAATATAAATCTCGGCTAACCTCTCAGATGAATAGGAGACTGCCACAGGGATGAAATGTGCTGATTTGGTTAGCCTGTCAACAATGACCCAAATTGCGTCAAACTTTATCTGGGTCTGCGGAAGTCCAACAACGAAATCCATAGTGATCCGTTCCCATTTCCACTCGGGGAGTTCAATTCTCTGGAACAGTCCACCAAGTCGATGATGCTCGCACTTAACCTGCAGGCAATTCAAACACCGAGCCACGTACGCAACTATATCCTTCTTCATCCTATGCCAACAATACTGTTGTCGCAAATCCTGGTACATCTTTGCGGTGCCCGGATGAATAGAATACCTGGAGCTATGGGTCTCTTCCAAAATCAATCCTCGAAGTCCCTCTACATTGGACACACAAACTCGACCCTGTAATCTCAAAATTCCATCGTCACCTAAGGTGACCTGCTTGGCACTTCCTTGCTGTACCGTGTCCCTAAGGTCACATAAATGGGGATCATCAAACTGTCGATCACGTATTCGTTCGAACAATGAAGAATGAGCGAGCATGTAAGCTAATACCCGATTCGGCTCAGAAATGTCCAATCTCACAAATCGATTGGCCAAAGTCTGAATGTCCAAAGCAAGTGGTCTTTCCCTGACAGGAATATAGGCAATACTGCCCATACTAGCCGACTTTCTACTCAAGGCATCGGCCACCACGTTGGCCTTTCCCGGGTGATGTAAGATAGTGACATCATAGTCCTTTAACATCTCCAACCACCTCCTCTGTCTCAAATTTAGCTCCTTTTGCTTAAACAGATACTGAAGACTCTTATGATCCGTGAACACCTCACACGGCACGCCATATAAGTAGTGCCTCCAAATCTTCAAGGCGTGAATTATGGCTGCCAATTCTAAATCATGCACCGGATAGTTCTTCTCGTGAATCTTCAACTGTCTCGAAGCGTAGGCAATCCTTTCCCTCTTGCATTAACACTGCACCAAGCCCAATACGAGAGGCATCACAATAAACTGTGTAAGGCCCTAAGCCTATGGGCAAAACTAACACTGGTGCCGTGGTCAAAGCTGTCTTGAGCTTCTGAAAGCTCGCCTCACACTCATCCGACCACCTGAACTGGGCACCTTTCTGGGTCAACTTGGTCATCGGGGCTGCAATAGATCAAAACCCCTCCACAAATCGACGATAGTAGCCTGCCAGTCCTAAGAAACTCCGGATCTCTGTAACTGACGCCGGCCTAGGCTAGTTCTTCACTGCCTCAATCTTCTTCGGATCAACCTGAATACCGTCTGCCGAAACAATATGACCTAGAAATGTAACCGAACTCAACCAGAATTCACACTTTGAAAACTTAGCATACAACCGACTATCCCTCAGGGTCTGAAGAACCACTCTGAGATGCTGTGCATGCTCCTCCTGGCTGCGGGAATATACCAGGATGTCGTCGATGAAAACTATCACGAATGAATCCAGGTAAGGTCTGAACACTCGGTTCATCAAGTCCATAAAAGCTGCTGGGGCATTAGTCAACCCAAATGACATAACCAAGAATTCATAATGCCCGTACCGAATACGGAAAGCTGTCTTAGGGATATCGGAGGCCCTAATCTTCAACTGATGATAGCCAGACCTCAAATCAATCTTTGAAAATACCCTGGCACCCTGGAGCTGATCAAACAAATCATCAATCCTCGAAAATGGGTACTTAATTTTTATTGTAACCTTGTTTAATTGTCGGTAATCGATGCACATTCTCATTGACCCGTCCTTCTTTTTAACAAACAACACGAGCGCACCCCAAGGTGAAACACTACGTCTAATGAAACCCTTCTCGAGCAAGTCTTGCAACTGCTCCTTTAGTTCTTTTAACTCTAGCGGGGCCATGCGATACGGAGGAATAGAAATGGGTTGAGTGCCTAGAGCCACATCAATGCAAAAGTCAATATCCCTTTCGGGTGGCATCCCCTGCAGGTCGTATGGGAAAACCTCGGGAAACTCACGAACCACGGGCACAAACTCAAGAGAAAGGTCCTCAGCACTGGAATCAAGAACGTGAGCCAGATAAGCCGAACACCCCTTCTCGACCATACGTCGAGCCTTCATATAGGAGATAATGCTATGGGTGGAATGACCAGAAGTCCCTTTCCACTCAAAACGAGGAATACCCGGTAAAGCTAAGTTCACAGTCTTGGCATGGTAGTCCAAGATGGCATGGTAAGGTGATAACCAGTCCATCCCCAATATGACATCAAAATCAACAATGTCCAAAAGCAATAAGTCTACGCGGGTCTCAAGACCCCCAATCACTACAGCACAGGAACGATGGACTCGATCTACCACAATGGAATCACTCACCGGAGTAGACACATAAACAGGAACACTTAATGAATCACTAGGCATGGCCAGATACGGTGCAAAATAAGAGGAGACATATGAGTAGGTAGATCCTGGATCAAATAATGCCGAAGCATCGTTATCACAGACCACAACCGTACCTCTAATCACTGTATCTGAAGCCTCTGCCCCGGGCCGAGCCAGAATAGCATAACATCGGGGCTGAGCCCCACCACACTGAGTCACATCTCTAGGACGGCCTACTACTTGCTGGCCCCCACCTCTGCCGACCTGAGTTCCACCTCCAGCACCTCTACCTCTTCCTCTAGCACCTCTACCTCTACCTTTAGCACCTCTACCCCCACCCCTAGCTAGCTGGGTGGGCTGCGGAGCATCTGGTGCCTGTGTCATAACACGGGAATCCTGGTGCAGAGAGTTGCTTATAGCACGGCGGCAATACATAGCTATGTGTCTTGTGTCGCCACACATGTAAAAAACCTTAGGCTGCCGACTCTGGAAACTCTGTAGCGGTTGTGCACTGATAGACTACTAATCGGAATACAGCATCTGAGAACCGCGGTTACCTGAAGCATTGTGAGAAACCTGGAGATCCGACTGAAAGGGCCTAGGAGGATGGCCTCTACCATATGAATCTCTGCTTCCAGATGAAGTACCAATGAATCTGCCTGAATGACGGGGCCTCTTATCCAACCCATGACCACCTCCATGTGACAGAACCATCTCGACTCTGCGGGCCATATTGACCCCCTCCTGAAATGTAATCTCACTACCAGTCTCCTTACCCATCTGAAGGCGAATCGGCTGAATGAGACCGTTAATAAATCTCCTCACCCTCTCCCTCTCTGTAGGGAGTATGATGAGAGCATGCCGAGCCAAGTCGATGAACCTGGACTCATACTTGGTAACCGTCATGGATCCCTGTTGGAGGCGCTCAAACTGCCTCCGATAAGCCTCTCTCTTAGTGATGGGGAGGAACTTCTCCAGAAACAACTTTGTAAACTGCTCCCAAGTCAAAGAGGGCAAACCGGCTAGCCTAGTCAAGCAATAATCCCTCCACCAAGTGTTGGCGTATCCAGATAGGCGAAATGCCGCAAAATCTACCCCATTGGTCTCAACAATACCCATATTCCTGAGGACCTCGTGGCAGCTGTATAGGAAGTCCTGGGGATCCTCCAAAGAAGCACCGCTGAAGGTAGTGGTGAAGAGCTTGGTGGACCTATCCAGTCTCCACAAAGCATCGGTCGGAAATGGCCGCCCCATTGCCGGCTAGAGCTACTGCTCCCGGCTGGACTGTCACAGCTGGCTAAACCGCTGGAACCTGAGCCTGGGGAGCTACTTGCTCCGGAGTACGAGTAGCAGTAGTCTGGGCCCCTTCTCCAGCTTGAAGAGTGGCTGGTGCTGCAGGAAGGAAGCCCGCTGGGGTGACATTCTCCATGAGGCCCACCAACCGGACCAAAGTGTCCTGAAGAACTGGGGTGGCAATAAACCCCTCGGGGACCTGAGCTGGGCCCACCGGAGCTGCTGGGGTCGGAACCTCCTCGTCAAGATCAATCTGGGGTTCCGCCACCGGTGCTGCTATAGGAAGCTGAGTCCTGCCCCTGCCTCAACCCCTAGCACGACCTCGGCCTCGCCCTCTACCCTGCATGGAAGCTGTTGCTGGGGTTTCGGGCTGCGGAGCGGTACATGAGGAAGCGCGTGTTCTTGCCATCTGCGAAAGAACAGAGTAGGAATCCAATTAGCATTTGAGAGGCAAACCGCACGACAAGAATGAACATATGTGAAATTTTTCCTAACTCTGTAGCCTCTGGGGGATAAATACAGACGTCTCCGTACCGATCCCTCAGACTCTATCGAGTTTGTCTGTGAACTGTGAGGCCTATGTAAACCTAGGGCTCTGATACCAACCTGTCACGACCCGGATTTCCCACCCTCGAGTGTCGTGATGGCACCTACTAGTGAAAAGCTAGGCATGCCAGTCAATCGGACTAATTACCACATTTCTATTTACGAATTCATTACATCATAAATGCATCAACTGAAAAGCAGTAATTCAACAAGCGAAATAAACACAAAGTTAATACTTTACACAACTATCGCCGATAAACTACCCACAACGGTCTACCCAAGATCTGGTGTCACAGTTTCACAGACTATTTAAGAGTACTACAAGCAGGGTCTGAAGAATATAACAAAATGCTGTTTCTGGACTACATAGAAGAAACAAATACAAGAAATGGACAGGGGACTCCAAGATCCGCGGACGTCTGCAGAACTACCTTGGGTCGCCTGAAAATCAGAGGCTGGAAGCTCCCTACTGTTCGTAGCCTGCGGCACTGAGATCTGCACAAAAGAGTGCAGAGTGTAGTATCAGCACAACCGACCCCATGTGCTGGTAAGTGCCAGGCCTAACCCCGACGAGGTAGTGACGAGGCTAGGACCAGACTCCAGATAAACCTGTGTAGTTTTTTTTTTAAGCATATATGTATCTACAGCAGAAGATAAACAACTTAAACAGGGAAAAGAAAGCATATATCGGAACGGCAGACAAATAAAGCAAAAGGAATCATCAAATAATAAGAAGGAAAAACTGCAATTCAACTTTTAACACAAACGAAATGAAATACAATCCACCCTTTTTCCTCCAGTAACCTTTTGTTGCAGGCGTGCAACCCGTTCCCACTTACAGTAACCTCTTGTGGCAGGCGTGCCACCCTCTCCCACATACATCACATCCCGTGGCAGGCGTGCCACCCGCTCCCACTTACAATATATATACTGTGGTAGGCGTACCACCCGCTCCCCCTTTCATAATATCTCGTGGCAGTCATGCCACCCGCTCCCACTTTCATAATATCTCGTGGCAGGCGTGCTACCCGCTCCCATTTACAATATATATTGTGGTAGACGTACCACCCGCTCCCACTTTCATAATATCTCGTTGCAGGCGTGCCACACGCTCCCACTTTCATCATCACAACAATTACAAGAAATCCCGGCAAGGGAACAAATAACAGCAAACAATCATCGTGGCCAGGGGGAAATTCAGCTATAGCCAAACCAAACTTGACTTCTATTTAGTTAAATCAATGTCAGTACTCAATTACAGTCAATATCCTACAACTAACCTCCAACCCAATTATCATTTCATTGACTCTAGACACGACTTTACTAATGTGACACTGGACCCTTTAAACTTCTAACGGACTCCTAAAACACTACCCACAATTTTGACACTGGACCTCTTCGACTCCTAACAATTCTTACTCAGCTAATTTAGTTGACCATCAACTTTATGCCGAATAAAAGAAACTTTGTGGTAGGCGTACCACCCGCCCTCAATTCACAACATCTTATGGCAGGCGTGCCACCCACTCCCACATGCAACACGTCATAACAATTCAAGGGAATTATTCAACAATTTGAAACAATAGCCACATAACGATTAACCATAGACGACCCACGGTCATGCGTGACACCAACATATAGACACCCGTTACCATGCCTAAACGTTATTCTCAAGAAGGGGCAATTTAGCAAACAAGACACGATTTCTAATTCCTCAAGCTAAGGTTAGAACAAACACTTACCTTGCTTTGCGAAAATTCCTAGAGTTCCAACAATTCCTCAAGCCCAACCTTTATGGGTACTCACGAACTTTAGGTGGACGCAATCAAGGCTAACGAGCTGCAACCTGGTAGGGTGCCTTAACTCAGCTGAAATCTTGGTACAATTTGCAGCAATTTGAGCCGGGTCTTGGGTTAGAGAGTGGGGTTTCTTGTAATTGATTTTGGGGCTTGAAGGGAGTGATTCCACAGTTCTCTTTCGGCTTAAATTGGGGCTATTTACGACGAGTTGCAGCTGGTTCATGGTGGGTTTAAATGGGAAGAGCTGGGTTGGTAATTGGAGGTTGATGACTATATTGTGGATATGTTTCTCACGGATTTTGGGGTTGTTTCCAAGGTGATTTGGAGGTTGATTTGCTGGGGTTTGAGGGTGTTTCTTTGAGAGGTTTCTGAGGTACTTGACGAAATAAGGGGGGGGGGGGGTTTGC
>MCJB01003335.1:374948-420331 GCA_002018475.1 Nicotiana obtusifolia | reverse complement strand
GGGGGGGGGTTTGCATGTTAGGGTTCCTACTTCCTATTTATAGTGGGTCAAAATTCGGAACAAAACAAGAGTTCAGTTGTCCAAAATGCGATCGCATTCTGGCCGCAAACTCAACATGCGGTCCGCATTTGGTCCGCATTTCTTGCATGGCATTTGGCCCAAAACTCTGCCTCACTCTGCGATCTCACTGTGGTATTTGCGGTTCGCATTTGAGAAATGCGGTCCACATTTCTCGCTGCATTTTGACATAAGACTTGTCCAGTTCTCTATTCCAATCTGCGATACAGGCGGCCAAATTTGCGATCCGCATTTCAGACAGCATTTCTGAAATGAACCTTTGCCCAGAAATTTTTCCAAGTATGCCATGCCCATGTAAGTTATGCGGTCCGCATGTCTGAAATGTGACCGCATATCCTGCATTGCATACCTTTTTGAACTCTTTTCTTAATTATTGGATTCTTATACCTCATACCCTGCAAAAATGTTAAAATTGCATAATTACAAAGAGGAATTTACACTTAAAACAAGCCAAATCTGAATGATTAGTATCATAGGTGTTTCTACGACACATCGGGCCGTTACAAGAAGGAACAATCGACTGCCCAGCTCAGCCAAAACACTACGCGTACTCGTAGATGAGGATGCAAACACAAAGAAGACCAGTCCTCACAACCTACTCGAACGCAATCAGCTAGTCGCGAACGCGATTAAGTAAATCACCCAACTCCCTTAATACAATACGCGATCGCGACCTAGTCTTCGCGATCGCGAAAAAGGTCTGAAACACCAGAAATCAAGAGTGCCAAAGAACTTGGAAATGATCCGAAACTCACCCGAGCACCTCGGGACCCCGTCCGAACATACCAACAAGCCCCATAACATAACACAGACTTACTTGAGGTCTCAAATCATGCATAACGATATCATATCCATGAATCGCACCTTAAATCGAACTTAATGAACTTTTGAACTTTCAACTTTCAAAGCTCGTGCCGAACCATATCAAATCAACTTGGAATGACATCAAATCTTGCACACAAGTCCCAAATGACATAAAGAAGCTATTCCAATTCCCGAAACCACAATATAAACCCAATATCATCAAAGTCAACTTCCGGTCAAACTTTTAGACATTCCAAACCTTCAAATTTCTAACTTCAGCCAAATAGTGTTGAAAGCTTCTTGAAATATCCAAATGCAATTCCAGACATATGCCCAAATCCAAAATCACCATTCGTACCTAACGGAACCATCAAAACTCTAATCCGAGGCAAAATATCAAAAAGTCAAACTTGGTCAACTCTTTCAACTTAAAGCTTCAAACCTAAAATTCATTCTTCCAGACTAATTCAGAAACACCTGAAAACCAAAACCGACGATTTACACAAGTCACAATATATCATATGAAGCTACTCAAGATTTCAAACGGCTAAGCAGAATGCAAATGCTTAAAACGACCGCTCGGGTCGTTACATTCTCCCCCACATAAACAAATATTCATCCTAGAACGTTCCCGGAGTCGTTTCAGAGCCATTAAATCGACATATAAACTTACCATGCACGTATCCGGGGTGATCGCACGTCGTCCCAATCTGCAAGTCCGTCAACTCAACCTAACCAAAGACTCTTCCTTTATCCTTAGCCCATAAACCTTGGAACCCAATTTCCAACATTCAGAACTCCTCACAAGACCTGAATCTCCCATCTACACATTGTATAAGTCTGAACAAGCAGTATTAAAACATAACCATAACCCAAGATGTAATCACATGATATAACACAAAGTCGCATACTCGTAGCAATAATTTCCGGTTATAGTAGCTGCTCAAAACAAACCCGGTACATATAATGGACCTCATCTCAAGTAAAACCTCGTTCAAAACCTTCGTACGCTGCCGACGATGAAAGAAGCATGCAAAAACTCCTAACGACCCATCAGACCAACAAGTCACGGAGCTCTCTCTCTCTCGTCAGACAAGAATCAAAGCCAAATTCTAAGCCGACTTCCGATATTAGTCTTCCAAACATAACGTAATCAAATCCAATGGTATCCATTGTACGTCCAATGACCTCATCTCCTCAAACACAACTATTTTATCGACATGCCACACTAATACAACCTAAAGCCACAAACTGTGCAATCCGTGCACCAATAAGCAACAATTCAAATGCAATCAAACATGGAAAATGACTCAACCGAGAGAACCGTCCCGCAAGCTCAACAAGTATCTACACAAACGCAATGCTACGAACAAATCACGCATAATAGAACCACAACAAACGAATCTATCACAAAGAATCATATCCCAGCGTAACCCCGTTGGAATGCGTGACCCCATCCAAACACAGGTCCATACGAAATACCTCAAGCCACAATGCTCAAAATCAACAACTACACGCAATTCGACATCAATTACACAAAGTGCATGACCATAATCATGGAGAAGCAAATAACACCATATACCACAGACAGGAAAGACTATATCCAAGAATCAATTATTCCTCACCCCAATAACCATCTCGCTCGAATTCTGTTACAAGGACCAGACACAAACACATCTAGTGTATAATTAGCCAATAGATCACCACCCATCGTAGCATAGAAGAATAACACATAGAACATCTCAGAACACGAACAAGCTCAGCTCTAACTGAATGACCCACCCCTCAACACTAATAGTTCTGATTCAACAAATTCGACCAAGCGTAGAATACATATCCTCATTAGGCCTCCAGTGGGCCATCAAATCAACTCTGGTCATCGCCGAATGGACAAGTAGCCCTCCAAAAGTCCACAATTACCAAAACATAACACGTAGCACGATTTGGCTAACTTTGGCCACATCTTCACAGTCCACAATCCTAAGACAATATGCTTTTGAGAACTCCCAGTCTCCAAATCTACAGAACACATGAATCACAATAGCCAATCCCAACTCCACCACTTAAACGACTAACACATCTCTCATACACAATCATCCTATGAGAAATACTTCTATAATTCCCCTGCGCCACATGGCAAAAATCTGAATATCAGCTGTCGATCAACCAAGCGAGTACCACAATACCAATGAAGTGTCCGAAGTCAGAATTCATGACTTTCCCTCCAAATCTTAACCGCCACCTTATACATGCAAATCTCAATCCCACAAGACGTACCGCATCTATCATGTCATCAGGAGAAAAGCATGAGAATCTCATTATGAACTCTGAGTCCCAAGCAGATTAGATACCCGATCAGTCAGAAACTTTTCATTTGATCCCCTCTAAACCGTAGGAAATATCGAAAAGTCAAACTATCAGTCAGAAACCATAATATGCAACATGCTCCTCACACCAGTAGGAAATATCTATCTCAAACCGTGGTAGAAACCATCGAGAACTCTTCAAAACCCAGTTGCACATAAGAAAGCCATCAGAACTGAATCTCTCTAACTCAACGAAGCCACGCAGGTAGCTAAACCCAAGAGCATTGCCACTAAATACCTGTAGAGACTCACTACATCATAAGTTCCCAAAGAACCGATCATATCTGTTATCGTGCTGATCCAACCTACTACCAAGCTATCCTATTTCTCTAAGTTCCTTTCGAATTACCCTCAAGTTGACACTTCTCTTTGCCAGAACGCCATGATCCTTACCAAAAGCTCACCCCAAGAATGGGGCAGAATTGCCCAGTTCTGGAGAACCATCTAGCGGCACATTTTGGGGACCGCAGAAGCATTATGCGATCGCATATGAGACCCCAGATTGTGTTTTGGAGCTTCATTTTTCTGGTTTCATAAACAACCCATTCCTATAAAAGAATGTTAAGGGTCATTTTAGAAGGTTCAAAACATACATTTTAGAGGGATGAAGGTGGTCTAGAGTGAGAAGAGGTTCTAAGTCATTTGTTCATCAAGCTTTGTTCAAACCTTGAAGATTTCTCTAGGGTAACTCACAAGGTCTTCAACCAAAAGGTAAGATTCTACACCCAAACCCTTAATTTTGAAACTTAACTAAAAATCGATAATTAGTAAAGCAATCCTTCGGTGTGGGAGTTGTTTATTTTACATGCATGTACCATCTAGGGTAGTGGGAAGATTGTTGATCTCTTTTCGGTGAACTTTGGGTAGTGGGGCGAAGAATCCACCATGGGAGGACCTTAAAACCTTAATGCACGCCTAGTGTTTGGTAAAATGCTCAAGTGAGCTAGAATTATGAACTCCTTCCTAATTTGTGTTCAATTTTGCTATATCTCTAAATTGATCGAAGTGGCTTGGATCTCTGGAACATTTTAGTAAATTAAAAGGCTCGAGGCAAGGTATGTTTGCTAAACTCCTCTCTTAAAATTGAATTCCCATAATGATCTTGTAAGTCCCGAGTTGTCCATTATGAATTGACTTTTCTGAATATGTTTAGCGTCAGATGGTGTATATTTATGAATATGTTAAAAATGTGTTCAGGAATGTTCTTATCATATTGTGCTATTCTTTGGGACAGTATTTGAAGTGTAAGTATGTACTAAAATGTTGTGTATTCAAGTCAAGTCCAAATGAAAGTGATCACGTCAAATTGTATAAGAGATCATATGTGCCTAAGACCCTTATTTGCTCAAGTATGTGTTTAATGTCTTTATTTGAAAGGCCTTGTTGTTGATTATCCATGTTAATGACTGAAAGTGAAATAGCTAGCATGAATTAAGAAGTACGACCAACATGCCAAGAATGATATTGCGTTATGGCCAATGATGCCAATAAAATGAATAACATGTAAAAGAATATGAATTGAATGGTAAATACTTTTAATAATAAATGCCTTGGGAGTATCGTTTAGCCACCAAGGAAAGGTAGGTCAATACAACCTAACCCCGAAACTACACGTGCTGGTGTAGGAGTGATTGTGGGGTAAACCCACATGTTAATGTGATGAGACTGTTTCCCCTTATATGGGACGAGATTGGTGTGTTGAGGTGTTTTCCCCTTAAATGAGATGAGATTATTGCTAGCAAGTTGTGATGTGATGTCGACCCACACGGCATTGTGGTGAGACGGCTTAGCCGATCGAGCTGAGATCGGACGCCATGCCGCGCACATGGTGGTATTGTGAGTGTACGTCTCGGGGTGAGACGGCTTAGCTGATCGGGCTAAGATCGGACTCCATGCTAAAACACGGTGGTATATCGGTGCTGCAGATCTCCCAACTTGAAATACTGGAATTTACTTTTCCTTAACTTTGCACCTTGTTACCATTTGATCCTCTTATTGATTTCCTGCTTCCTTCTCTGTTTACTATTATTCGTTCTATTGAGAGGGTGCTTACTTTTACATACTATTACTATTCCATATGTACTACCGTCCCTTTTGCCGGAGGCGCTACATCTTTAATAGATACAGGTGGTTCCACAGCAGGTGGTATTGATCAGTGATAGCAGCACACCCTCTCCATAGCTTATTTAGTGAGCCTAATTCATTTCGGGGTCCTGTATCTTCTATCCTTCGTACATAGCATCTTAAGGTATAGAAAGGGCCTTATTGCCGACACTGTCATAACACTCTTTTGTTCCCGTTAGAGGCTCCGCAGACATAGTATGGTTTGTACTCTGTTCTTGGGAAAGTTAAACTAAAAATGTTGTAATGGTATCATTTGTTCCACTTTAACTATGATTGTACAATGTACTGTTTTGAAGACTTGTTAATGACGCAACTAATGGAAATGAATCGGTGTTGTTAACATGTCTTCTTACTAACTAATTATTGAAATGCACTCTTCTCTTTATTTGTGGATGAGTTGGGTAGATGGCACTGTGCAGGCTTGCTCGACCGAGGTAGCTCTGTCAAGCACCGGTCGCGCTCCTGGAGGACGCGGCGTGATAGTTTCCTTCACCTTCCTGATACTGAAATGTAGAATTCGCAATGATATAGAAATATCGCGAGTCTCAGCACCATCCAATGTAAATCTCAGATTCTAGACATATACAAATCCAAAAAATTCTCAATTGCTACATATAAATCATGAATCCATTACAACCTTCTCGAGAGTCATCCACTCTTCTCAAATGTCAATTGCACCGCACAAATAGGCCGAACGACCTGTGCCCCATTAGCACGACAACAGCCAAAGAAGTAGCCCCGCGTTAACGCAACCGAGCAAATTCTTACTCCATGCGCACTACATCCTTCACGAATAACAATTCAATTATTCCATGATTCCCATATACCAATAAAGTGTAATACACCATGCATCCCGAAATTTCCTTGCTTAAGTCATCCTCAAAACTAGCCTCTACAAGTCATAACTGATCCACAAGTATGCCTCAGACTGAAACCAATACAACACGTAACCATTGATCAAAACACTCGTTAACTCACAATGCCCATACACTATTACTGCCATAATACCGCAGTGAAATTCAACTAAATCCTTCATAAGATCATGTAACACAAACTATATAATACCTCAAATCATCTGATAAGCTTGCATTCATCCTCTTTGACGGTTATGTCAACTTTCTCAACCAATCCAAACTCAAATCGCAACACCAATACCCACTAGTAGAAATAAGCTCTCCACACAACATCATAAGGATCACACATCTGTAGATTACCCTGCAGGTGATAACCCACTTGGTTATCCTCAATCTGACATCTCTCTATACCCTTTTGCAGTCACAACTACAATGCAATCATTTAATCTTCCTGAACCTGAACTCATCAATAAGACATGAGAATTTACTTCGTTCCTCAAATGAAATAACATGAAAGATCCCTCAACATGATCATAACTCGAGACTGTACAACATATCAAGAAAGAATTCAAGCATCCAATAGTCCTTTCCATATCCCAAGCAAACTCTTCTCGCCATGTCTAAACCATTTGAATGCACACCGCAATCACGTCATACTCATCATAAAGCCATCCAACCACTCACCGAGCCATAAATGCTACTCATAGGGACACTACCAGAATAATAAGTACAAAAGCACATGCTCACACAATTAAAACTACCGAGCTTAAGTTGCGGTCTAAACCAGACCTCAAGTCCTCCAGACTGGACCATCAACAAAACACAGAAAACACGTCTCGCACCTTATCCATTCAATCAGAAGCCATCGATAAACAGCTGATGCCGAGCGTTCACACACACATACGAGTGAGGTGAAGGAATTCAAAAGAGATACTCTTCAAGCTGAATCAATGCAACACGATAAGGAGAGAAAGATGGGAAGTTTATCCTAGATGCCATATAGCTACTCGAAGATAGGTATGGACGTCATCATACCGATCCACAAAGCCTCTGCCAGACATTTGCTCATGACTCGTAGAACCTATGAACCTAGAGTTCTGATACCAACTCGTCATGACCCAAAATCCAACTAGTCGTGATGGCATCTAACCCACCCACTAGGTAAGCCAATTAACAATAAACCACGTTATAATGATAATGATAAGAGTCAAAAATAAAATAACCGAATTTGATACAACTCCCGAAGGACTGGTAGTACAAATTATGAGCTTCTAAGACTTAGAGTTTACAAAGCTGGTATGAAATTAATACATCATCTTTTCGAAAACGTATATAAACATATTTAAACCAAGAACAAGAGGGCAGCTATAACCGAAATGCAGGTACATATTCAATGCTAGCTCCCGCCATACACAGCAACATCAGCTCCAAAATCTGCACGGAAGGTGCAGAAGTGTAGTATGAGTACAACTGACCCCATGTACTCAATAAGTAACAAACCTAATCTTAAGTTGAAAGCAGTGACGAGCTTGGACAATGGTCAGAGTCCAATACCAATAACCAAGAGTGACTCGTAAAACTATAAAAAAGCACTATAAGTAATAACTCAAGTATGTGATGCTCATCTCATCCACAGTTACGAAAAATAGGCATGGTGTTCAGGTGTAACAGTAAAACCCAAGTCTTTCACCAATATCACCAAAATATGAGTATGTCAGAAAAACTGTGATTTTTCCGAAAACTTTCAACAACAGATAAGACATTTCGTTCTCAAATAGCATGAGGAAAGAATATCTCTATGCCTACATGTTAATGTGCATATAAAGTCATGAATGTCACAATACCGTATAGCATAAGGAAATACATCTCTATGCCTACATGTCAAGTATGCATGTCAAATGTAATGCATCACAGTGATGAGCTCATGTACTCACACTCTCAGAGTACTCAACCTCACTATCTCACACTCAATCACTCGGTACACTCAATCACTCTACACTTGGTGCCTGCGCTCATTGCTAGTATGTCAGAATCCGAAGGGGCGAATCCTGCCCAAGTGCTAATATAAGCCAACATGCGTCGTGTAGCCCGATCCCATCATGAATCAATAAAACCTGTTGCGGCGTACAGCCCCATCCCATCAATAATAGTATAGCCTATAAGGCCTGCTGCGGCATGCAGCCAATCCATATAATAATAATAATAATATATATAGCCAATATGGCCTGCTACGGCGTGCAACCCCCTCCATAATATTTCTCACAGCACGGCCCTCAGGCCCCAACTCAGTTATCAATCTTTCCAGTCACTTGGGCTCATAAATCTCACGCCAATCAGCCCAAACAATGATAACATGATGTGACAACAAATGATAATAGAGACTAAGATATGATTTGAGAATGAATGAATATGACTGAGTATGTAATTGCAATTTTAAAAAATGACTCAACAGCGGAGATAACCTTAGTGGGTCCCAAAAAAATAAGCATATAGCCTAAACATGATTTCTAGCATGGTTCACCACTTATATAATCAAACAAGTAGGAAGAACATGGATGTAACAAGATATAATAGCAAACAAGTCCGGTCATAGTCTAATAGTAAACTAAAATAATGATTTCCACGGTATACGCCCACTCGCTTGTCACCTAGTATGTACATCACCTCAATACACCTGTTATAACATAGTTCCCAGGGTTAAATACCCTCAAATCCAAATTTAGATATGTTACTTACCTCGAAAAAGTCAAATCCAATACCAAGCAAGCCAAACAATACTCTAGAAATGCCGTCCCGCGCATATCGACCTCCAAACAGCTCGAAACTAGCCAAAAGCAACTCAAAAGTATCAAATAATGCCAGAGGCAACAAACCCAATCGATAAAGGTCGAATCTTTCATCAAAAGCCAAAGCCAACCAAAATGTCAAACTCGAGCCCACACCTCGGAACCTAACAAAACTTACAAAATCTAACAACCCATTCAATTATGAGTCCAATCATACTAGTTTCAATCAAATCTGACACCGAATCGATATTTAAACTCAAAAATATATTTCATGAAATTTTAACAAAAACCCCCAATTTCACTTTTCAAATAATCAATCAAATGCCCAAAATGAAGATGAAATACGGAATAAAATCAAGACCGAGTAGAAAATACTTACCTTATTCCATGTGGTGAAAATTGCCTCAAAAATCGCCTCAATCCGAGCTTCATAGCTCCAAATATGTTAAAATGGCTGAAACCTCCAAAAATAGAGTACTTATAATCACTCGACTAATTAGTCAATCGCGATCATGAAAATAATATCGCGATCGCGAAGAAGAAAAATACACTGCCTCTGAATTACTCTACGCTATCACGGCACAAGCCTTGCGAATGCGATACACAAAGCTGACAGAACTATGCGAATGCGGGATTATCATCGCGAACGTGAAGAAGGAACCATCGACTGCCTAGCTCAGGCAAAACACTATGCGAATGCGTAGATGAGGATGCAAACGCGAAGAAGACCAGTCCTCACAACCTATGCGAACGCGATCAGCTAGTTTCGAACGCGATGAAGTAAATCACCCAACTCCCATAATACACTATGCGATCGCGACCCAATCTTCACAATCGCGAAGAAGGTCTAAAACACCGGAAATCAACAGTGCCAAAAATATGGAAATAATTCGAAACTCACCGGAGCCCCTCGAGACCCCGTCCGAATATACCAATAAGTCCCATAGCATAACACGGACTTACTTGAGGCCTCAAATCATGCATAACAACATCAAAACCACGAATTGCACCTCAAATCAATCTGAATGAAATTTTGAACTTTCAACTTCCTAACCTCATGCCCAACCATATCAAATTAACTTGGAATTACCTCAAATTTTGCACACAAGTCCCAAATGACATAAAGAAGCTATTCCAATTCCCGAAACCACAATCTGAATTCGATATCATCAAAGTAAACTTCGGGTCAAAGTTATGAATATTTCAGACCTTCGAATTTCCAACTTCCGCCAAATAGTGCCGAAACCTCCTAGAAATATCTAATTGCAATTCCGTGCATATGCCAAAGTCCAAAATTACCATCTGAACCTAACGAAACCATCAAAACTCCGATCTGAGGCCAAATACCCAATAGTCAAACTTGGTCAACTCTTCCAACTTAAAAGGTTCAAACATGAAATTCATTCGTCCAAACTAATTCTGAAACACCTAAAAACTATAACCGATGACTCCCACAAGTCATGATACATCATATGAAGCTACTCAAGACTTAAAATGGCTGAACTAAATGCAAATGCTCAAAGTGTCTGGTCGAGTCGTTACAATATTATATTAGAATCTTATATGTAAAAATTTCGAACTAAAGCATATTATGCTAGAATTTTTTTCGAATATTTATGGATGTTTGTATTCAGATTTTATCTTTATATGAAAAAGTGGCTAAATTTTGAAAACTTTTGAATTGTGGCTATTTTTCAATTACAACTGGAAAAATAGCCGCAGTTTCAAAAGTAATTGAAATTTAGCCACTTTTCATGTAAAGATAAAATCTGAACAAAAACACGCATAATAATCTGGAGAAATTTCAGCATTATATGCTAGAATTCGAATTTTTTACATATGAGATTCTTCCCTAATGTGCTGAAATTTTATAATGTGTTGGAGTTCCAACGTAATTTGCTGGAAGTTTATAAATAGGAGCTATATAATCCAGCATTTATGCTGGAACTTTTCGTATGCTGGAGTTCCAACATAATATGCTGGAAGTTTATACGCATGAGCCCTATACTACCTCATATTATGCAGAACTTTTCGTGTTTCAGCAAAATAACGATTTTTTTTAATGACTTTGCAAACGCTGACTATTTTTCAATTATCAATCGAAAAACTAGTTAGCCTGTACTATTTTCACGTAAATGTTCCCCAATTAAAACCATGTTAATGAATAGACAGGCCATTAATCCATTCCGAACTAGTTACTTTTATGCTTATAGTTTTTTTAAGGTTGACAGATTCCAAGTGTATTGTTCAATTTACATGTACGTCAATTAGTTAGTAGGAAAATCTGCTCGAGTTTATGTGTATATGTGTTACTTTGTTCACTAAAAGTAGAACAGATGAATCGAGCTGACTATTGGAACCTAACTTCATCAAATTATTATTCCTACACCTAAACCACTAATTTATAGTCATTAAAATTGTTCGATTCTTCTGGTAAATATTGTTTTTCTTTTCCAGTATCGGTTCAAGGGAAAAGTCACGAGACCTCATATGCAAAAATAAAATATTTGAGGTTTCGTATATTTGAAATTTAAAATGCTTGAATTTAGTTAGTTAAAAAAATTATACAATGAACTAAGAAATAAAATGTAAAAGAAGAGGCCATGAAGAGTTGAAAGAAAGTGAGGGCCCATATGAAAGTGGAAAACATGTCGGCAAGTAACGTCGTCTTGTGTAAAACTATGTTTTGATGTGACAATCTTCCAAATTGGATCATTTTCTATGTTTTATGTTATTTTTGTTCGATCGTTTTCTATGTTTTATGTTATTTTTTGTTCGATCATTTTCTTGGTTCGTTTGCAATTTAACTAGTATTACAATCCGTATAATGCACGGTCAATATTAATGAATGTTAATTATTTTAAATTATAATTTATTATATAATATTATATCATATTGCATTAATAGAATTTCAACTTGCTTCTTACTTCTCAATATAATATTTATTAACTAACTCTATATGAAATTAAAAAACATGAATCGAATAGTTATTATATATATATATATATATATTCCTTATTTTTCGTTACTGTAGTATATATTATTTAATACTATTACTTTATTAATATGACATTTGATTAGCGGATCACTTGCTTTAGTATTGTCCACTATTTCTTTTAAATATAGCATATATTTCTCTTATTATTTAAAAATTATTTTTAAAATTTTATTCCATTGTTCATAGTTCTTCAATTTTCTAAATTTATAAATAATACATTTGTGTATTATTTTAATATTCCTTTTTTCTTAGATCTCGATCACTTTCTGATGTTGCTTATGCTTTAGTGTGTTATTAAATTGCTATTGTTTCTGCATATTTCTCTTCTTGATTCATGCATCTTTTGTTCTAAATTGTTGTGCTTATGCTTGCTGAGTCGAGGGTTTATCAGCACCAATCTCCTTACTTGCAAAAGGTAGGGTAAGGTAAAACATACTATTCTTCCCAAATCTTCCCTTTCAAAAGGTCTTTCTACATATGGCTGCACAAAATCACAAGAACTAATATAAGAAAAAGTTAATGGGATAGGAAGTAAAGAAATTTTTTTCTTGCTTACACTCTCTTTGGCTTTTATCACAAGACTAATTTTCTTCTCACTCTTAGCCTGTTTTCTCTCACTAAATTTTTTTTCTCTTTCTTCACTCAAACACTCTTGTTTTTCTCTCTCTACCTCACAAACTTTTGTTATCTCATTGCCTTCTTTCTTTTCTTTTTATTTCAAGATCACTCTTTACCTCACTTGACAATCCACTCTTTTCACTCAAGACAACCTCTCCTTTTTCCTCTCTTGGAATGTCAAAATATCATATCTCCTCATTTTAAGGCCAAATTGGGTGATTCAAGAGGCTATCTGATAACAACAAGGTCGAGGATCCAAACTAGAGTAAGACTTGGACAAGTAAATGCGGAAGCAACAACAATAAGAAATTAAACAACTAGAATTAAAGTGCAAAAAATAAAGGATATTGGAAAATTCAAGGAAAGAATTCCAAAACCTTCCAAGAATGCAAGTTCTATAGTCTTGACAAGATCCAAGCAATAATGCTTTGATTTATTGACGAAATGAAACGCCTTTACTTAAAAACAAATCGAAAAAATAGATTCGGATCTTGACTCCTTTACGAGTAACTTGATACAATAATTAATAACTCGTATTAATCGCCTTCTAAGAATACCACAAAGTAATCAATGGTATCATAATAAAGAAGTTATCTTACTACCTTGAACTAAGAACTAGTAAAGGTTGAAGGATATATCTCAAAGCATAAGTAACAAAGGTTTAAAAGAACTCTCAAAGTATAATATTCTTAATCAATAATGAAGTGCCTAAATGAATGAGAAGTACTCCTTATTAATAGGAGTAGATGTCCATAAAATTAGATAGAGTGACTGTTAAGGCGTAAAAAGTCATTAAAAATAGGTAGGGTAGTTTCTAAAGAATAAGAAAAGTTATTAAAATTATGTAGGGTGGTTGCTAAGAAACAAGAAAAATCATTAAAATTAGGTAGGGGATGGCCAAATCCCTTTGGGGAAGAATTGGGCCTTAAAACTACTAGTTTGGGCCATTGGTTTAGACTCCAATTGAGCTCCTTCTCAAACACCCCCTATTTGACCTCTTTTATGCTCATTTTGTGCTCTTCCGAGTGCCCTTTTGCTGGATTCCAAGGGTCGAGTTCGGGACCCAATGTTCCTCTTCATGGACTTCAATTTGAACTACCAAATAATTATAAAACTTGTACAATTCATCTACTTTGGGCTTCAGCTCGTCTTCCGTAGTTAAAAGCTTCTATATTTGCCATTAAAGTCCAACAATCTTATTCTGCAACTCTTTAGCTTGAGATCTTGTAAATTACCTTCTAGGAGCTTCCAAAACTTCATCCTTGCCCTTGAATATAGTTGAGCTTCCTAGGATGCTATCATTCCCCTCTTCTTGAAGAAAATTCGTCCTTGAATTTCGACCTTGCAAGAAAAAGAAAACACGCAATAGTAAATGGCATCCACTAATCCGAAAAAATAGTAGGAATAAAACAAGATAGTGACCATGTGTCCATTTAACCCAATTAATCCTAATAGGTGTAAATACTCCCTTATAAAGCATATGGACATCATCATCCATAACAAAATTTATGCGTGCCTAGATAATATAATAAAAACCTCTCATAGATGCACAATGTAATGGAACTTGCAATTTGATCTTGTCGGTAAGGTAGTCCGTAGGTATACATGACGAAGAAATTATAAAATATTGACCACATATCCATTTAATATAAGTATCTCTACCACATGTATCAAAGAAGACACTTTTGATGATATAGCCAACTATCTATAATTACAAATCTCATGGATTCCTCTACATGAAAGAGTATTTGATCACAAGCGTCACAAAAATCATGGATATCCTCTTTACTAGTAGCAAAAAGTTTTACAAGCTCACAGTGAACATGACTTGAAGAATGACTCCCTATCTCACAACAGAAATTACATTCTAGCAATTTATCACATGAAAACTCACTAGACACTTGAATAAGAGAAGAAGAAATATTTATCTCATTCGCAAGCCTCTTCTCATAAATTTCATGTCTATTTGCACCAAGTTGGAATACATAATCATCTATGTCATACTGAATTTCAAAAGACAGTAAATTACTCTTGCACTTGAACTTAGATATTAAAGTTAATGACTTGATATGCATCGAAGTATCATCACCCACAATTCTTATAAAGTCACCAACATAAGAAATAAGAGTATAGTTCATTACCTCTAAAAATACCTTAAGTGTTCTAGAAAGGCCTTGAATTCGAGTAAACCAATTATAGATACCATACTTGGACTTATTTACCAATGGAACATCATCACCTTGTATTCTTTTATTCAATTGCTCTAACATAGCAATGTTTTTAGACAGCTCCACTACATAAACTTGTAAATAAGGATCAAAATAGTCAAAAGGTTCAATAACAAAGAATTTAACCAAGCTTTTATCTTGCACCATCCAACAAGAATTTATATCGCCAAATTCATGTTGGAATCCAATTGGATCCTTTGCCACATTTCTTGCGCCTCACCTCCCTTTTCAAAAGGTCTTTTAACATATGGCTGCACAAAATTACAAGAACTAATACAAGAAAGAGTTAATTGGTTAGGAAGTAAAGAAAACCTTTTCTTGCTTACACTCTCTTTGGATTTTATCACAAGACTAACTTTCTCCTCACCCTTAGCCTCTTTTCTCTCACTAAATTTTTTTTCTATTTCTTCACCCAAAGCCTCTTGTTATCTCATTGCCTTCTCTCTTTTCTTTTTTCTCAAGATCACTCTTTACCTCACTTGACATCCCACTCTTTTCACTCAAGACAATCTCTCCTTTTACCTGTCTTGGAATGTCAACATGCACTCCCTTACTCCTCTCATTCTTTTATCTCTCATATTTTTTCTTACTCCCTTTAACAATCTTTTCATCTTCACAAATTTTTGAGGGAGTCAAAGGCCCAAGAATGAGTTTCTTCCCATTAACCTCAAAAGAGTATCTATTTTTTTCAATACTATATGAGCATTTCTATAGACATGCCATGACCTGCCCAACATGATATGAAAACTATTCATTGGAATGACATCACACCAAATCACATCCATACCTTCAAATAGATAATTGCAATAACCTCTTTAATTTACCTTTACTCCTTTCAACATGTAGGGTTCAATATGTTCAACATAAGGCAAGTTCAATTTCTCAAATAAGTGCTAATTAAGTTATAGCTAAATGCATTGTCAATTCTAAGGGAATAAATTGCAGACACCACATTAGCTCTTGTTTGAAAAATAACTCTACCATTGTCTTTCTTCTATTCGGTATACTGTAAGTTCGACTTTTCAAGTTGTTGAGTCATAGCTCTCCTCCTTCCACTGTAACTACCTGTTTGAGACATCTTGACATAAACTAAAGGAAATATGTATCTCTCAAATTTGGCTTTTTTCCTATAATGTTCTCACCTCTCTTTGACAT
Source organism: Nicotiana obtusifolia (assembly GCA_002018475.1). Classification (NCBI taxonomy): domain Eukaryota; kingdom Viridiplantae; phylum Streptophyta; class Magnoliopsida; order Solanales; family Solanaceae; genus Nicotiana; species Nicotiana obtusifolia. The sequence goes on along the minus strand of MCJB01003335.1, from coordinate 404,320 downwards.
TTTTCCTTTCGAAAGAATCTTTGAACAAAATACTTTATATATTTATAGTTAAACCCAACTCGTATGAAGTTCTTAGTCGCAAAATTCAAATTTTTGGAGAACTAATGAAAGAAGAACAAAATCCTTGAACTATTAGGCTCGGTTGAAACAAGACACAAACAAAAAGAAAAGGATTATATATTTTGCTTCATATTATGTATTATGACTTGCGTGTATGGTTGGTTTTGATTTTCGAGCGGTTTGGGATTGATTTGGAAGATTGATTCTCGTTTTAGAAGCTTTAAGTTGGAAGAGTCGATCAAGGTTTGATTTTTGGATATACGGACTCGGAATCAGGGTTTGATTGTTCCGATAGGTTTGTATGATTAATTTGGACTTGTACGTATCTTTGAATTTGGTTTCAAAGGTTCGTAGAAGAATTCGATACTATTTGTCGAAAGTTGGCAATTTGCAGAACTTAAGAGTTCATAAGTTTGACCAAGAGTTGACTTTAATATTATTGGACTCCAATTGATGTTCTGAGACTTTCGATAATTCTATATAGTTGAATTGAACATGTGTGAAAAGTTTGAAAGTAATCCGAAGTGTTTAAGTGTTATTCAGACAATCTTTTAAAAGAATGAATATTTAACAGCTTAAGAGAAATTCTATTCGGTTTGACCCTCAATTCTTTGTTGTGATGTTCCCGTGGGTGTTTTGAGGCTTTGGATAAGTTCGTATGATGTATTTGTACTTGTTGATATGATTGGATGAGGTCCCCAGGGGATCAGGTGTGTTTCGGATCATTGATTGAGTAATTAGTTATAATAATGATTTGAAGTTTTGACCATGGTCAATATCAGGTCAAGATGACCTCTTTTTGGTGTATTGATTACGCGAGCAGGTTCATATTGTGTTTTATGATTGAAATGCATACATGGTTTGTATTCAGGAGCTTCCAAATGAGGTTTGGGTGCTAAAATAAAGATTTTCATATTGGTGGTTTTCTTCTGGTGTAAATAATTACACAAAGTGCCATTGAAGTTTTTAAATTTCTTTTAAAACTTCAAAATATCATATCTCCCTCATTTTAAGGCCAAATTGGGTGATTCAAGAGGCTATCTAATAACAGCAAGATCGGGGATCCAAACTAGAGTAAGAATTGGAGAAGTAAATGCGGAAGCAACAACAATAAGAAATTAAACAACTAGAATTAAAGTGCAAAAAATAAAGGATATTGGAAAATTCAAGGAATGAATTCCAAGACCTTCCAAGAACGCAAGTTCTATAGCCTTGACAAGATCCAAGCAATAATGCTTTGATTTATTGAATAAATGAAACACCTTTACTTAAAAATAAATCAAAAGAATAGATTCGGATCTTGACCCCTTTACGAATAACTGAGACAACAATTAATAACTCGTATTAATCGCCTTCTAATAATACCACAAAGTAATCAATAATATCACAGTAAAGAAGTTATCTTACTACCTTGAACTAAGAACTAGTAAAGGTTGAAGGATATATCTCAAAGCATAAGTAACAAAGGTTCAAAAGAACTCTCAAAGTATGATATTCTTAATCAATAATGAAGTGCCTTAATGAATGAGAAGAACTCCTTATTTATAGGAGTAAAAGTCCTTAAAATTAGGTAGGGTGGCTGCTAAGGCATAAAAATTCATTAAAATTAGGTAGGGTGGTTGCTAAGGAATAAGAAAAGTCATTAAAATTAGGTAGTGTGGTTGCTAAGAAATAAGAAAAGTCATTAAAATTTGGTAGGGGCGGCCAAATCCCTTTGGGGCAGATTTAGGCCTTAAAACTACTAGTTTGGGCTTTGGACTCCAGTTGGGCTCCTTTTCAAACACACCCTTTTGGAGCTCTTTTATGCTTATTTTGAGCTGTTCTAGGTCCCTTTTGCTAGATTTCAAGGGTCGAGTTCGGGACCCAATCTTCCTCCGCTTGGACTTCAATTTGGGCCACCAAAAAATTGTAAAACTTGTATAATTCATCTCCTCTGGAATTGAGCTCGTCCTCCGCAATTGAAAGCTTCTTTATTTGCCATTGAAGTCCAGCAACCTTAGTCTGCAACTCTTTCGCTTGAGATCTTGTAAATGGCCTTCTAGGAGCTTCCGAAACATCATCCTTGTCCTTGAATATAGTTGAGCTTCCTAAGATGCTATCACTATCTTGGGTGTAATCTCGCAAGGATCATGTTGGGCTTTTCAAACGTGAGTTCCAGGATCATCAAAGACCTGAATCGAGTTGGGATAGTTGTTGCATTTGTTTTCCTTGTTTCGGAATTTTGTTACTTCTTCTCACAAGGTTTTAGAGCTCGGTTTGAGGCGATTTTAGGCTGACCTAGTCTTAGAGGCTAGGTGCCATCACGACTTCCTAAGGTGGGAAATTAGGGTCATGACAAGTTGGTATCAAAGCTTTAGGTCCATAGGCGCTACCAGCTATCAGAAAGTTTAGTAGAGTCTTGCAGATCGGTTTGGGGACGTCTATACTTATCTTCGAGAGGCTATGAAACTATTAGGATATTCCACTCATTTCATTCTTTATCGTGCGATATTGATTCAGCCTAAAACATATATCTTATCTCTCTTTACATCCACTCGTATATGATGTTGCACTCTCGGTATCAGCTATGCTCCGATGGTTTGTAATGCTGTGGAAGGGCTATGAGAGAGCCATGGATGCTCAATCATTGTCTGAGGTATTGTGCATATTAAGGATGCGGACGTGTTGAAAGATCTTCAATTGTTCAATTGTGGGATGCAACTGCTTCGTGTATCTAATGGGTGCTGTACGAGCTTTTGAAGGTTGGTAATGTGGATCATCGGATGTTGTGCCCAATGACGTCTTACTAAGTGGGGGAGTCTACTATCGACAATTATATTGCACAGGAAAGTGTCATATCAATTTTTGGTATGAGGTAAATAAGCAATGTTGAGGGGTTCCCCCGAATTGCACATGAGTAAGATCTGAGATTTTCATGGGATAGTTCTGGAACTTGCAGCATATCTGTACCATTGCTAAATCTATATTCCACTACTAGAGAGGTTAGAGAAACATCTTCAGATTCACAGAAGGTCTCTACAGATTGGGTATCTCGGTTGCAACATTCTTGGGTGCTCGAGAGGAAATACAACATTTTATGGTCTTTCGAATGATGTGGTTCATGTTAGGGTCTTCTGCAATGAGATTTGACTTAGGATCGCTGTGTACTGACAAGAGAAAGTGTTGACCTAAAGAAAAGTCGAGGAGGATTAGAAGAAATGGGTTAGCTCGGTAGTGTTGGGTCATGATAGCAAAAAAGGTAACCGGTTCTTCTGGAGTGGTAATGCTTCACCAGCGTTATGTGGCAATACTCTTGGGTTTGACGGCTTGTGTGACTTGGTTGAGTTAGGGAATTTCAGTTATGATGGCTTGGTGATGTGCAGAATGGCCTCGAAGAGTTCTTGATAGTGTCGGAATGTGTTGCGTGTTACGATTTTTGCCTGGATGGGGTCACGAGTGCTGGACAACATGGATGATTTCAGATGTTTAAAAGAATGCTTGCATTATTTGATACCACCTAAGAAGGGTGCGCACTCAGAAGGCGCACTGTGTTTTGACTTGTGGATGTCTGACTGGTATTACGGTAATCACCTGGTTGATTGACTGGCGATGTCCAGATTTTTCTTTGTGGAATGAAAGAATTATTGAAGTACTTCTCGTTGGCTGACCATATGCGATGAATGTTTCAGTTATTTGAGTAGTGCAGTTGGGATCATATATGGAGATTCTAGTATTCTAGGGATTTGAAGACTAAGAGGGTTCTTGAAGCAGATTGTTCCATGGTTGTGAATGGTGATGGTAAGTTAAGAGGTTTGGCAACTGATTATATGTACTATAAATATGTTATTGTGGGCTTTTTGGAGGCTATCTACCTACTTCTGAAGGATCAGAATTGACTTGGAGGCTATTAGTAGGTCTAGTAAGGATGTCTGCTCAAAATGGGGTCAGATTTATCTAGTCAGCAAAGTTATTGTGGAGGGATATGTTATCTATTAGGGTGGATCACATTCGTGTTATGATGTCTTATGTTTTACTTTCCTATGCTGCGATGCATTGTGATTTGTTGGTTATCTGCACACCGATGCGGTTATGTTTGGGCTTTGTAGCGAAATTTGAGCGAGATTGCTCTTGGGGTGTTGAATGGTTGATTATTCCTTGATTATAGTCTTCCTGTTTCTGGTATATAGTGATATCCATATCTCCATGGTTATGGTCACGCGCTTCATGTGTTTGTTGTTGATATGCTTATGGTTGTTGATTGTGAGTACCATGGCTCGACGTATTCCAGGTGGACCGGTGTCGGATCGGGTCATGCATCGCAGTAGCATTATGCTATGATATGATCCTTTGTGCTTATTTCGTGTGTTATGTTTCTCCTTGTGTGGTGGATTGACAGCATTGCGCTTCGTGGTGGTATCTGATGAGCTGGCGGGACGGTTTCTTCATTTCCATTCTCTTTCCATCATTGGATACATCTGAGTTATTGTTTGTTGGTGCACATATTGCACGGTAGTGGCTATAAGTAGGATTTGTGTGTCAGGTTGGTCGAGTATCTTGTACTCGATAAGGTGAGGTTATTGGGCCTGAAATGAGTGCCATCGGATTTGATAAGGTATGTTTGCTAGAATTGTATCACGACTCGGCTTGGATTTTGGTTGTGGTTCTTATCAAGCAAGAGAGCTCCACGACTTATTGATCTGAAGGGTGGTTATGACTTTCTGTATGTTTCTTTCATCATTGGTAGTGTATGAAGGTTCAAAACAAGGCTTTAGTTGATATAGGGTTTGTTACCGGTGCCGAGTTGGTTATCGAGCAGCTATTGCGGTCGGAAGTTATTGCTCTGAGTATTTGTGTTATGTAATATATCATGTGATTATGTCTTGAGATATGATTATGGATTGATAAAACTTGTTTAGAGCTATACGATGCATAAATGCAAGAATCGGGTCATATAATGAGCTCCAGATGTTAGAGATTTGGGTTTTAAAGTTTATGGACTAAGGTTGAAATAAGGATCCCCTGTTAGGTGGTGTTGCTGGGCTTATATGGATTGGGGTGACGTGGGATCACCCATGGTTATGTGTATGGTGAGGTTATATGGCTATATGATGGCTTTGAAACGACTCTTGGCACGTTCGAGGACGAACGTATGTTTAAGTGAGGAAAAATATAACGATCAAACCGGTCGTTTTTAGCTTTAGCATTCCATTCTGTGGTTTGAGACTTTGAGTAGCTTCATATTAGGTATTGTGACTTTTGTGTATGGTTGGTTTCTCTTATCGAGCGATTCGAGATTGATTTGGAAGAATGATTCTCGTTTTAGATGCTTTAACTTGGAAGAGTTGACCCAGGTCTGACTTTTGGGTAAACAGACTCAGAATCGGGGTTTGATTGTTCCGATATGTTTACATGATAATTTTGGACTTGTACGTATGTTCGTATATTTTTTAAGAGGTTCCTAGAAGAATTCGACACTATTTGTCGAAAGATGGCAACTTGAAGAACTTAAGAGTTCATAAGTTTGACCAAGAGTTGACTTTGATGTTAGTTTGACTCCAATTGGTGTTCCAAGACTTTGGATATGTCCATATAGTTTAATTGAACTTTGTGTTCAATGTTTGAAAGTAATTCGAACTGTTTAGGTGTGATTCAGACACTCTTTTGAAAGAACGAAGATTTAACTATTTAAGAGAAATTCTATTCAGTTTGAGCCTCGATTCTTTGTTGTGATTTTTCCCTGTGTGTTTTAAGGCTTTGGATAATTTTTTATTATGTATTTGTACTTGTTGGTATGATTGGATGGGGCACGAGGGGCTCTGGTCTGTTTTAGATCATTAGTTCAGAAACTGGTTATATTAATGATTTGAAGTTTTGATCATGGTCAATATCGGGTCAAGATGACCTGTTTTCGGTGTTTTGATTGTGCGAGCAGGTTCATAGCGTATTTTATAATTGAAATGCATATATGGTTTGTGTCTGGGAGGTTCCAAATGTGTTTTGGGTGCTAAAACGAAGATTTTCATATTGCTTGTTTTTTCTGGTGTAAATAATTATGAAAATGCCATTGAAAATTTTAGATTTCTTTTAAATCTTCAAAACATCATATCTCTCTCATTTCAAGCACAAATTGAGTGATTCAAGAGGCTGTCTTGGGTGTAATCTTGCAAGGATCGTGTTGGGCTTATCAAATATGAGTTTTGGGATAATCTAGGACCTGAATCGAGCTAGGACACCTGTTGTGTTTTTTTTTTTCCTTGTTTCGGAATTTAGTTAATTTTTCTCACAAGGTTTTGGAGCTTGGTTTTGGGAGATTTTAGAGGGTATTTTCATCAAGAAATATTGGACAAGTGTTTCTAATAAATTTTCAACTATATTTCATGAATATACCTCGGATTTTAACATCAAATTTATGAGAATCAAAGAGGAAAATTGGTAAATTTTATCAAGTTTTTAAAAAATGAAAAATTATGTTTTGAGAGTCGATTTGGACTCGGATTTGAAAATAATATATGTATATGGACTCGTGAGGTTATGGGTAGTCGAAATCTATCCTTGGACCCGTATTTTTACCGGGCAGGCCCGCTGTTGACTTTTGTTGAATATTTGGGAAAAAATGTAAAGATCATACCTTTATTTATTTCAATTGATTTTTTTTTGCATTGCTTCATGTTATTAAGTTATTTTTGATTAGATTTGAACCATGTGGAGGCGAAATTTAGGGGAAAAAAGCTATTTTCGAGGGTTGAGTTAACCTAGTTGAGGTAAGTATCTTGCCTAAATTTTTGTGGGGGAAACTACCCCTTAAGATTTGGGTTGATTGTGCTATTTGTGTTATATGAAAGCCGTGCACGCAAGGTGACGAGTGAATACACGGTCTATATGTGGTATTTGACCGGTTTAGGTTATCTAGACTCTTTCCATGCCCTTAATTGAATTGCCATAATTATATCTCTCATTGTTAATCTACTCTTACATGCTCTATTTGACGTTATTAGCATTTGTTCAACCTCTTACTTGTTAATTTGCTCTTATATGCTTTAGTTGAAGTTATTGCCTTCCTTATTGTCTTGTTACCTCTTAATTGTTGAATCACTTTAATTCAAGTTGTTATTTCGTGGAAAATTATCTTGTTGAGTTATTGGTGTTGAAGATGTAATAGTTGTTATAGCACTGAGGTGAAGTTGTTAATTGCTGAGATACGTTTCCTTTTTGAGCATTCTCATTCATTTTGTTATTGTTGAAATTCTTGTATATATTGTGGTTGAGCCATGAGCTATTTGTTGTGGAAACATTGGTGTTGTTGAGTTTGTGGCAATTTGTGATATTGATACGCATGCGGTGGTATAAGGCTAGGGGTTGATATGCGGGCTTGATACGTGTGTCGCTTGTAGGGGAAACTACTTGAAGCCACGCGGAGAGATAAGCTGGGCTAAAACGCGTGTAGCTATTGCAGGAAAAATAATTTTCCAAACTAAATGTAAGGCTCACGCGGTGATATAAAGAAAGATTATGATTGAAATTGTTAAATGTGGATACGAGGCGGTACCTCGATTGTGATTTTCATCGTACATTCTATGTTGGAACAACTTGTTGATTTGAGTGGTCATTGTTTTTCCTTCAATCATTCATCTGCATTTTGATTGCATTTGGTTATTTGTTGATCTTGGCATTGGAACGGTTATGGTTTCTTGTGTGACTTATGCATTTTACGTGATTTCTTGTGTTGCTTTAACATACCAATTTGGGCCTCCGTTATAACTTGGTCAATTGATTGTCAATATGAATTTAATCGCGTGGAGCTATATCATATTCTGTTGAGTTGCTGATAATATAATGGTTTAAATAAAAGAATTATTAACATGCTTTAGTCTATGTGCCTCTTAAGATATAACTCGTTTTCTCAGTCGGTGCCTTATTATTCTAAATGGTTATCGCACTTCCACTATACGTGGGCTCTCAAACTATACTCATCACCCTATTAGATGTTTACCTTACTTAATTGTTATCATGTTTTTATTTAACACGTTCCATATTTAATTAGTTCATTTAACTTATGTTTTGTTTTGTCTAAAAATGATACTCTTACTCAATTTTATTGATTTCAAAATTAAACCAATCTGATACTCTGCTTCGTAAAATTGTATATTATTTTACTTCACTTGATTTCTAAAATAAACCCATTATTTCATTTGACACCTTACTTTATTCAAGATTATTATTATTATATTTTATGATGTTTAAATATATCTCCCGTTCATCAAAATTGATATTTGTCAAGGTTGTAAAATACATGGTATCATGTGGGCTATGCCGTGCGAAGGTGATTGATATTGTGGACACGAGGTACCGTATGTGCATGATTTGAAAATTGTGGTTCAGGACTTGTGGTTTATGAGGTGTGGTGCCTCGCGGTAATTCTTGTTGTAAGTCCATGTTTTGGGAGCGATTTGATTGCTTGTGTTGTCATCTGTTTTTCCATATTTGAGATCATTTACATCTCATCGGTGTTTTGATTATGTTGTTTCGTTGTTACTCGTTTGCTACTTGCTGCTATTTGTGTTTATATTACTTCATTATTGGTTATAAATCAATTATCTTTCGGTCGTTGGTCTTACATTGATTTTCTTTCCATTGTTAGCTTATGTATATCTGAACAAGTTTCTATGTCTAGTAGGTGTCTTGGCTTGGCCTCGTCAATACTCTACCGAGGTTAGGCTTGATACTAACTAGGTACCGTTGTGATGTACTCATGCTACGCTTCTGCATATTTTTTTGTAGATCCAAGTATTCTGATCGTGTTGTTGAGAGTTGCATCTGCGCGGGTGAAGAGTTCAAGGTATACCTGCTTGACGTTCACAGGCCTCGAAGTCATCATCTTAATTCAACGTATGTTCAGGTTGAGTATCGGGTGGTCCGGGAGCGATTCAACGCTTATTGTCAAAAGTTTGGATTTTGAATGTTTCTGAATTTTCTATGTTAGGCTTGGAGTGGACTTTGGTATTACGGACTCCAAATAGTGGTCCTGGGACTTTGGATAGGTTTATTTAGTTTATTGGAACTTGTGTGTAAAGTTTGGTCATAATCCATAATTGCTATGTATGAGACGAACGCGTTCAGCGAAGTTTTAAGATTTGAGAGTTAAGAGAAGGATTTTGATCGCCGATTCTTGGTTTTGATCTTATTCATGACATTTTAGGCCATTGGATAAGTTTGGATACATATCGGGACACTTTGTATGATTGGACGGGGTCCCGAACACCTGGGGTGTGTTTCAAGGTGGTTTTGGACCATGTCCGAGTGTTTTGCTACTGCCGGTTCTTGTTTTGTTCTTTGCGAATGCGCTGGGAATCACACATTCGTGATGAAGAAGTTGGGGCAAATTATGGTGTGCTTCATGAACGTACTAGAGTTTCCACGAACACGATGAGTAATGTAGACTGCTGGGTGTTTGTATTACGGGAACGTGATGGGAGAGTCGCATATGCGGAGAAGAAACTAGGGGCCAGTGGATATTGTTCTACATGAACACGACAAAATGGTCGCGAACGCGAGGAGTAGGAAGCTGGGTGGATTCTCTTTGCAAATGCGGCAGGGTGGCCGTGAAAGTGAAGAAGGTACTCAGGGCTGGGCAGGATTTGGCTATCACAGATGCGGTTTGTCGTACGCGAACACGTAGTTTTGGGCTGGCGATTATCCACGATTGCGAGGTTCATTTCGCAATCGCGATAGAGGAATTTTTGGCAGTAGTAAATTTGGCCTTTACGATTTTGAGGGTACTTCTGCGATCATGAAAAGGAATGACTGGGCAGATTATAAGTTGCAAAATCGGGACTTAGTTCATTTCATCTCATTTCTCTCATTTGGAGCCGATTTGTGGGTAATATTGAAGGGCCATTTCACCTTCCTATTGAGGGTAAGTGTTTCTAACCCACCTTTGATTATATTTCATGAACACGTATGAACTGAGACTTGTAAATTCATGATTTGAGGGAGAAAATGTTGGATTTTAGAAGGAAACCTAGAAATGATAGTTTTCATTTTTAACCACGAAATTTGGTATGAAACTTGGAGTAAATTATATATTTGAGTTCATAATGCTATGGGTAAAATTTATTTTTGAGGATTTTTGAAATTCGAGCGTGTGGGACCAGGGTTGACTTTGTTGACTTTTCATGTGGGAGTTTAGAATTGTTCCTATTTGCTAAATTATAGGTTTTTGAGTATGTATTGACTAGTTTGCACGTTCTTTGGATAGTTTCGGATAGGTTAATTTGTTTGATGTATTGGAGAGGTGTTGGAGCCCATTATAGGATTGTGGAGCAAGGTAAGTCTCTTATCTAATCTTGTAAGAGGGAACTTATCGCCGTAGATATTCTAATTGCTCTGTGCTACATGTTATGGGATCTATGCACGTCTGAGGTGACGAGCGTCCATGCATATGCTATATTCTTGATTATGTACGGGTAGACTTGGACTCACACAGCGCTTTAACTAATACATCAGTTATTCTTACCCTTTCAAATTCTTTAATTCATGTTTTATCATCAGACTAAACTTGTGTAGAGTATCGAGCTTTGATATTCTAGAGACTTGATGCGCCACTTGATTAGCCGCAGAAATTATACCTTCTCTTATAGATTTACTCATGTGTTGTACTTAATTGTTCGGAAGCTTCATTATTTCTTAATTCATACATATATTCACGAGTGGGCTAATGACTCATCAAAAGTTTCACTATTCTTATGGGATCGGGCTGATTGTCTCAGCACTACTTGTAAGGGAGCAAGTTGTTCGCCTCTAAGGGAGTATGAGATACACTTATAGATCGAACCATACGACCTCGACAATTTCATGTAAAACCACTCTTATGGGATCAGGTCATTCGCCTCGGCAGTACTATGCTATATCTTTATAGGATCAGGTTGTTCACCTTGGCAGTGCTATGAAATATTACTATGGGATCAAGCCATTCGCCTTGGCAGAATCATGTATAATATTTCGATAGGGAGTCAGTGCATATGTGAGTACCCTAATTTGAATTTGACACATGCACCTGATGTTGGTCACATATATTTCATTTGAGGCAGTATTTGGTGTTTGAGGATTTTGTATTTATTTTCATGTTGAGGATCATGTTATGCATATTTATCTATTTCGTTGCTACTTGATATGCTTCATATCACCTACTTTTATTGTACTTTGATTATTGGACCACTAGTAAGTGTCGATGTCGATCCCTCGTCATTACTTCTTCGAGGATAGACTAGACACTTAATGGGTACACATTGATTTACTGTATCGACCTGGCAGGTCGTTTTGAGTGTATTAGGCCCGACCCCCCTATTTATTGCTTTCTTTGTGTTACTATGGCTGCATGATTTGCTGGGAGGTTTGGTTTTTGGTTTCGGAGTGAAATGGGACACATAGTCCCTAGACTGGAACTTTAAGTTGTATGAGTTGATCATAGTTTGACTTGAGTGAACACGACTCCAGAATGGCATTTTGTAGGTTCCAATAGCTCCGTATGGTGATTTTGATCTTAGGAGCGTGTTCGGATGTTGATTTAGAGGTCCGTAGGTTGTTTTGGCATGAATTGGCGAAAGTTGGAAAGTTGAAAGATTTTTGAAAAGTTTGACCGGGAGTAGACTTTTTGATATCGGGGTCGGACATCGATTTCGAAACTTGGATTAGGTCCCTGATGTTGCTTAGGACTTTTATGAAAAATTTGTGGTCAATTGGACGTGATTTGATAGGTTTCGGCATCGGATATGCAAGTTAGAAGTTTAAAAGTTCATTAGGCTTGAACTGATGCGCAATTCGTATTTTTGGCGTTGTTTGATGTGATTTGAAGGCTCGACTAAGTTCGTATGATGTTCTAGGACTTGTTGGTATTTTTGGTTGAGGTCCCATGGACCTCAGGTGTGATTCGGATTGTGATCGAATCACATTTTGGACTTGTGCAATTGCTGAAGCTCCCAGCTTCTGGTGTAATCGCACCTGCGGTGCGATTGGATGCAGGTGCGGACTCGTGTAAGCGAGCTTTGAGTCGCAGATGTGAAGCTGGCCTTGCCCAGTAGTGGTCGCAGAAGCGGGAAATTTATCCGTAGAAGCGCCTCCGCTTCTACGATGGCAGGTGCACAGAAGGGCCAGTGGTCTCATGTGCGACATTGCATCCACAGAAGCAGGCTTGCAGATGCGAGCCATTGACCGCAGAAGCGGAACCCCTAGGCTTAAGTGTTTTCCGCACATGCGATGGTTTTTCTACAAGTGCGGCATCGTAGAAGCGCTTCTTGGGCCGCAGATGCGGGAAGTGCTGGGCAGAGAGGTTATAATTGAGGATTCCATGATTTTTTTCATTTTGAACATTTCAAGCTCGGGATTAGGCAACTTTTGAGAGGGATTTCGAAGGGATTTTTTCTATTCTTAGCTAAAATCATTATTTCATTATTTAAATTAGTTTCCTATAGTTATATTTATAGTATGAAATTGTGTTGGCTAGATTCGAGTCGTTCGAAGTTGGAAAATCTAGGTAAAGGCCTTTTAATTGATTGATTGAGCGTGGTTTGAGGCAAGTGGCTTGTCTAACCTTGTTGGGGGTGGGGGGATTCCCCTTAGGATTTTTGGTGATAAATTGTGATATGTGAAGGCCGTGTATGTAAGATGACTAGTGCGTACACAAGCTAAATGTTGAAATTCCGGTTTTTGCTACGTAGTTTCCTTTTCATGCCTTAATTGAGTTACTTTAGCACGTTATTATCCTCATGTTTAGGCTAATGTCACATGTCTACTTTTCTTATCTCCTATTTGCAACTTGTACCACATCTTTAGTTGAATTACTTATTTTTCTTGACTTCAATATTCATTACTTAACTGTGGAAATTCTTTACTAGAAACTGCTATCCTTGGAATATCATTTAATTAGTTGTTGTGTTTTGGCCGTGTTATTGTTGAGGTAATTGCTTGGTCATTTGCACGAGGTTTCTGCAGTGCGGTTTTTATTGTTTGCACGAGGTTTCTGCCGTGCCATTGTGATTATTGATACGCATACGGTGGTATAATGAATGGGTGTTGAAACGAATGCAGTGAGATAAGGTTGGCTTGATACGCGTGGCTAGTAGGGAAACTACTAGAAGCCATGCGATGTGATAAGGTGGGGTAAAACGCGGAATGCTATTTCGTGAAAATGATTTTCAAAAACCAAATGTAAAGCTCTCGCGGTGATATAAGGAAAGACAATGATTTGTTTTTATGATTTGGGACTATGAGGCGGTACCTCGGGAGTGCCCTGTTGCTATTCTGTATTTGCCGTGTTGTTTGGTTCTTGTTTTCCTTAATATGTAACATTCTTGTTTTTCGTTCGTGTAGCATTAACTTTACTTGATTCCGTGTTGTTACTTCCCATAAATTCTTTATTGCTCACTTCCCTATCATTTTCATTATATAATAATATCTCTTTCTTGTTTCTTCTTATCTCTAGTTGGGCCTTGACCCGACCTCGTCAGTACACTACCAAGGTTAGGCTTAGCACTTATTGGGTACCATTGTGGTGTACTCATACTACGCTTCTGCACATGTTTTTGTGCAGATCCAGGTACATCCTATCAACCTCGATATTAGTGCACTGTGTTGCTTCTTTGGAGACTTCAAGGTACACTTGCTCGCGTCCACAGGCCTCGAAGTCCCCTTCTACCTTGTTTTTCCTTATTTCCTTACATTTTTGATAGACAATTATGTATTGGATTGTTCAACATTGTATCTAGAGCTTGTGACTTATACCTCACCATGTCTTGGGATGTATGTATTCAGTTTTTGGTAGATTCTATATAAGAAAATGTTGGGATGTTCAAGTTTTAATCTCTTATTTAATGTTTCCACATATTGTTAGGCTTACCTAGTCTTAGAGACTAGGTGCCTCCATGATATCCTACATAGGAAATTTGGGGCGTGACAAGTTGGTATTAGAGCTCTAGGTTCATGGGTGTTATGAGTCACAAACAGGTTTAGTAGAGTCTCGCAGATCAGTACAAGGACGTATGTACTTATCTTTGGGAGGCTATGTAACTGTTAGGCAAAGCTTCACTTCTTTGATTCTTCGTCGTGCGAAATTTGACTTTAGGATTCTAAACATCCGTATTTCTATTCTCTCACAGATGGTGAGGACACGTACAGCCGGATCAGATGAGCAGACACCCCCGCCCCTTACTAGAGCCGTGAGAGGCCTGGGATGGGGTAGAGGTCGAGGACGTCCACGTGGTGCAGCCAGAGCGCCCCCACGAGTTGCTACAGTGGAGCCACCAGTAGCTCCATTTGGAGGACGGGCACCTGAGACGCCCTTTACTGCACCAACTATCCAGGAGACTCTCGCCCAATTTCTAAGCATGCTCGGCACTTTAGCTCAGGCAGGTTGATCACGCTTGCTCCTGCCACATCTTGGGCCGAAGAGAAGCATAGACTCCCGCCGCCCATACCCCATAGCAGCTGGTCCACTTTGATTAAATCCCAGAGGTCATACCAGTCCAGCCATTAGCCCAGTTCTGCCCGAGGTTCGGGCAGCAGCTTATGAGGAGGAGCTGCTCAGGTTTGAGAGGTACAAGAAGTACCACCCTCCTACTTTCAGTAGCTTGGCATCAGAGGATTCCCAGGCTTTTATTGAGAAGTACCACTGTATTCTCCGTACCATGGGTATTGCAGAGTCTAGTGGGTTGCTTTCACTATGTTCCGGCTTAGGGGAGCGACTTATCAGTGGTGGCGAGCATATGAGTTGGGTAGTCCAGTCGAGGCAGCTTCACTCACTTGGACTCAGTTTTCGGATATGTTGCTGAGGGAGTATGTTCCCAGAGTCTTAAAGATGCATGCCACGTAGAGTTTGAGCAGTTGCGCCAGGGTTCTATGACCGTGTCATATGCGGTCTGGTTCAGCGATTTGGCTAGGCATGCACCAGTATTGGTTGCTACTATTAGAGAGTGAGTGTCGATTTATTGAGGGGCTCAACCCCAGCATCAGGTTTAGCATGGCCCGAGAGTTGGAGATAGACGTCACATACCAGCAGGTAGTGGGGATTGCAAGGAGATTGAAGGGTATGTTGACTCGGGAGAGAGAGGAGAGCGAGGCCAAGAGGTCTCGAGATTCAGGTACATGCAATGGTACCTATGCCCTAGTTGCAGCTTGTCATGGTAGGGGCTATGTGAGTCACCCTGTTCTTTCAGAACTTCCAACTTCCAGCGGGGTTCCGGCAACTCCTAGGCCTCAGGCTCCCTATTATGCACCGCCATTATCTAGTGCACCTCCTGCACTGGGTGCTTTTAGTGGTTAGTCTAGCCGATCAAGCCCGAGCCAGCCACATTAGCCACGTCTTAAGAAGCTTGTTTTGACTGTGGTGACACTCGTCATATGGTGAGGGATTACCCCAGATTCAGGAGGAGTGCACCTCCATAGACTACTCAGGCTCCGCGTATTCCGCCGAGTCCTCAGGCTTCTCAGTCCATGGTCGCCGCACTAGCTGGCACCCCACCTGCACAGCTAACTAGAGGTGGAGGCCGGGTAGGAAGAGGTCACCCTAGAGGGGGAGGCAGGCCAGGCCAGATATTATGCTCTTCCTGCTAGGACAGAGGCAGTAGCATCCAAATCTGTTATTACTGGTATTGTTCCGGTCTATCATAGGGATGCATCAGTCTTATTTGATCGAGGCTCCACTTATTCATATGTGTCATCTTATTTTGCTCCGTATTTGGGTGTGTCCCGTGATTCTTTGAGTTTTCCTATCTATGTGTCTTAACTTGTGGGAGATTCTATTGTTGTTGACTGTGTGTATCAGTCATGTTTGGTTGTTCTTAGTGGTTTTGAGACCCGAGCCTATTTATTGTTGCTCAATATGGTAGATTTTGATATTATTTTAGGCATGGACAAGTTGTCGCCCTATCATGCTATCCTTGATTGTCACGCCAAGAAGGTGACGTTGGCAATGCTAGGTCTACCGCATATGTATCTGGCATGTGTGAGAGATGTCAGTATTAATACTCCTACCGTCGAATCAGTTTCGGTAGTGCGGGATTATCCAGATGTATTCCCAGCGGATCTTCCGGGCATGCCGCCAGAAAAAGATATCGACTTTGATATTGATTTGCTACCGGGAAGCCAGCCCATATCTATTCCACCCTATCGTATGGCCCTAGTAAAGTTGAAAGAGTTAAAGGAGCAGTTGCAAGAGTTGCTTGATAAGGGCTTCATTCGGCCAGTGTGTCGCCTTGGGGTGCTCCAGTATTATTTGTAATGAACAAAGATGGTTCTATGCGTATATGTATTGATTATTGCTAGTTGAACAAGGTTAAAGTAAAGAACATGCATCCATTTCCACATATTGATGACCTATTTGATTAGTTACAAGGTGCCAGAGTGTTCCCTAAGATCAACCTGCATTCAGGCTATCATCAGTATAGGATTCGGGAGCCAGATATTCCGAAGACTGCTTTTAAGACTCGATATGGACATTACGAGTTCCTTGTGATGTCTTTTAGGCTGACCAACACCCCAACAACAATCATGCACTTGATGAACAATTTATTTCAGCCCTATCTTGACTCATTCGTCATTATGTTTATAGATGACATTCTGGTGTACTCCTAGAGTCGGGAGGATCATGAATAGCACCTGAGGACTGTGGTTCAGACCTTAAGAGAAAAGAATTTATATGCAAAATTTTTGAAGTGTGAATTCTGCCGATTCAATGCCATTTCTGGGCTATGTAGTGTCGAGTGAGGAGATCAAGATACATCCGAAGATGATTGAAGAAGTGCAGAGTTGGCCCAGACCGTCCTCAGCTACGAAAATCTAGAGTTCTCTTGGTTTGGCGGGGCATTACCATCTATTTGTACAGGGTTTCTTGTCTATTGCAGCACTTATGATTAGGCTAACCCAGAAGGGTGCTTCATTTAGGTGGATCGAGGAGTGTGAGGAGAGCTTTCAAAAGCACAAGACTGCTTTGACTACAGTCCCAGTGTTGGCGTTGCCTACAGGTTCGAGGTCTTATACTATGCATTCTTATGCGTCGCGCATTGGTCTCGGTACGGTGTTGATGCAGGATGGTAGGGTGATTGCCTACGCATCTAGACAGTTGAAGGTGCATGAGAAGAACTACCCTGTCCACGGCCTCGAGTTAGCAGCTGTTGTTCATACCTTGAAGATCTGGCGACACTATTTGTACGGTGTCCCTTGTGAGGTCTACATCGATCATCGGAGTTTACAGCATCAGTTCAAATAGAAGGATCTTAACTTGCGGCAGCGGAGGTGGATGGAGTTGCTAAAAGACTATGATATTACCATTCTGTATCATCCCGGGAAGGCCAATATAGTGGCCGATGCCTTGAGTCACAAGGTGGAGAGTTTAGGCATCATAACATATCTACCGGTAGCGGAGAGGCCATTAGTCTTGGTTGTTCGGGCCTTGGACAACCAGTTTGTACGATTGAATGTTTTTGAGCCGAGCCGAGTTTTGGCTTGTGTAGTTTCTCGGTCTTCTGTTTATGATCATATCAAAGAGCATCAGTACGAGGACCCCCATCTGCTTGTCCTCAAGGACAGCGTTCAGCACGCCAATGCCAAATAGGTCACTATTGGAGATGACGGTGTATTACGGATGCACAGTAGGCTATGTGTGCCTATTGTAGATGGCTTGCGTGAGTTGATTCTCCAGGAGGCTCAGAGTTCGTGGGACTCCATTCATCCAGATGCAGCGAAGATGTACCAGGACCTGAGGCAACATTATTGGTGGAGGAGAATGAAGAAGGACATAGTGGAGTATGTATCTCGGTGCCTAAATTGCTAGCAGGTGAAGTATGAGCATTAACGGCCAAGTGGATTGCTTCGGAGTCTAGAGATTCCGGAGTGCAAATGGGAGTGGATTACTATCCATTTTGTTGTTAGGCTCTCACGGACCCAGAGGATGTTCGAGACAGTTTGGGTGATTGTGGATAGATTGACCAAGTCCGCTCATTTCATTCCAGTGGTGGCTACTTACTCCTCAGAGCAGCTAGCTCAGGTGTACATTCGCGAGATTGTCAGGCTTCATGGTGTGCCCGTATCTATCATCTCTAATCGAGTTACGCAATTTACATCGTGGTTCTAGAGAGCCGTACAACATGAGTTAGGCACTCGGGTGGAGTTGAGTACATCATTTCACCCTCTGACGGACGGACAGTCCGAGCGCACTATTCAGATATTAGAGGATATACATCGTGCATTTGTGATGGAGTTTAGGGTTCTTGGGATCAGTTATTGGCGCTTGTGGAGTTTTCCTACAACAACAGTTAACAGTCGAGCATGAAGATGGCCCCGTATGAGGCTTTGTATTGTAGGCGTTGTCGGTCTCCGGTGGGTTGGTTTGAGTTAGGCGAGGCTAGGCTATTGGGTACAGAATTGGTTCAAGATGCTCTTGGAAAAAGGTTAAAGTGATTCGGGATTGACTTTGTACATCCCAATCCAGACAGAAGAGCTATAGGAATTGAAAGGTTCGCGATGTTGCATTCATGGTTGGGGAGCAGGATTTGCTCAATGAAGGGTGTTATGATGTTCGGGAAGAAGAGCAAGCTGAGCCCTTAGTATATCGGGCCTTTTGAGATTCTTGAGAGGGTCAGAGAGGTGGCCAACAAACTTGCACTACCTCCTAGTATAACTGTAGTTCATCTAGTGTTCCATGCTTTTATGCTCCAGAAGTATCACGATGATCCGTCTCACGTGTTAGACTTTAGCTCAGTCCAGTTGGACAAGGATCTATCTTATGTTGAGGAGCCAGAGGCTATTTTGGACAGGCATGTTTGAAAGTTGAGGTCGAAGAATATTGCTTCAGTTATGGTCCAGTGGAGGGGTCAGCCAGTCGGGAAAGTGACTTGGGAGACCGAGAATGATATGCGTAGCCGTTATCCTCATCTTTTCATCACTTCAGGTATGTCTCTATACTCATTTAAGGATGAACGTTTGTTTTAAGAGGGGGAGGATGTAACAACTCGGCCAGTGGTTTTAAGTGTATTGGCCCCAAACCCCCTATTTATTGCTTTCACTGTGTTACTGTGGCTAAGTGACTTGCCAGGAGGTTTGGTTTTTGGTTTCAGAGTGAAATGGGACACATAGTCCCTAGACTTGAAGTTTAAGTCGTAGAAGTTGACCGTAGTTTGACTTGAGTGAAGACGACTAAGAAATAGTGGTTTGTCGGTTCTAATAACTCTATATGGTGATTTTGGTCATAGGAGCGTGTCCGAATGCTGATTTGGAGGTCCGGAGGTCATTGAAGCGTATATTGGCAAAAGTTGGAAGATTTTTTGAATGTTTGACCGAAAGTTGACTTTTTGATATCGGGGTCGGACTTTGATTCCGAAAGTTTGAATAGGTTCGTAATGTCATTTAAGACTTTTGCGCAAAATTTGAGGTCAATCAGACGTGATTTGATAGGTTTCTGCATCACATGTAGAAGTTAGAAGTTAAAAAGTTTATTACGCTTGAATCGATGCGCAATTCGTGATTTTAGTGTTGGTTGATGTGATTTGAAGGTTCGATCAAGTTCGCATGATGTTCTAGGACTTGCTGGTATTTTTGGTTATGGTCCTGGGGGCCTCGAGTGTGATTCGGACCGTGATCAGATCACATTTTGGACTTGTGCAATTGCTGAAGCTCCCAGCTTCTGGTGTCATTGCACCTGCGGTGGGATTGGCCGCAGGTGCGGACTCGCGTAAGCGAGCTTTGGGTCACAGATCCTGCAGTGGTCACAGAAGCAGGAAAATTATCCGCAGAAGCGCTAGTGGTCGCACGTGCGACATTGCATCCGTAGAAGCGGGCTCGCAGGCGCGAGCCATTGACCGCAGAAGTGGAACCCCTGGACTTAAGTGTTTTCCGCATATGGGATGGTTTTTCCACAGGTGCGGCGTCGCCTAAGCGCTTCTTGGACCGCAGATGCGGAAAGTGCTAGGCAGAGAGGTTATAAACGAGGGTTCCGTGATTTTCTTCATTTTGAACATTTCAAGCTCGGGATTAGGCAATTTTTTAGAGGGATTTCGAAGGGATTTTTGAGGTAAGTCACTTGTGGTTTATTTTTACTCAATAATTATGTTTCCTCGTTGATTTTCCCGTCTAGATTGCGTGGTTTTGAGGTGTAATTTTGGAGTTTGAGGCTAGGGATTTGGAGAGTCTAAATTGGGGATTTTGAGTGATGATTTGGTGTCGGATTTTGGTAGATTTGGCATTGTTGGACTCGTGGTTGATGGGCTTCAGGATTTTGTGACTTTTGTTGGGTTTAGAGACGTGGGCCCGGCTTCTGACATGTTAGCTAATATCATGAATGGCCTCCCATTCAAGGGCCTGACCGCTACATGAATGGCCTCCCATTCAAGGGCGACGTCGTGCTAACTGTCCCCCACCCCTAGCTGACAAGGCAGGTGGTGTAGGTACTGGTGCTGAAATCATAGGTTGAGAGCTCTGTTGTGGCACCCTACTAAATAGTCTGGGGCAATCTCTCTTAAGATGACTCAAGTCCCCGCACTCAAAACAACCTCTCCTTTAGCGGAGCTACTGACCCTGATAATCTGGGCTGCCCGTTGATCCTTGTGCAAATGAAGCATGATAAGAACTATGTACCGGCAACGCACTGAATGATGACTGAGCTGGGCGTGCACTGTAAGGACTATGCTAACTGAGGAACCATGAGGAACATATCGAGCTTCCTGAATGGGTCTGGAAAGACGACCTCTATTGTTATGGGACTGTCCTCTAGATGAGGCACTGCTGAAACTACCTGAACAACGAGGCCTCTTGGCCTCCCGCTCCTCACGCTACTGCCTATGAACCAGATCTAAGAATCTAGCAATCTCGACAACCTGGTTAAACCTAACATCCATCGCAACCTCTCGAGCAATACTGAAACATAAGCCATAGTTGAGTCCATCAATGAACCTCCTAATCTTCTTCCTCTCAGTGGGAACCAACCATACTGCATAACAGCCAAATCTACGCACTTCATCGCATACTGAGTTACTGTCATATCCTCGTGGCATAGCTGCTTAAATAGCCTACGCAGCTCCACTCTGCGCGTCTGTGGGACAAACTTCTCTAAGAAGAGAATTGAGAAGTCATGCCATGTAAGTGGCGTTACGTCGGCTGGCCTGCTCAACTCATGAGTTTGCCACTTTTTGGAAGCTGCCCCTGTCAGGTGAAAAGTAGTAAATACAACCCCAATGGTACCAAAATACCTACAGTGCGAAGAATCCGCTGACACCTATCTAGAAAATCCTAAGCATCCTCGGACTCTGCTCCATTGAACTCTGGAAGCTTAAGCCTCCTGAACCGCTCTAACCTCTTTTGCTCCTCTTCAACCATAAATGGAGCAACCTCGGTCTAAGTAGCAAAAACCAACTAAACTAGCAATAAACCCGGTGTTTGGTGACCTTGAGCTTAGATGCTCAGGAGTACGGGCAGCAAGAGTCTAGGCACCTCTCCCAGGTGGCCGTCGGCCTAATCCGGTCGCACGTGTCCTCACCATCTGTGATAGAATAGAAGAGTCAAGTTTCAAACTTCGGAAATAACAAATCCGCACAACAAGAATGCGAGAAAGTGAAATTCTCCTAACAGTTCGCTAGCCTCCCGAAGATAAGTACAGACGTCTCCATACCGATCCGTAAGACTCAAGTAAACTTGCTCATGACTCGTAATACTGATCCCCAACTTAGGCTTTTAGCCTCGTTCTTAGTATTCTTAAAAGTGTCACGACTCAAAATCCCAATCCTTCATGACAGCGCCTAACATACTTACTAGGCAGGACATAACAAAAAAGAATCAGAATAACAGAACTATAGAAATAACATAAGTCTGAAACCTCAATATAGCAAAATACCGCTAATACATGACAATTCCCCCATAAACTAGTAAATGTAGAGTCATAATCTCTACAATGGAATATAAGTCTGAAAGCTAAATAACAATGTTATTTGAACTAAAAACTACAGTACATAAGGAAAGAGACGCCAAGACTACTGGCAAGAATGCAGCTCTACCTCGTCTCTCGATACTCAGCCTAATAAGCAATTCCGCTACCGATGACTGGTCCAAACACCTAGATATGCACAATTAAGTGCAGTGTGTAGCATAAGTACAACCGACCCAATATACTCAACAAGTATAGTAACTAACCTCGGCTAGGTAGAATATGCAAGAATTATAAATGATACTTGCCATAACCTGTACAGTTTCATCAATTTAACAAGTGCAGAACTATAATGTGATCAAGTCATAAAGCACAGAAAAAACCCTCTGTATGTGTGCGTGACTACTCAAGTTCTCTGTTCAGTCAATGGTACAACATATAAATCCATGGAAATAGATCAGGTAATTAACCCACTGTATATGCAAATAGATCAAGTAATTAACCATGGAAATTGTAGGGAAAGATGAAATGCAAAGTCCAAAACAAAGACAGGAAAGATTTTCCTCAATAATTCGAGATCCGTACCAAACCATTGATCAGTTTCCTCAAATTCGTGTGTACACTATCAAGAGAGAAACATGAGAGGGTGATACTAGGGAGATGGCTCCGTATCCACACGCTGCACGGACAACTCACGTGCTGCACGAAAAATGCACTTGATAGTAATATCAACCGCACGGACAACTCTTGTGTTGTATGGACAACTTATGTGCTAATAATATCAATATCATGATCCGCACAGACAACTCATGTGCTGCACAGACAACTCACGTGCCAATAATATCAACCACACAGATAACTCACGTGCCAATATCATAATCTGCCCGGCGTGGTCACAAGCTACCACTCCAGATCATAGCACATAGAAAGCAAATATACGAGAATTCATGTACATGATTAGTGATTATCAAGTTTCACACTCCTGGACAGGTATAAATAACCTGCTATAGTGTATGCATATGCAATGTGTGCTATCACAGCTAGAACAGACAATTTCATCATGAAATAGCAGTTTATCAGGTTTAGTCGAGCGAATAACCTCAACGAAATCTCAAATGTGGTACAAATAGCTCACATGGGGGTACAAATAGAAGAAACACAGTAATCAATTCAAGGCATGTCATAGCCTAAGCACTATCCTGAGTATGAAAATAGTACCCCGGTGCACGCATACAGGCTCAATCCCACACATATGAGCCACTCAGGCACATAGCTATCACAAATAACTCAGGCAACTAGTGCCTCAATCAATTATAGGTAAGATACTTACCTCGCGCAAGCCAATTCAATCCTCTAACAAGCCCTTCACGCGTGTACCAATCTTCGAATGACTTGAATCTGGCCAAAATAACTTAATTCCATCAATAATAGCCATAGGAAACAATTCCACAAGATAAAGCTAAAGTCTTGAATCAAATATGCAATGTCAACCAAAGAAATCAACCCCGAGCTAGCTCCCCAGAATCGGGCAAAATTCAAAATTTTCGAACACCCATTTAATTACGAGTCACACCATGCTAATTTCATCCAGTCCATCCACAAATCGACCCTCATATCACCAAATCTAAATCTCCCATACCAAGGTCTAAAATCCCCAAATTTCACTGCAAATTCACATAAACTAGGTGCAAAAAATCAATAGGTAATCAATTAGAAACAAAAGTGATTAAACTTCACTTACCTCTTCGATTGTAGCAAAAACCTCTCAAAAATCTCCCTTAGCCAAGTTCCAAATCTCTCAAAATGAGAGAGCATTCAAACCCTTCGAATATAAGAACCTGCTAGTGAATCCGCACCTGCTGTCACTTAACCGCACCTGTTGTCCCGCTTATGCGGAAAGTTGGCTGCATCTGCAGCTCTTTCCCAAAATCCAGCATTCTGCATTTGCAGAAAAAAACACGGACCTGCAGCAACGCATCTGCAGAACTTCCGCTCGTCCGCTTTAGCGGGCTCCTAGCCGCTTCTACAGTTCCTCACCTTCGAACCCCTTGCGCACCTGTGCCTGGCTCTCCGCATCTGCGGACTCCCTCAATGTTCCTTTTCGCTTCTACGACCCTTTAGTCGCACCTGCAGCTCCACATTTGTGGCCAAGCTCACTGCGGATACGGTCACACTAGAAACCATAAACATTCTGCAATAATCACCAAGTCCAAAATGTTCTGTTAACCATCCGAAACACCCCCAAGGCCCCTGGTACAACATCCCAACATACAACCAAGTCCTAAAACACAGTATGAACTTACTCGAAGCCTCAAATAACATCAAACAAAATCAAAATAATGAAGTGCGCCCCAATTCAAGCCTAATGAAACTAATGAACTTCCAACTTCTAAAACTAATGCTGAATCATACCAAACCAACTCGGAATTACCCCTAATTTTGCACACTAGCCCCAAATGACACAACAGATCATTTTAACTTCCGAATCAAAAATCCAAACCTGATATCATGAAATTCGACTACCAGTCAAACCTCTCAACCTTCCAAACCTTCAACTTTCTAGCTTTCGCCAAAAAGCCCCAAACCAACCTACAGACCTCCAAATCAATATTCAGACATATATCTAAGTCCAAAATCACCATACAAAGCTATTGAAAACATCAAAATTCCATTCCAAAGTTGTGTACAATAAAATCAAACTCCGATCAACCCTTAAACCTCCAACCTTGAGACTAAGTGTCCCAATTCGATCTGATACAACTCCGAAACCAAACCAACCACACCAGCAAGTCACAAAATCAGAAATAAATATAAACGAGGAAATAAATAGGGGAACAGGGCTACAATACACAAAACGACCAGCCAGGTCATTACAAAAAGTGGAAATTATTTCACAGAAGAGTAAACATTTATAATGTAGTAGCCAAAGAATAGGTTAAAGGTTTAAATGGGGTTAACTAGTGATAATATTTATGCAATAGTAGGCTCAAAGGACTAAAGAGGCCTTTTCGAAGATAAAAAAGAATGTCTAAGGTCATCCCTGCAACCAAACATAACTAAGATTAGCATTGACAGACCAACCGGGCAAGTTCTAGATGATAAAAGTATGCACAAGAATGTTTAACAAAAACTAACATACATGGCACATGAACTAGTCAAGGCAGATCAATTTCACTTTTTAATAAGAAGAATTAGAGCAATATCATGCCAACTAATGGACAAAGATTCACAAAATGAGCCAAAAGGTTATCGCAAAAATCATTATTTCCCATGCAACTTGCTTTTTTCAATTTACAACGCAAAATTTCGGTGGGATATTCCCACTTCACAAAATCACATGCAAATGGCTTATTTTATTAGATACAAACAATCCAAGAGTCTCCACATAACTAAACAAGACTAATTCCCTTATGAAAGTTGTCACGCCATCCATCATATATAGGAAAAAGTCATCAGGTTCAACACAAACATATTTCTTGGTAAAGAACCGTGGCATAAAAAAAACCCAAGAAGATTTATTGAAGGCATCTTACTAATAAAGAAATAAAATAATATAAACAAAAAACTACTAAAGAAAATCAAATAACACAAATAACTAATCCATAACTACATCATCAATCACAAAATAAGCCCGACAAGGGCACATGATCATCCACGATAGTAAAACAAGCCTGGCAAGGCAACACAATATCCATACAAAATTATAAGCCCGATAAAGGCACAAGTCAAGCATAGATGTACAAATAGAGTATACTCCTTAATGCCACCCCCAACTAAAAACAATGCAGCGTCCTGACTGCATAATATCAGAATAAAATGAGAGTAGTTTGGGGGTCTCCCTAAAGTCTGCATCAGACTAGCAGACGGCGGGAAAGGGCTCATCATTACTGCTAAGTAGAGATCTGGGCCTCAGTATAATCAACATAATCACCTAATAAGAAAGAATACTTGTCACTGTCGTCCTCATCCTAAACTGGTATCTTCTTGTTTAGATGCCCCCATTTAAAGATGGCCTTGATGCCTCTGAACATCTCAACCATGAATTTGCCGTTCTTCTTGTTTTTCTCTTCTCCTCATTGAAGTCTGCCTAAAGATCAACATGTGCCTTGGCCAAGTTTCAATATGCTATCTCGAGCCCACTAATAGAAGTTGTTAACTTCTCATGAGACTCTGCTTGTTTTTTTGGGCCTCCAGTTATGTCTTCATTTATTCTTTAGCACAATACTCAGGCTTAGGCTATGAATGCGAGGGTCCACTAGGGAGCTATGACACTAAGTCACGTATGTAGACAAGGTGGGAATTAAATATCCCAAATGGTCCCTCGTGCCATTTTGCGTGGGAAGACTCTAGTCTGGAAACTTTGGTGATTTTCCTCTTCTTTCTTTTCACTGCACTACCCTCACCTATCACTCTCAATGGATGAAAGGGTTTGTCCGGCCAGTATCCAAAAATCAGTGCTACAAATTTTAACATCTTCCCACCGGCACAACCTTTTAATCAACAAAGGGAACATCAAGCCTGGACTCTCTTGTAGCAAGTACTCTTTCAGCTCCTAAATGATATAATAACCGACATTTATAGGAATTCAATCAAGTATTCATGCGATCATCAGGGCCTTGACTTATATCAGAGACGTTGCCACAAGGTGAGACTATGCTATAGATGATGTAAAACCACATGTATAAAATCAATGGATTTTAAGGCCTTCCTCTTGTTGGCCCACTTCACCCGTTTGTGTATGGGATAAATTTTAGACACTAGATAAGCACCGTTGGAGCATGTATATTGTTCTCGCATTGGCTCGAGTGGATGGTTCGGAAGCTCATAAACATCCTTGATCTGCTCAGGTCCAAATCTCATTGTCTTGCCCCTTATGATGAGTTATGGATTGTTGAAGTTTTTATGCTTAGGAATTGCATAAACGTTGCGAACCCATTCCTCATTGCCATTGCACGGGGTACGCATGAAACACGTCCAACCAGTGGTCGGTAATCAGCCATAGAAATTTAGAAGTAGCTCGGCCAATCTATCCTCAGAGATCCCCTTTTCAAGTAGGACCTTCTTTCTGAGAAGGTTGTCACAATACTGGCATCAGCGGACATGAATCTAAGTGTGTCATATTGCTCTTCCACGACTTTTTCTTCAATTTCATGGTCTTGTCCCGCATTTTTGTTCATGTTTGGGTCTATTTTGAAGCTCAAAGTACCTAAAAATCAAAACCAAGTCAGTCAGGGCATTGGAATCATGTTAGTCAATTTTAAACATTGCAATTAGGCCAATGAATCAAGCCAAATGGGCCCAACAAAGCTACTGGTTTGGAAAATTCTGCCAGTCATTGCACCTGCGGAAAAATCACCGCAGATGCGATTCTGCTTCTGCAGAATATTTTTGCTTCTGCGATTTTACACTACTCAAACATTTTTCTCATATACGGAATATTCATCGCAGATGTGGTGTCGCATTTGCGTCACTTTTTTCGCATATTCGTTGTTCATCAAAACTTCAAGAACCCAGGAACATACGACTCTTTCTTCAACTCAAATCATGGTTTTAGCCCAAACTCATACTCAAGACTTATAAAGTTGTGAACTACATGATTACCCGACTTTATTATACATGATTTTAAGGAAAACAACAAGTAGATTTCTTTCAGTCAATTTATCCAACATTTATCAAGTACGGAGTGTGTTTTGATTCTTTAAACTAACCGGGTAATCTGACTTTCCCAATTTCTTGATGTTTCAACAGGACACACAACTACACTCAATCAATTTCCCTCACTCCTAAAACTTACATTGATTGAGAGGGGAAAAGGGACTATGGGAAAAAAGCAGTGGAGAAGAAGTAGAAGAAGATGAGAGAAGAAGAAAATAGAAGTAGGAGAGATGAAGATTATACCTGAGTTGCCTGTGTGCACGCGGTGGAGTGAGTTCAGCGGTTGTGTGTGAGATGAGAGGAGTTACAATTTGGTAGAAAATGGTTTAGAGTTTTACCATCTGAAGAGATCCTGATTCATTAAACTTACGCGATGTACCGCACCTGCAGAATTTTAATCGCTTATGCGCGACCACTTTTTCAAAAAGAAGACCATTTCTGTGATTTTGTCGCATCTGCGACTCTAACAATGCTTCTGCAGTTCCACATATGAGTGAATATTTTTTCAGATGCGGTTGCACCGGAAATCTTATAGACAGAACTAGGCATCCACTATTTTGGCATATCTCCAATACCTCAAACTCCTCAATTCAACTCCAAAAAATCTACAACTTTACAAATTAGTCAAAAATAATATACTAAACTATTATTAAAAAGAAAATTTCAAAAAACAGACTTAAAATTTTGGAAATGCTGAGTTACCTCCCACCAAGCATCGAATTAAACGTTGGGTCACGATGCTTACCAACTCCATCACTTTTCTCTTCACTTGGAGGATATGAACTGCGCATCTAACTTGGATTCGAGCTTGTGACCACGAGCGGCAGGAGGCGGTAAGTAGATGAAAAATCTAAACACCATTTGCTTCATTTTTCTTTTCTTGGCTTTCATGTGAAGACAGTCGTTTTGCCTTCTTGAACTTTCAAGTTTCAAGATGTATGGCTCTTTTCGTTCTTCTTTGCGCTCCCACATGGACTCAGATTGACTAGTTACCATATCACCATGAAATTTAAAAAGTTGAAAATGCTTAGAATGAGATAACCTCCCAACTTACAACTTTTTCCAGTTTTGACATCCTCTTTATCTCCCGAACTAGAGTCAATTTCAATCATCTTTTCAATTACGCTGGTTGACTCGAATTCCATTTTTTCTCGGCATCACCAACAAGCATGGAGTCAGTTGGCGGATGTTCAATTTTTGATTCATCTAAATGAAACTCACTTTCTTCCTCGAAGTTGGACTTTTCTTGATCTCTTTCCACACTCTCATGTTGGTGGGCATTATGAGCCTCAACCAATGGTTTCATTCGACCTTCCAAGGTGCGGATAGTCTTATCATTTTGATTTAGTACTCGTCTCAAGTCATTGAGTGCCAAGTTGTGCTTCTCCTCATTTTGAAGAATGGCCTCCAACATTAGCGATATCCTCTCATTTTGAGCATTTGAGCGTTCTTCTTGTTTTAATCAAGTGCCAAAAAAGGATTTTCGGCTTCATCCTCTAAGGGAGGTTTTTTGCTATCATCCACTTCTGAGGATTTTTGGACCTTTAAAGCTTCAAGAATTTATCCCATTTGTGAGTTCAACCTTTTAAGCGTGAATCATTTTGGAGACTATTTTCCAAAAGCTCCTCCAAGACTTGTTGCTCTTTGTTTCCTCCTTGAAGTAGGCATTCCATCATGAGCTTGAAATCTCCATTTGCACCATGTTCAACTTCTTCCATTTCCATATCCCTATAATTTTCATAACCAAAAGTAGAATCATCCGGGGGGGGGGGGGGGG
>MCJB01003335.1:227023-374928 GCA_002018475.1 Nicotiana obtusifolia | reverse complement strand
GGGGGGGGGGGGGAGGGGTTCAAGGAAGTGAAGGACAAATAAGCACAATTAGACCAATAGTCATTTGACCACCACACCAATTACATATACTCCACTCATGTGTTTGAGATTGTGCGCACAATCCGCTCTTATGAGAATTTTGACAATATTTCCACGAGTGTGGTCCTTCACAATAAGGATAAGGGTCATCAAAGTATGAACAACTACCATCCGACAAATTTTCATTATATGATGCTATTTTTAAAAACTAAGAAAATAAGCAACAAAATAAATAAGAAATAAGAAAACAAACAAAGTTAAGAAAAATAACTTCACAAATATTCACAAGTTTGGACCAAAGCACGTCTGCTTACTTTCCAAACAACCTAAATGCGCCAAATTGCTCCCCGACAATGGCCCCAATTTGATGACGTCCAAATCAATTTCTCAAAGAGTGAGCGGACACGATCGCATGCAATATAATTATTCCAAATATGAGCAAGGGTCGAATCCCAAAAAGATTAATATGTCGGCGAGTAGGCAAGTAAGAGAATTATCGCTTATTATGCTAAGCTTGAGAATATATTATATCTAAATACAAAAATGTATATTAACCTATAAAGCAAGTAAAATGATCAATGGCTACAAGCATGGATGCAACAGGAATTACACTCAAGCAACAAGCCAGTGTATTTCACGATTTTACAAATATGAGTGAGTTTATGTTAATTGGCCTCGGATAATAATTCCATATTAACTTCTTCCAAAGAATAAAAGACTTCTAAATTGGATTATCCCTAAAACAATTAAAAGATTAAGTTACCCCAATATAGCCATAAGTAATTCAATGTCATTCCTAGGTAGAATTTATAATGTGAGGGTCAACGCCTTAAGTTCTTGTTAATTAATATTTCTCAATCTTGAGTTACCTTTTTCAAGATTAATTCAAGTTAATTGGCGGTTCGTATAGTTAGCTAATCCCTTTGGAAACATTAAGGAACAAGAATATCAAGGAAATAATTAACTCACTTCAATATTTATAAATATCATCCAATACATAAGAATAACAAGAGGTTTAATCCAAACTTTCACAATGAATATTCACATAAACAAGATTCAAGTAATGGAATAAATACTACACACTTAGCTATTCAATATAAAGCAATGAATTGAAGAAATGGGCAATAAGGGTATGAATTGAAGCAAACATTGATCGATTCTAGGTCAATTCAAGTCTTTCCAACTGCTGGGAATCCCTCTCCAGGTCCATCCCAATCTCCACCCCAAAATTTAGAAGATTCAACCGTGGTAATCAAGAGTTCTGATCAACTGAACAGTCGAAAACCACACCAGTTGGTCGCGCATGAAGATTCCTTAAACCAATTGGCTCAAGACCAACGTGAAACGACTCCTGATGTTTAGGAGATCATTTCCCATCCTTCAATTTCAATTTTGGTTGAGCCAATCTCCATAACATTGCAAAAGAGAATTTAGCAGTGTCGCGCGTACCAGATGTTCGACGAAATGCTAAAGCTACTGTAGCAGTTCAATCAGGTGACCACGTTGCTCCTCAACCTTCTCAGGTACATAAGGAAACTAGTCGTCAAGCAAAAACACAAGAATCGCATAAAAAAGATGATGATCAAATTGCCCACCCTCCCACAGTAGGGCAGCAGATTGATAGTACTGGTGTGCTATCTCAAGTTGCTCAACGACAAGTCCAACTGCATTATCCTGCAGGTAAAAAGCTAAACAATGTTGCCTTTCCCACAACTGCTAGTACAATAGCCCAGTAGCACTAACACAGGGTGCTGTAAACCAAACTCAACCATCATTTCATGAAGCCACAGACACACATACTGCAGTCCTGCCTACTACCACAACTGATAGACAACCTAAGACACATCCATCAACCTCAAATCAAGCTCCTATCAAGATTTCATAAAACATTGATAAGCCAAAGCACCCCAAGAAAAACTTCAAGCCACCAGTCAAAAATGCAGAAGCTCCTATCTCTGTTTCACCAGCAACTCAAGCTACCCCAACTGTCAATAGTTCTAACACCAAGACACAAACAAACTCAA
This sequence comes from Nicotiana obtusifolia, assembly GCA_002018475.1. Lineage (NCBI taxonomy): Eukaryota > Viridiplantae > Streptophyta > Magnoliopsida > Solanales > Solanaceae > Nicotiana > Nicotiana obtusifolia. The sequence continues at coordinate 372,865 of MCJB01003335.1, read as the reverse complement.
CTTCCCCCCTCCTATTGTCACACACTCTTTTATCAATTGATTGAGGGCCAAACATGAAGCAGAGATTGTACCAATTCAGTTTACTCCACCAGTCATCACCACAAAACAAGGTAAGCCAGTAGTGATCTTCAAAAAAGAAGATTATATGGTCAAGTTTGCAGAGATATGCTAGTATACTGTGGTAGGAAAATTCCTCAATACCATGTCCAGAATGGAGATGATTAGGAAGAGTTTAATAGCCCAAACTAAGCTCAGAGGAGAGGTAAAGATTGCTCATTTCAATGCCAGGACAGTCTATATTGATCTTGATAATGAGTATGATCATGCTATAGTATGGACCAAGCAATCTATGTATATACAAGGCCAAATGATACTACTGGAAGCATGGAACCCAGCATTCAAGCCCATTGAGGATTCACCAATAGTTCCTATATGGATTGTCATCCCTGAACTGCTATGGCATCTATACTATATGGAGATATTGACCCTGTTGTTATCTCCTGTTGGTAAAGCTCGATTTTTGGACCTTGCTTCCTTTCAGAAGACCAGAGGCAGTGTAGCAAAGATCAAAAAGCAGGTTAACCTCACCAAAGATCAGCCTACTCATGTATGGCTTGGATATGATGGTGATGCTAATGGGGAAGGTCAATGGCTACAGATTCAATATGACAACCTACCAGAGTATTACACATACTGCAGGCACCAGGGTCACTCACCTCAAGTTTGCAAAACTAAAAAGAAAGAGGAGGAAAATTAAAAAAGGAAGGAAGATTCATCAGTTGCAGAGAAAGATGCACAAGCCACAATTTCAAGTCAAACCAAAAATAGTCAGCACAGGGGTCAACAAAAGCCAAAATTATTGAATTCCAATCCAAATGAGGTAGCAAAGGAGCAGAACAGTAATCAAAAAGCAGAGGAGTACCAAAAGAGCAAGGAACATCAAATTACAGAAGCTGCTCCATTAAATGATGAATGGCAAATTCAGAAAAAGAAACATCTCAAAGGTAATTCTCAAGCCAACAAGAAGTTGCAGCAAATTTACATACCAAAGCAAAATGCAACACAATTTGCTGATGTTGCATCCACGCAGGAAATCACCAGAACTACACAGTCAGGTATACCCTCTACATCTTATCAGGTACCTCCAGGGGCATTGAACCAAGCTCATGCTTCTGGAGATATCAATATTGTGTCCCATTCCTATGAGCCCCATGTTATTTCTGTTGATAATGAAATTGATGGAGGAATGGAGAAATGTTAGGAGAAAACTAATTTTTTGCAGGATAGGGTACCTACTGGGGTTGGGATTCCTCATGTTTTGAATGAGTGTGCTCGAGCACAATTGATTGACCATAGGATGACCCCCCCTTAGTGCCCCTGTACCAGTTGATATTGCAGAGCCTCATACAGAAAATACTATTGGAGAAGTGGATTGTGACACAATCAGCTCAGATGAATACCAAACTGATCAGCAGGAAAACACTATAAGGAGACTCCTAAAAGGGAAAGCTCCTGTAGTGTCAGACTTCAGCATACAAACACCCAAATCCAAAAATAAACCAAGCCAGAAAAAGAGAAAAGCAATGAGAAAACAAACCTCAGGAATCACCATTACTGAACCATGTGAAAGGCAGACCTCTCAAGAGTTCACCCCACCCGAGTATAAAGCTCTGTTGCACACTTAAAAGACAACTCTGAGATAAGCACTGCTGACAAGATGCAAACATATAAGGAACATGTTATTGAACCTCCCCTGTTATAACCTATGTTAGCTATCAATGATCATGAAGGACAAGAGAGAAATTTCTCTGCTAACAGAGACCATGAGCAGGGAAGGCAGGAGGAAAATAGCTCCATCCAGAAGGATTGGAATAAACACAATGCTCTAGCATCTGCCCCACTAGAAGAATGTCCTCTAAACAAACATTCTTCACAACAGGATGAATATAGACCTATTCTTTCAGTGGATGAGATGATTGGAGGCTTTGAGGAAGAAGCTGGACCAAGTGATGCCACAGAAGAGGACCAACATTGTGATCTCCTTGCAGAAGCCATTAATGGGGAATACCATCCATATGATATCATTCAGAATCAGGGGTTATCTCCTAAAACATATATCCCATCACCAAGGATCACAATAAGCATGGCTGCTAGCAGGAGCACTGTACCACCACACATGATGTTCCACAATGTACCTGAATGAATACCATGAGCATATACTTGAGGGAAGAAGAAGTAGTTCAATCCACCACACAGCTAGGATACAGCAACACCAGCCTGGTTGCTCTGTTGTAGGAAATTACTCTCCATTTCTCATCCAGCTTAGTGTAGAATTCCTTACTTAAGCTACCAGCACACAGGCCACAACCATTAAGCCAACAGGAACTTCTCCCCTTAACATGTTTGTTGAGTTTTGTAGGTACAGGACATAGCACCACTTTACTGCTGCAGCCACAAAGGCAGCCACAAACATACATGGTGCCACAACCTCTGCAACTGCAGCAACCTCTTCTTCACAGTTTGTTAATTTTGCAGGGAAATTGGCTTTTCCAATGTATTACCAAAGCCAACCACCACAGCAGCAGCCTCCTAGTAGTAGCAACAATCAAACAATCATCATCTCATCAGCAACCACACACCACAGTAGCAGATAATACACACTTTGTACCTACTGGACACATTTTGTATTTTTGTATCTATAAGTTAAGGTACATTTTCTTTTTTGGGGAGGTAAGGTTTATGTCCCCCTCCCTCCTTGTAAATCTTTTTTGACTAACATAAATAAAAGCTCTATTCAATCAAAAAAAATAAAAATAAATACACAACCTCTCAAGGGATGCAACAGCAACAGCAAAAGGCAATCACCACTTCAGCAGAAGATACAATTCTCAGAAGCAAAGCAGTGGCCAGTTACAGGAATACAAAAAAGCAGATAGGTTGGAAGGGTCCAAGTTATTGTTACAGCTGCAACGTGTGGTATTAGCACTTCTAGTGCTCATCCTATTGCAGTTGCAACAACAACTATGGCCCCCCTCCATCATTATTTCTCACAGGATCAACACAAGGCAGCATTCAAATAGGCATCAGGTAGCTAATGACAGCAGCAACTACAACTACAACAACAACAGCAATGACAACTGCAGTAGTAGCAGTAGCAACAGCAGTAATAGAGGCAGCAGCAACACTACCAACAACAGTAACAACATCAGCAGCGACAATAGGGATGCATACTCATCAATGCACCAGCAGCTACCACCCACAGAAACACAAGACAATCAGCAGGAGCAGCACATACAAACACATGCAGATTTCAAAGGATGCAATAGTCACCAATTCAGCTGCACTATCATTAAAGAACCAGACATCACCATCAACAGAAGCCACTAGAGTAGGAAGCATATGAGGAATGTAGCAGCTTCAAGAGTACATCAATTCAGCTAGTCATACTTGTATTGAGACAGAAAAACCTCATCAATACTAGCAGAAGTCATCAATGCAGGGAGACATCAGAGCCATCACAATGCACCATCCTCACAAGCACCACACAGCTAACACACAGTCCCACAACAGTAACAGCAGCAACATTAGCAGCAATAACAGCAGCAGCACTGCAGCAGCAACGTCAACAACAGCAGTAAGATGGACAACCAATCACCAAGGCACAGATACATTCAAACAGCCAGTCATCATTACATGTATCCAGAAGGAGATAGATATCCCAAAGGCTCAATACAGTTACATACACATCTCTACCAATCTCACAGAAGCAGAAGACTATCCAAAAGCAGCAGCTCACACAGGCCCTGGTCATTGTTATAATTGCATTGTGTGGTATAGCACTTTCAGTGCTCAGTCTAATGCAATTGCAACAATTACCATGGCCCTCATCCTACACCATTGCTCACAGGACCAACACAGTGCAGTGTTCTTACAAGTATAAGGCTGACAACAAATAACTTTACAGCAACAGCAGCATAAGACAACCATACAGCAGCAGCAACAACAATTGCAACCACAGCAGCAACAGTAAAAGTAACAGCAGGAAGAGCAGCAGAATACACAGACATTCAACATTTCAAGAAGCTGCAAGCAACAGAAACACAAGTGCAGCTTTTTTCAAAACACTGCAAAAGCAATAGTAGCAGCAATAACATCTACACCAGCAGCAGCAAAAGTACCAACAGCAGCAACAGCAGCAGTGACAACAACAGCAGCAGTAGCAGTAGCAAGAAGGAAAAACAATCACCATCCTAGCAGAAGCCACAACACACAGAAGCAGAATACCTCCACAACAACAGTAGCAACAGTAACAGTAGCAGCGGGATGGATTGACATCCATCTTCTCAACAGCAGCTACAACACAAAGAATCACAAGACATTCAGCAGCAGCACACACATATACAAGAAGATTCTGAGAAATACAGGAGCATCAGAAGCACATCAGTCAAGCCAACCATGCTAGTATGGACTCAGGGCAGCAAACACTGTCAGTACCACTCTCCAGCTACATGGCCCCCTTTTGCTAGCCATCTTCAACTCTACTTTCTTTGCTATCAATGCCAAAGCAAAGCTGAAGATTGTTACCTTCTGTTTTATGATACATCAAGTAGAAGCTTCTCAATTTTTTCTAGAAATAGACCTTATCGCACAGGGAGGATACTATTTCAAATCACTTATTTAGTAGATTTAAGAACATATGTACTCTTTTGTATAGTTGACCTAGATTCACTTCACACTGGTTTTGTACATATGATTTTCTGTTGATGTTATAAGATAGACAATCATCACATCATCATAGGTCTGACCCATCATAGATATCTAGGCATACTTGGTTGTCGAGTTTCGATGACCAAGGGTATACATCTTTTCTATTGGGAGGTAAGGTCTATGTCCCCCTCCATTTCTGTATTTTATGTTATATATATGAAAATTAACACTAGGCATGCTGCCTAGTGGATTTGATTAAAAAAAAAAGTATTCAAATCTTTAACTCCTAAGTGCGTGTGCAAGAAACCCTAGCTCCAAAGCTTGTATCTTTGCCCAAAGACTGCCAAATATATCTTTCGAATGAGCTAATTCATTTATTTGTGGGTTTGTGATAGAGAAATGTGAAATGGAAAATCTGCCTAGGTCTAAAGCCAGTTAGCTGCACCTGCGGAAAAATCATCATAGGTGCAGCTCCGCATATGCAAAATCTCATTCTCCAATATGAGTCTTGTGGAAAACTGGCTATTTCACATAAGCGGACATGTCACTACATAAGCGGCTCAGCAAATGCAGACTTTTAGCGCAGAAATGGGTCTGCATATACGGATGGCCAAATGCAGTAGCGGTCCCGGTGGAGCATCAACAATTTCGCATATGCGACCACCTTCTCACAGGTGCAGACATTGTTTCGCATATGCGATATCGCTGAATGCATTTGCACTTCTTCAACTCTTTTTTGCTCAATTCCACTTCATTTGATATAAATTATCTTCAAGACTCATTGTACCTAAAATACTAGAAATGTGCACCATAAATTACCTTATCTTATAATTAATGGATAAAAAAACTAAAGAAAATTGACTAAAATAAGTGGTAAAATCACCACTCGTAAGCTACTTAGGAGCTTTGTGGTGAGTTGCTTTCTATGTTATGTTCCACAACACAAAGCCCCTTTTTATTCATTTACTGTATTCTGTCTATTCCCTATTCTTGACAGTTGTTGTAGTAGTATTTTATATTCCGGTAGATACTCGTGCACTTGTGACATCGGATTTTGGCTATTTAGACCATTGTTCATGGTTGTATTTTAGTTATGACATTCGGTTATATGTGTTGATCATGTTCAAACCTTGTAGATGATGTTTGTATTTTACTATGAAAATGAAATGACTCTGATTATCTATTCTATCACTTATTTTAAAATGTGTTATGAACTATCGATCTGCGTGTTAATTTATTGTTGGCTTGCCTAATGACAACATTGGGCACCATCGCGGCCTATGATGGGAATTGGGTCGTGACAACTTTGTATCAGAGCTTGGTTCATATAGGTCTCACAAGTCACGAGCATGCCTAGTAGAGTCTTGTGGATCGGTACAAAGATGTATGTACTTATCTTCGAGAGGCTATAGGGCTTAGGAAACTTCCCTTTCTTGTTCCTTATCGTTCGACTTTATTCCGTGTGAAGCCTATATCGTAAGTTGTTTCCTATTCACTCGTATGTGAGGTGGAGTACTCGCGAGTAGTGGTAATGTCATGGAAGTTTTGTGGGATGATATTTACCGTGTTTGAGGGCATACTACTATCATCCCCTTGTGGAGAGGTTTTCCATTTGTAGCAGCCTCAGTGTTGGTGTTTCCTATAGGTCCAAGGCCTTATTTAGTGTGTTATGATGGTTTACATGTAGGTATAAATGCGGTATTGGTACAATATAGTAAAGTGATTGCCTATGTGTTACGCTAGTTGAAGCCCTGTGCGGAGAATTATCTGGTTCATGATTTGGAGTTTTGCATTTGTTCTAGTAGAGGAGAGGCATTTTGGGCTATGAATGTCCCGGCCTTGGTTTATGGATTGATGAGATCGGAAATCTCTAAGCATAGTGGGATTCTTTCTTGTATGGTTGTGCGGTTGTCCTTGTTTCAGTGCATTAAGGATCGTCAGTATGATGTTTTCCTTTTTCTTCTCCTTAGGGACACGATTTTGCAAGGTGGTGCAAAGGATGTAGTCCTTAGTGTGGATGGTGTGTTGTGACTTCAGGGTAGGATTTGTGTTTCCAGCATGGTTCCATGGAGATGGTCCGTGAGGAGGTTCATAGTTCGTGGTATTTGGTTCATGTAGATGATACGTTATTGTATCTTTGTTCGAGGCAGCATTATGGGTGGCGGAGGATGAGGAAATACATTATTAGGCATATCTCACAGTGTATGATTCTTAGCAGATCGGGCATGAGCATCAAAGATCGAGTGGTTTACTTTGGAAGATGGCTATATCATTGTGGAAGTAAGAGCATAGCATTATGGGTTTTGTGGTATAGTTTCCATGGATTTTGAGGAAATTTGATGCTATTTGGGTCATTATGGACCATTGAGGAAATTTCATTCTGGAGCTAACTTCTTACATTAGAGGGTTTGAAATCGACAGGAATGGTTGTTTGAGATGCAAAGGGAGTGTAAATACTTGATTATCGTCTTAGCGTGCAATGCTATCTTGAGTTGGGATTTGATGGGTCTTCTAGTATTCCATTGATGAAATGAAATAGATTCTTACAGCCTGTGCACATGTATGGACTCGAGAGATTGATTAATTACTTAGTGGTTGTATCCATGACAAGGTCATAGAAAGATATTGATATGAGGTCACGCATGTGGGCTATCTCCTGTGAGAATGTTGGGGGTTGCATTATTTCTTATGAGGTTCCTATGAAGATTTTTACCTTCTATCAAGTGGAAGGCATGTGCTACGACATGGTTTTGGATCGTTTGAGTAAGGTGGTATGACTGTCATGATGTCGAGTGCGCATTTGGGCTGATGATTTAGGGTGCGTTATCGGCTGTGAAACATGAGCTTATGAGGAATTCAACTGAGTAACAATGTGAGATCATATCTGTTAAAGAGGTGCAATCATTATGGGTTCTTGGATTATAGGATGGTGGCTTAAAGCCAAGTGGGGGAATCTACTATCAGATTACCTAGTCATGTATTGTAATACCTTCTGGACTAAGTGTCACGACGCAAAGTCTCACTAAGTCGTGATTGCACCAGACCCAACCCCCTAGGTAAGGCCAACAATATAAGTTGTCCTCTATATGTTTTATTAATTAAACTTCAAAAGAATTTAATACAACAATCCTAAGAACTGGTAGTACAAATTATGAGCCTCTATGATTTAGATTTACAAAGCTCATAAATAGAAAGGAGGTCATAATCTACTATAAACAAATGGTAGCTCGAAGCTAGGATGCAGCTACCACTTCAATGCCTACCTTCGTCATTCATAACAGCTCAGCTCCAAGAAATCTGCATGCAAGGTGCAGAAGTGTACGACGAGTAGAACCGACCCTATGTACTCAGTAAGTATCTTGACTAACCTCAGAAAAGTAGTGACGAGGCTTTTATGTCAAAAGATACTCACTTTGCAGAAATTGTGTAGATCAAGAGAACCTTTCAAGAAAAAAATATATCAGTGCATGATGACAACTTCCAAATCACGTCAATCTGATACGCTACCAACAACTCAACAAAATATGAAATATCAACTCCACCCAATTAAATCCATCTTGACAACCAAATTGTCAAATAATAACAGAGGCATAGAATGCATGCTAGATGAATGCAACAAACCATATAAAAATGCATGACACACATGAAAAGTCACATGCACATTTAAGAATGTGACTCTCGCACCAACATTCTGAGGTTGTGTGGTTCTTATTGTGATTCTGTGTAGAGTTTCTTTCTACTAGTGGGTTGTATGTGTTGCAATTGTGTTTGAATCTCTTGAGGAGTTTGGCTTGACTATCACAAGAATGAATGTTCATTTAGCATAAGATTTGAGGTATTTTATGATTTGTGTTACATAAGATTATGAAGGATTTAGTTGATTATAGTGCGGGATTATGTCAATAATAGAGTAAGGATGTTGTGGGTTATTGGATATTATGTTCTACGACTTCGAGCCAAGGGGGGAGTCTACTATCTACGATCAGATTATATGGTTATGTGTTGTATTGGTTTCGGTCTGAGGCATATTTGAGGATTAGTTATGACTTGCAGAGGTTGGTTTTGAGGATGACTTGAGCCTGGAAATTTCCAGATGCATGAAGTATTGCACATTATCAGTATATGGAAATGTTGGAATGATTTGGGTTTGTTAATTATGATGGATGTAATATGGTAAGAGAAGGGAGTCACTTAGTTGCATAAGGTGGGGTTACTTCATTGGGTGTTGGTGCGATAATGGAGCACAGGTCGTTCGGCTCGTTTAATCGGTGCATTTGAGATTAGAGTAGGGCGGATGACTCTCATGAAGGTCATAACATATTAGATTCATATATGGTATTTGAGGAATATCCAGATTTGTGAATGGCTAAGATCTGAGATTTGCATTGGACAGTGTCCAGACTTGCGGTATTTATGTATCATTCTAGATTCTGTATTTCAGTATCAGAGAGGTAAAGAAAACAACTTTAGATTTACATAAGGTCTTACTAAAAGTGGGTATGTCAGATGCGGTATTTTTTAGCGCTTAAGAGGAAATACAGTGTCTTAGGGATTTAGGATGACACAGTTTCATGCTAGGATCTCTTGTAGTGAGCTTTGGGTAAGGATCATGGTGTACTGGCTAGGAGAGGTGTTAACTTGAAGGCAATTTGGAAGGAACTCGCAGAAATAGAACAGTTTCGTAGTAGGTTGGATCAACGTTGTAATAGAAATGATCGGTTCTTTTGGTTCTTTCAGTGTGGCGAGGCTTTGTAGGTGTGTTGTGGCAATACTCTTGGGCTTGGTGACCTGTATGACTTGGTGGAGTTAGAGGGGTTCAGTTCTCATGGCTTGATTATGTGCAAATAGGTTCCGAAGAGTTCTCGACGGTGTCGAACACAGCTTGAGATGGATATTATCTACAAACACGGGGGATTTGTTGTGCGTTGTGATTTCTCCTAGACGAGATCAAGTGGAAGGTTTCTGGCTTACTAAATATGTATCCTGCTTGTGAGTAAGGGTTGTTAATGGGATTCTCGTCCTTTTATTGATGGTATGATAGACAACATGAGAGGTTTCTGATGATAGGAGAATGTTGGCGCTATATGGTATCACCTGAGAAGGGGTGTACATTTAAGAAGGCGCACTGTGTTTTAACGTGCGGATGCTTGACTAGTATCACAATAATTTCCTGATTGGTCAACTATTGATGTTCAGATTTTGCTATGTGGCACGGAAGGAAGGATTAAGGGAGTATTTCTCATGAGATGATTGTGCATGAGTGATGTGTCTTTCATTTGGGCGGTCGAGTTGGGATCGGATATGGAGATTTTTGCATTCATGTGATTTGGAGACCGGGAGTCTCACAGGTGGACTATTCCTCGATTGTGGATTATAAAGACGTGGCCAGAGTTTGACAGGTGATGATACGTGCTATAGATAGTTTTAGGGGATCTTTGAGAGGTTATCTACTCATTTCAGGAGGATAATAATCGATTTTTGAGGCCATTGGTAGGCTTAATGAGAATATGTATTCTACATCGGGTCGGATCTATTCAGCACAACTATTGTTGAGGGGTGTGAAATTGGCTAGAGCTGATCTTATTCGTATTATGATGTGTTCCATGTGTTACTCTCATATGCTACAATGGGTTGTGAGGCTAGTGTAACGACCCGATCGGTCAGTTTATGTTATTGCGCCCCGTTACCCCTTTTTATGCATCAGACATGTGTGTTTATGATTTTATGACTTGCGGGGTTGGTTAGTTTCATTTCGGAGAGCTTCGGGTTGATTGGGACCCTTGATTCTAACTTAGAGATTTAAATTAGAAAATGTTGACCAAACTTTAACTTTATTGAAAACGACCCTGGAACTATGTTTTTATGACTCTAAGTTTCGTGATTATGGACTTGGGCGTATGCGCAGAATTGACTTTTGGAAGCATGTAGGTTGTTATGCTAATTTGCCAAAATTTGGCAATTTGAAGTTAAAAAGTTTGACCATAGGTTGACTTTCAGCTATCAAGCTCGGAATTTTATTTTGGGACTTGGAATAAGCCCGTTATGATATTTCGAACTTGTCTGTAAAATTTGGTGTCATTTGGAGTTTATTTGATAGGATTTGGACGTTTAGTAATAATTCAAGAGGTTCTTGAAAATTTCTTTGAATTCATGCGTTTTAGAGTTCAATTCATAGTTTTAGATGTTATATTTTGTATTTTGATCGCGCTAGCGAGTTCATATGATGTCTTAGACTCGTATTGATGTTTGGTTTGGAGCCCCAAGGGCTCGGATGAGTTTCAGACACGTTCCAGAAGTGTTTTGGACTGTAAAATCCAACACTGGTATCTGGTGCCCTCTAGTGTCCCAATTGTGAACACCAAGGTCGCATTTGCGACTATAGCAGGAATCATAGGTATCGCAAATGCGATGCCTTGGTCGCATATGCGAAGCAAGTCTGGGATGGCTAGGTTTGGATTTGCGATGATTTTGTCGCAATCACGAGGGCAGCAGGGTTCACAATTTCGAACCCGTCTTTGATTTGCGAAGAAGCTCCCCAGGCCTTCAGAGCCGCAATTGCAATGTTTTAATTGCAATTGCGAGAACCCATATCGCAATTTGGATAACTGCAGCTCAGCATAAGCCCTGAAAGTCGGGATTTTTTCTCACATTCTCTCATTTTTGAAACCCTAGACACGGTAGGAGGCGATTTGGAGAGGGGATTTTCACCTAGAAACCTTGGGTAAGTGATTCTAATCTATTTCGAATCATATTTCATCAATATATCTTAGATTTTAATATCAAAATTATGTGAATCAAAGTGAAAATTTTTGAAACCTTGTCAAGTTTTTGAAAAGCAAGAATTTGAAACATATCACATATATGAACTCGTGGGGTCATGGGTAGACGGAATCTATCATTGAACCTGGGTTTTGACCGGGGGGGCTCCGGGATGACTTTTGTTTACTTTTTTAGAAAAGAATAAAGATCTTATCTTTATCTATTGAAATTGAGTTCCCTAGCATTGTCTGATGCTATTAAGTCAATTTTGATTAGATTTGAGCCGTGTTGATGTGGATTTTAAGGGAAAAGCTATTTCCGAGTGTTGAATTGGCCTAGTTGAGGTAAGTGTCTTTCCTAACTTCATGTGGGGGAAACTACCCCTTAGGATTGGTATTATTTGATTCAACTGTGCTAAGTGAAATCCGTTTAAGCAAGGTGACGAGTGGGTACACGGGTTGTATGTGGTATTTGACCGGTTTAGGCTACTTAGACTATTTTCATGCAATAATTGAAATGCCATATCATGTTCTAAATTCTCATAGTCAATCTATCATTATTTGTGTTAGTTTATCCTTGCATGCATTAATTGACTTGTTTAGCACTTGCTCTACATCCTACTTGATAAAATGCTCTCTTGCTTCGTTGAACTTGTTGACTCCTTTATTGTTACATGCTATCTCTTCATTGTTGATTATCATTATTTGAAGTTATTGTTCGTGTTATCTCTTTTCTTAATTGTTATCATTACTTGAAGTAATTGTTCGTGTTACCCCTTTTCCTTGTTGATTTCCATTATTTGAAACTCATTGTTAAATGTTATCTCTATTATTGTGAGTTAGTCTTATCTAATATCGGGGTTATATATTATTTTTCTCATTGTTCAGATAATTGGTGTTGAAGTTGTGAAAGTCTTTAACACGTTGAGGCGAAGTTAGTTATTGATGAGACATCATCTTATTGAGCATTTCACATTCATTATTGTTGTTGATATTCTTGTATACGTTGTGGTGGAGCCATGAGCTATTGTTGTGGAAACATTGGTATTGTTGTTGTTATTGGCATGTTTTGATATATGGGTTCTTGTAGTGTGAATTGTTTTTATGATATGATATTGACGTGCATGCGGCATATAAGGCTTGGGGTTGATGTGCATACGGCGGTATAAGGTGGGACTTATGTATGTGTTGCTTGTAGGGGAACTACGTGAAGTCACGTGGCGTCATAAGGTGGGCTAAAGTGCGTGTAGCTATTTCGGGAAAAACTATTTTAAAAACATATGTCAAATGTAAGGCTCACGCGGTGTTATAAGGAAAGATTGTGTTTGGAATTGAGAAATGTTAATACGAGGCGATACCTCGGTCGTGATTCTTGATTATACGAGGTGGTACCTCAGTTTTGATTTCATTATACACGAGGTGGTACCTTGTCGTGATTCTTGCTGTTAATTTCATATTGAAAAGAGTTTTTGGTAGGAATTTTTCTTGTTGTTTCATTCTTGTTTGTTCTAGCGGTTGTTGTCCGTATACGACCACTTGGGTTTTCTTCAGCTTTTCTTTTATGTATTCTCATGTTTAGATTCTGGTATCTGTTAAGGTTATTATCTTGTTTTGTATCAGTTATTTCTTACTTTATATTAATTATCCTGATTGCATTTTCATACTGTTTATTTATATCCTAGTAGGTGTCTTGACCTGGCCTCGTCACAACTCTACTAAGGTTAGGCTTGACACTTACTGGGTGCCGTTGTGGTGTACTCATACTACGGTTCTGCACATGGTTTTGTGCACATCCAGGTACATCTGCTCGTGCCGGTCGTTAGAGATTGCCTTCTAGCTGCTTTTATCAGAGACTTCAAAGCAAGCATGCTCAGCGTGTGTAGACCTCGGAGTCACTTTCCCTTATTCTCATTTACTGTTGTATTTCCTTTCAGACAATGCTATAGTAGTACTCTAATTATACTTTACAGAGCTTATGACTCCGTTCCGCCGGTTTTGGGGAGCCTATTGCTAAGACTATGTTTGTATCGGAAGTTGATATCCATATTCAGTTTTTGTTTAGTATTTTAGTAATTGTTTCTGCCAAGTTATTATTATTTGTTAGGCTTACCTAGTCGTTGAGACTAGGTGCCATCACGACATCTTATGGAGGGAAGTTTGGGTCGTGACAAGTTGGTATCAGAGCTCTAGGTTCATAGGTGGTATGAGCCATAAACAGGTTTAGTAGCGTCTTGCGGATGGGTACGGAGACGTCTATACTTATCTTCGAGAGGCTGCCAAACTGTTAGGAGAACATCACTTCTTTGATTTCATATTGTGCGAATTGGTTGATTTCAGAAACTAAATCTTTGACTTTCTATTCTCTCACAGATTGTGAGGACATGCATCGCTTGATCTGACGATCAGACACCCATGCCACCTGCTAGAGCGGTGAGAGGCCGGGCCGGGCCGGGCCGGGCCAGAGGCCGTGGAGGGGCACGTGGTGCAGACAGAGCACCTACCCGAGCTGCGATAGAGGAGCCAGCAGTAGCTCCAGTCGGTGGACAGGCACCTGACGCGACTATTGCCACCCCAGCACATCAGGAGACCCTAGCATAGTTCCTGAGCATGTTCGGCACCTTAGCTCAGGCGGGGTTGATTCCACTTGCACCAGCCACATCTCAGGCTGGGGCAAGATCATAGACTCCTGCGGCCCGTACCCCAGAGCAGCGGGTCCAAGTTGATCAGGTCCCTGAGGTTATACCGGTACAGCATGTTACTCTGGTTCAGCCCGTGGTTATGGCAGCAGCATCTGAGGAGGAAGAGCTTAGGCTCTAGAGGTTCAACAAGTACCACCCCCTTACTTTTAGTGGTTTTCCTTCAGAGGATGCACATGGTTTTCTTGAGGAGTGCCACCGCATTCCCCGCACTATGGGTATTGTGGAGATGAGTGGGGTCACTTTTACTACGTTCCATCTAAAGGGAGCAGCATATTAGCGGTGGCGAGCGTACGAGGTGGGTAGCCCAGCAGAGGCAGCTTCACTTACATGGAATAGGTTTTCAGAGTTTTTCTTGAGAGAGTTTGTTCCTCAGACCCTTCGGGGTGCATGGCGCACGGAGTTTGAGCAACTGCGCCAGGTACCATGATAGTTTTGCAGTATGCTGTCCAATTTAGTGATTTGTCCCGGCATGCACCTGCCTTGGTTTCTATAGTTAGAGAGCAAGTTTGTCGATTCATCGAGGGGCTCAACTATGGTACTAGATTCAGCTTCTAGTGGTGCTCCGGTTGTTCCGAGGTCTTAGGTTGCACACTTTTCTCAGCCACTTTCTAGTGCACCTCCTGCACGAGGTGCACCAGGCCCTAGCCAGTCACAGCCGCCACGCCAATCGAGAGCTTGTTTTGAGTGTGACGACACCCTCCACATGGTCAGAGACTGCCGCAGGCTCAGAAGGGGTGCACCTTCCCAGACTACTCAAGCTCCACAGATTCAGTCAAGTTCACAAATTTCTAAAACCATGATTGCTGCCCCAGTTGCCACTCCACCTGCGCAACTAGCTAGGGGTGTGGAATGGGCATGTAGAGGTCGACCTAGAGGGGGACGCCAGGCTAGATTCTATGCTTTTTCAGGTAGGACGGTGGCAGTTGCTTCAGACTCAGTCATTACAGGTATGGTTCCGAATTGCCATAGAGATGCATCGGTCTTATTTTATCCGGGATCCACTTATTCATATGTGTCATCTTACTTTGCCCCGTATTTGGATATATCTTGTGTTTCCTTGAGTTCTCCTGTTTATGTGTCCACATCTGTGCGAGATTTTATTGTTTTGGACCGTGTATATCGGTCATGTTTAGTTGTTATTGGTGGTTTTGAGACTAGAGTTGATTTATTGTTACTTAGTATAGTAGATATTGATATTATCTTGGGTATGGTATGGTTGTCGCCCTATCATGCTATTCTAGATTGCCACGCCAAGACTATAACGCTGGCTATGCCAGGTTTACCACGATTGGAGTGGAGGGGTGCATTAGATTATATTCCTAGCAGGGTTGTGTCATTTTTAAAGGCTCGGTGGATGGTTAATAATGGGTGTGATGCTCATCTAGCTTTTGTGAGAGATATTAGTGCTGATACTCCTACCATTGAGTTAGTTTCGATAGTGAGAGACTCTCCATATGTATTTCCAATGGATGTTGCGGGCATGCCGCCCAATAAGGATATCGATTTTGGTATTGACTTGTTACCGGGCACTCAGCCCATTTCTATTCCACTATATCTTATGGCCCCAGCGGAGCTGAAAGAGTTAAAGGAGCAGTTGTAAGAGTTGCTTGATAAGGGTTTCATTCGGCCAAGTGTATTGCCATGGGGTGCTCCGATCTTGTTTGTAAAGAAGAAAGATGGTTTTATGCGCTTGTGTAAATCATCAGTTGAACAAGGTTACAACGAAGAACAGGTATCCATTGACATGCATTGATGACTTATTTGATCAGCTACAGGGTGCCAGAGTGTTCTCAAAGATTGATTTGCGGTCAGCTTATCATCAGCTGAAGATTTGGGATCTGGATATTGCGAAGACTGCCTTTAGGACTCAGTATGGTCACTACGAGTTCCTTGTGATGTCATTTGGGCTGACCAATGCCCCAGCAGCATTTCTGCACCTAATGAATAGAGTATTCCAGCCTTATCTTGATTCATTCATCATTGTGTTTATTGACAACATCTTGTTGTACTTCCGCAGTCGGGAAGATCATGAGCAGCACTTCAGGATAGTGCTCCAGACCTTGAGTGAGAAGAAGTCATATGCAATGTTCTCAAAGTCTGAATGCTGGCTTGATTCGGTGGCATTTGTGTGTCATGTGGTGTCATATAAGGGGATCAAGGTAGATCCAAAGAAGTTTGAGGTGGTGCAGAGTTGGCCCATACCGTCTTCAGCTACTAAGATCCGGAGTTTCCTTGGTTTGGTCGGGTACTAACGTCGTTCGTAAATGGTTTCTCATCTATTGCTGCACCCATGACCAGATCAACCCAGAAGGGTGCTCCTTTTTGATGGACCGAGGAAAGTGAGGCTAGCTGTCAAAAGCTCAAGACTGCTTTGACTACAGCCCCAGTGTTGGTGTTGCCTATGGGCTCGGAATCATGTATTGTTTATTGTGATGCGTCACGTGTTGGTCTTGGTGTGGTGTTGATGCAAGAAGATAGGCTGATTGACTGCGCGTCACGACAGCTAAAGACCCATGAGAAGAATTACCCGGTCCACGACTTGGAGTTGACAGCCATTGTTCATGCGTTGAAGATCTGGCGGCATTATTTGTACTGTGTCCCTTTGATGTGCCGTAGAATTGCGACACTTTTGATACTAATTACATAGACTTTAGCTCGTTCTTTAAAGCATTTTAAGTCATTTCTTATGTAGTTTTGGGTGCTTTGCAGAAAACCAGACTTAAAGACCCAAGAACATGGAAAAGATGAAAAAAACCCATAGAAGGGCAAAAACGCGGCAGGTTTGCGACAGCAAAAGTGATGTGCGAGCCGCAGACCAACCGTAGAGTGAAGCAGACCATCCGAGTTCTGAGAGTAGATACCGTGGTCCATTGTACGATCGCATAATGCTTGTGCGGATCGCATAATAACCGCATAAATGCAAAAGGAGTTTTTGTGAAAATAACTTTGCGGTACCAAATGCGGTCCCGAAATCAATGTGCGAACCGCATAACATAAGTGCGATAAACAACTAGAGAACTGGGCAATCAACTCTGTAGAGGAACTGAAGATTTGCAGACGGGAAAGTGTTCTGCGACCCATTATGCGGTCGCAGACTTGATCTGTAGGGTTATTTTTGTCCTGACCTTTAGCCCATTATAAATAGAATAACCAGGTTTTTGTGAAGAAACCAGTATGAAAAAAAGGCTACACTTAGAGCATTGAATATACCATTATTTTCGAAGCTTTTGAAGAGAGAATCTCGTCATCTTTGTAAACTTTATGACTTTATTTATTGCTTTGTCCTTGGATTCTAGTATGAGTAGCTAGTTTTAGATACTAAGGTTGTGGACCCTAAATGGGTGTAATGTTAATGGGTGTTTACCATTGAATATATACATAATGGTTGGTTGGTATCTATTCATTTCTCACACTTTATTTATTGTTGATGGTTGCAAACATTTACTAATGCCGTCTCACTCTATCTTTACTTGGAAAAGTGGGTTAGGGTTTGGTAGAATTGAATAGCACAAACTCAAGGCTTAACCTTGTTTAATAGAATCACTTAGGAATAATTGAGTTCTATTTGGCATATATTGGTTGTTTTTAACTGTAACTGTTTTACTTTTGGGAAAATTATAAAGAGAAAATACTAATTAATTATTGGGAAATATTGGGTAGTCATTTAGGAACCATTTACATATCCATTTACATATCAAAGGGCCTTCCATTACATTCCATTGATGGGGACACAACCTTGGTTTCCTTAATTGAATTACTTACATTCTTGTAACAAAATTGTTCTCCTGATAATTCACAATCACAACACTCTCTTTTTAAACTAGCAGAGTAGGAATACGACTTAAGTCAAGTTTCATGCTACTCAAGTAACCTATTCACACCTATTCCCTGTGGGATTCGACCCCAACCTAGTTGGGTTATTATATTTGACATCGACCGCCTTACACCATTTATTTAGGTGTACTTTGAGGGTATCAAATTTTTGCACCGTTGCCGGGGAATACAGTTTTGAAATTACTAATTAGTGTGTGCTTTACTTTACGTCTTCTTCTATTCCATCACACTTTGCTTGCTTTGCTTGGTGTCGCTGGGTAAACATGGGTGAGCCGGAAGAAGAGAATATTTTTGCGGATATAGATGAGTATATTGAGGATACAAATATCATTGTCCCTCCAAGAGTTGATGCTGCCACCATCAAAGTGGAACACAGTCTGATCCTAATGGTGAAGGCAGAGGAGTTTATCCGAAATTCCACAGATGATAATCCAACACAACATCTCAGAAATATTTTGGGTGTGCGTGCGATGCACGAGCAGAATCATGTCTCAGATGATGCCCTTAGGTTGATGGTGTTCAACTACTTTCTAACTGGAGAGGCAAGACAATGGATCCAAAATGTACCACCTGATTCCATCCATACTTGGCCCGAACTTGTCCGAGCTTTCCTAGCAAAATGGTTTCCGCAAAGCAAGAAGTCAGATCTCCGGGATAAACTTTTCTTATTCAAGCAAATACAAGGAGAGCATCTACAAGAGGCATGGGATCGATTCAAGCTATATTTAGTGAGGTCGCCAAATCATGGTTTTTCGGATAATATCTTGTTGGAAAAGTTTTACATGGGCTTGGATCCTATGAATCAATCCATAGCCAAAAATACAGCTGATGGATCCTTTATGGATAAAACATTTGCAAGGGTTACACAAATCCTTGACAAGATGGCAGAACATAACCAAGCTTGGCGCTCGGAAGACACCACAGGTGGATTTCATATGGTACTCCTTCCTTAACCAACTTGATTAAGGAGAACCAAGAAAGAGATCAAGTAATTTCCGGGCTTGCCACCAATGTCAATGCATTGACAAAGATGTTCACTAAAAGCCAAACAAAAAAGGTGAATGTGGTGGAAGATGTGCAACCCATGTCAAATAAGGATTACGAAGAAGCACATTATGTCAACAACTCTTAATGAGGTTATCAAAGACAACCCTACCAAGGTTCAGGACAACAAAACCAATGGAGGTCTAAACCACAAGGGCAAGGCAACCAACAGTGCCGAAATGACCAAGGTATTTCAAATCAAGGAAATTGGAGTAACAACAACAACTTTTCAAATTGGAGTTCAAACCCCTATGTGCCACCAAAGGGGCAATATTCTAACTCTCCACATTGGAAAGAAAGTTCTTCAAGTGAGTCCAAGTTAGACAAAACATGCTTGAACGAGTATTGCAAAATCAAGAGAGATCTGACACTTCAATGAAGAATATGACCGAGCATGTGGGTTCTCACACCGCATCCATACAAAAGTTTGAAATGCAAATGAGAAATCTCTCAAGAGAGCAAAATCCGAAGCAGAAAGGCATGCTCCTAAGTGACACAATTGCAAACCCAAAAGGTAGTAGGAATGGTCCGACATCCCATTGTATGGCAATCACAACTAGAAGTGGGAAATACTTCAAGGAGAGAATGAACAAGTGGTCGAAGTGGAAGATTCTGAACAAGAAGTTGAGGCACAAGTTGATGTGCCAATTGTTTTTGAAGTTGAAAGACTCCCGAAGAAGGTGAGAATTGAAGAAGTGAACTATGAAGAGGTCAAGGAAAAGGTAATAGAGGCCCCAAAAACTCTAGAACCAATTCCTAGGCCTCCTCCCCCTTTCTCTCAAGGACTTGCTAGGAGGTTGATGATAGCAAACTCGAGAAGTTCTATGACATTCTCAAGCAATTATTGGAGAACATTCACTTTGTGGAAGCATTTCAAGAGATGTCTAACTTTGCTAAGTACTTGAAGGACTTGATTTTACCAACTTAAAATGAACTGGTGAATGTGACTCACCAGGTTAGTTCCATCATTATAACAATCACCGTCCAAAAGAAAGAGGACCTGGGAGCCTTCACCATTCCATGCACTATTGGATTACGCGATTTTGCACGAGACCTTTGTGATAATGGGGCTAGCATCAATTTAATTCCCCTTGCTATTTACAAGCAACGGGGATTAGGCATGCCTAGGCCTACAAGTATTAGGTTGTAAATGGCCGACCGTTTAATAAAGCGACCGGTGGGAATTGTTGATGATGTTCTTATGAAAGTGGGGAAGTTTCTCCTCCCTGCCAACTTTGTTATCTTCGATGTTCTATTGATAAAGAAATACCTGTCATTTTGGGGAGACCATTTGTTGCTACCTGGAGAGCACACATGGATTCGGAACGAAATGAGATCAAATTCCGAGTTAATGATGGAGAGGTTAACTTTCAAGCGAGTAATGGTATGAAATTGCCACATGCATACGAAAGTATCTTAGTAATTGATGTTGTTGATGAGGTAGAGGACGAGGTGAAGATGGAAGAGGAATGCCTTGGTGAGGCATTGGCGGCTATTTTGGTGAATTTTGATGGTGAAGACATGGAAAGATACATGCAACCAATGAATGCATTGGAAGGGCTTGGGTCCTACACTTATGGACCAAAGAAGCTTTCTCTTGACTTAGAGAATAGAGTCACTCCTCTTGCTAAACCTTTAATTATCGAACCGCCACAACTTGGGCTCAAGCCCCTTCCACCGCACTTAAGGTAAAAATTTCTTGGCTCTAATGGAACTCTACCTGCAATTGTTTCTTCTTTGTTGAATGATGTGCAGGTTGAAAACTTATTGAATACCTTGAGGGAGCACAGACAGGCCACTGGGTGGACTATAGCGGATATCCGAGGGATTCCCCCCTGAATTTGGGAGCAGAAGATACAATTGGAGCAGGAGAGAAAACCTAGCGTGGAGCATCAAAGAAGGTTAAACCCTTCCATGCAAGAGGTGGTAAAGAAAGAAATCATAAAATGGTTTGATGCTGGGGTTGTCTACCCCATTGCCGATAGTCCTTAGGTGAGTCCAGTGCAATGTGTTCCAAAGAAAAGAGGCATGACCGTGATTCAAAACAACAAAAATGAACTCATCCGAACGAGGACGGTGACTGGGTGGAGAGTTTTCATGGACTATAGTAAGCTCAATAGTGCTACTTGAAAAGACCATCTCCCTATGCCTTTTATTGATCAAATGCTTGATCAGCTAGCGGGAAGGTAATTTTATTGCTTCTTGGATGGTTATTCTAGCTACAACCAAATCAACATCGCCTTAGAGGATCAAGAGAAGACAACATTCACATGCCTGTATAGGACCTTTGCTTTTAGCCAGATGCCATTTGGCCTATGCAATGCCCTGGCTACCTTTCAACGATGCATGATATCAATCTTCTCGGACATAGTGGAGGATTTCTTAAAGGTGTGCATGGATGACTTTTCTATATTTGGTGATTCCTTTGAGCATAGCCTTGACAACCTTAGGCAAGTGCTCAAAAGATGTGAGGAAACAAACTTTGTGCTAAATTGCGAAAAATGTCACTTCATGGTGGATGAGGGTATTGTTCTAGGCCACAAAATTTCCAAGCAAGGCATAGAGGTTGATCGGGCAAAGATCGAGATCATTTCCAAGTTTCCTCCTCCCACTTTGGTAAAAGGCGTTCGGAGTTTTTTGGGGTATGCCGATTTTTATTGGAGTTTTATCAAAGAATTTTAAAAAATTGAAAGTACCATGTGCAAGCTCCTTGAAAAGGATGCAAAGTTTGATTTCGATGAGAAGTGCCTCAAAGCTTTTGAGGAATTGAAAGCAAGGCTCACCATGGCACCTATTATTGTCACACCCGATTGGTCTCTTCCATTTGAACTCATGTGTGACGCCAGTAGTGTAGCTATTAGAGCGGTACTTGGTTCACGACATAACAAGATTGTTCATCCTATCTACTATGCAAGCAAGACACTCAATGGTGCACAAATGAATTACACTGTGACAGAGCAAGAACTGCTTGCTATTGTCTATAATTTTGAAAAATTCTGGGCCAATTTGTTGGGCTACAAAGTGATAGTCTACAACAATCATGCTTCTCTCTGCTACCTTATGGCGAAGAAGGATGCTAAACCAAGATTGATTAGGTGGGTTCTTTCGTTACAAGAGTTTGACTTGGAAGTCAAAGATCAAAAAGGAATAGAGAATTAAGTTGCGGATCACTTATCTAGGGTTGAAGAGGCAGGGAGATCAAAAGAAGATCTTGAAATTAATGACGCCTTCCCTGATGAGCACATATTGGCATTGTTTAGCACCTTCACTCCCTGGGATGCCGATATCGCTAACTTCTTGGTTAGTGACCTTATCCCCGACAGATTGGAAGCTTATCAAAAGAAAACATTCTTGCTGGAGTGTAGGCAATACTATTGGGAGGAACCCTTTTTGTTCCAGATTTGCGTTGACAACATCATTCGGCATTGTGTTTCGGAAGATGAGGTCATTCAAATTCTCAAAACATGTCATGACTCCCTAGTTGGGAGCCACTACGATGGAAATAGTACTGTAGCAAAAGTGCTTGAATGCGGTTGTAATTGTCCATCGATCTGCTAGGATGCAAACCAAGTGGTCAAGGCATGTGATCAATGTCAAAGATAAGGGTCAATCTCTAGAAGGCATGAGATGCCTATGAACTTTGTGATGGGGGTCGAGATCTTTGATGTGTGTGGGATAGATTTCATGGGTCCCTTCGTAAGCTCTTACGGCATGACATATATCTTGGTGGCAGTAGATTATGTCTCCAAATGGGTCGCGCCAATTACCTTGCCAAACAATGAAACAAGGAGTGTAACCGCCTTCTTGAAGAAAAACATATTTACTCGGTTTGGAACCCCAAGGGCCATCCTTAGTGATGGTGGTTCTCACTTTTGCAACAAAGCTTTTGCCAGGTCGCTCAAAAAATATGGAGTTAAGCACAAGGTGGCCACCCCTTATCATCCTCAGTTGAGCGGTCAAGTTGAAGTTTCCAACAGGGAGATCAAAAATATTCTAGCAAAAACTGTTAATGCAAACAGGATCGATTGGTTAAAGAAGCTAGATGATGCATTACGGGCATATCAGACAGCATTTAAGACTCCCATTGGCACCTCACCATACCGGTTGGTTTTTCGTAAGGCATGTCACTTGCTAGTGGTGCTTGAACACAAAGCTATGTGGGCATTGAAAAACTTAAATCTTGGCTGGGCCAAAGCTGTTAATCTAAGGATGACACAACTCAACGAGATGGAAGAATTCTATTTTCATGTCTATGAGAATGCAGCCATATATAAAGAAAGAATGAAGTTCATTCATGACAAGAAGATTTTGAAGTGGGAATTCAAATCCGGTGACTTGTTCTTACTCTTCAACTCAAGACTGAAGTTCTTTCCGGGCAAACTCAAATCCAAATGGCCTGGCCCGTTCAAAGTGTTGAATGTGTCTCCGTACGGCACTATTGAATTGGAATCCGAGGATGGGATGCGAACCTTCAAAGTAAATGGTCAAAGGGTCAAGCATAAGCTCGGAACCGTTGGGGAAAGGCACTTGGTAGAACAATTCGCAATCAAGGATGGTCCTATACCAACCCCCACTAATGATTAGCCAAAATGGGGGTAACATCGTCGTGCCGCAACGTTAAACCAAGTGCTCCTTGGGAGGCAACCCACGTGCTGGTAACACTTTTTGGTTAGATTTTAATTTCGGTAAGTTTATTTGTAACTGTTGAACAATTTGACGTGTGTGTTACGATGCAGGTTATCCAAACTACAAGGAAATAGGATGTAAGGGCAGAGGAAAATGAAGGAAAGCAAGCTGAGCTTCAGCTGTGTTTTGCGGCAACATATGCGGCCGCATAAAGGATTTGCAGACCGCATAGTGGTTGCAGACACAAGCAGAAAAAAATCCAAGCTGGGCCTTAATAAATGCAGCATGGCACCAAAGAAAGCTCTAGCATCGCGACAACCCACCACTCAAGGTAAGAGACGGGCTGCTACTATAAGCCCACAATCACAGCAATCCCAACGCAAGCGGCCTGACATATCCAGAGCTTTATCTGAGCATTCCTCCCAGTCTGAAGAGGAGGAGGCACATATTGACCTTGTGCGACCAGTTGACCTCCAAGCGCCTAGTGCACCCCAGGAAGCCCCTAATCTTTGTTGTTACTTTCTCAATTCATTGGGGACAATGCATGCTCTTCGGTTGGGGGTGCGGTAGTCTTTTGCATCTTGTATATAAACTCTTAATCTTAATAGCAATGAGTTCCCCTTGGTTTTTCTTTGCAGGGTTCTTTTCCAAGGATGTAATAGTAGAACCATGGCGGTAGCACAAAACGTTTTGACTTGTTGGTGCTTTTATTCTAGCTTCAAGCATGTGATAAATTTTTGTTGAATAAATTGCACCCTTCAAATTTTGTAAATAAATGATTAGTCGTTCTTGTGAAATCGAGTCTCACTCTTTGACTTTGTGCTTACTTAGAGTCTCAAATATCATGTGATGAAGCTTTGAGTTACCTTGTATTCACTTGAGGGCTGAAATTATGCCGATTCGAGCAGTTCATGCTGTGAGTGGGTGAGAATTTGTGTAAATAATGCATGTGCTCAACTTGTAATATCTAGAACTTGCCCAGTTGGTTTCTCAATGCAATTCTCATGTTGATGATTGGGTGTTGAAATGATCTTAGGCTCTCTTTGTGATTGCTAACTAATTTTTGACCAAATTGACCTCCTAGTTACCTCCTATTGAGCCTTTAACCTTTTATTTGGCTACTACATTTCAAACATTTACCCTTTTGTGAAATAATTTCCTCTTTTGAACCCATCTCTTGTTGAACGATTAAGAATGAGGCTAAAAGCCTAAGTTGTGGGTGTTGGTGTTAATTGGAAATTAGTAAGGTTGTACATTGTGTTTAGAAGCAAATACCTCAAAGTTGTGTTTAGGAAGATATTCAAGCTCCAAAAGAAAAACATCTGTAAAAAAAATAATAATAATAAATAAAACAAATTGTGTGTGGAGTCTTGTGAAATCTGAAGAGATACTTTGAGGTGGTAACTAGAGGTCAATAAGGGCTATGTAGTTTAAGAAGAAGCAAAATGTATGTAGCGTTCAAGGAGGGTACAGTCGCTATATTCCCAAATATTCGTCCAACCCGTCCCGAATCCTACACTACAACCCTTAATAAGTTCTTTGTGATCTACAACCAATTATTTCTGAGATAGCAATGACTTAACATAAGGGCAAGAATATGGACTGATACTTGTAGCACTTAGCCTTCTTTCTAAGTGCAAGAATGTTCGATTGTATCTCATGTACATATTTGCTGAGTTGGGGATTTTCTTTGATGTGAACACGCATGAATTGCAAGATTTAGTAGAAGTTAGGTTTCTTAAAGTAGGACACAAGGGCATAACTAGTTGTGGGTAACATTTTGTCATTTCTCTTGTGGCTCGAATTTTACAAACTGATTCTTCGAATTGTTAAATGATCATTGTCTTTAGAGAAGGGTGAATAAAAGAAATTACATGCTTGTTCGCTAACAGTCAGCACCATCCATAGTCACTATTGCTTTGTCATCTGTCGGAAGTAGATTAGTATTTGATAGATTGGCTTTGTTTTAGTTGCTTGAGGGCGAGCAAGAGTCGAAGTTGGGGGTGTTGATGTGCCATAGAATTGCGGTACTTTAGATACTAATTACATAGACATTAGCTCGTTTTTAAAGCATTTTAAGTCATATCTTATGTAGTTTTGGTGCTTTGCAGAAAACCAGACTTAAAGAACCAAGAACACGGAAAAGATGAGAAAAACCCATAGAAGGGCTGAAATGTAGCAGGTTTGCGATCGCAAAAGTGATGTGCGGGCCACAAACCAACAGTAGAGTGAAGAAGACAATCCGAGTTGAGAGTAGATTTCGTGGTCCATTGTGCGATCGCATAATGCTTGTGGGGACCGCATAATGACCGCATAAATGCAAAAAGAGTTTTTGTGAAAATAACTTTGCGGTACCAAATACGGTAGCGAAATCAATGTGCGGACCGCATAACAGAACTATGATGGACAACTGGAGAACTGGGCAATCAACTGTGTGAAGGAATTGAATATTTTGCGGGCCCGAAAGTGTTCTGCGACCCATTCTGCGGTCGCAGACTTGATCTGTAGGGTTATTTTTGTCACTTTTTGACCCCGACCTTTAGCCCATTATAAATAGAATAACCAGGGTTTTTGTGAAGAAACCAGTATGAAAAAAGAGGCTACACTTAGAGCATTGAATACACCATTATTTTGGAAGCTTTTTAAGAGAAAATCTCGTCATCTTTGTAAACTTTATGACTTTATTTATTTCTTTGTTCTTTGATTCTAGTATGAGTAGCTAGTTTTAAATACTAAGGTTGTGGACCCTAAATGGGTGTAATGTTAATGGGTGTTTACCATTGAATATATACATAATGGTTGGTTGGTATCTATTCATTTCTCACACTTTATTTATTGTTGATGGTTGCAAACATTTACTAATGCGGTCTCACTCTATCTTTACTTGGAAAAGTGGGTTAGGGTTTGGTAGAATTGAATAGCAAAAACTCAAGGCTTTAAACCTTGTTTAATAGAATCGCTTAGGAATAAGTGGATTCTATTTGGCATATATTGGTTGTTTCTAATTGTAACTCTTTTATATTTGGGAAAATTCTAAAGAGAAAATACTACCTAATATATTGGGAATTATTGGGTAGTCATTCAGGAACTATTTATTTATCAGAGGGCCTTGCATTAGAAATATATCATATTAACACCGATAGCATTATATTCCATCGATGGGGACAAACCTTGGTTTTCCTTAATTGGATTACTTACATTCTCGTAAAAAAATAGTTTTCCTGATAATTCACAATAACAACACTCTCTTTTTAAATTGGCAGAGTAGGATTACGACTTAAGTCAAGTTTCACACTACTCAAGTAACGTTTTCACATCTATTCCCTGTGGGATTCGACCCTAACCTAGTTGGGTTATTATATTTGATATCGACCGCCTTATACCATTTATTTAGGTGTAATTAGAGCGTATCACCCTAGTGAGGTCTTTACTAACCATCGGAGTTTACAGCATCTGTTCAAATAGAAAGATCTTAACGTGCAGTAGCAGAGGTGATTAGAGTTGCTTAAGGACTATTATATCACAATTATGTATCATCCCAGGAAGGCCAATGTGGTGGTCGATGGCTTGTTTTGAAAGGCGGAGAGTTTGGGTAGTTTAGCATAACTACCAACAGTTAAGAGGCCATTAGCATTGGATGTTTGGGCCTTTATCAACCAGTTTGTTAGATTAGATGTTTTGGAGCCTAGTAAAGTTCTTGACTACGTGGGTTCTCGGTCTTCTCTATATGACAGTATCAAAGAGCGTCAGTATGACGGCCCCTACTCGCTTGTCCTCAAGGACACGGTTTAGCACGGCGATGCCAAGGAGGCTACTATTGGGGATGATGTGTGTTATGAATGCAGTGCTGGTTATGTATGCCCAATATGGATGGCTTCCATGAGTTGACTCTTCAGGAGGCCCAACGTTCGTGGTACTCCATTCATCCAAGTGCCGCTAAGATGTATCAGGACTTGAGGCAGCACTACTGGTGGAGGAGGATGAAAGAAGGAAATAGTGGAGTATGTAGCTCAGTTCTAAATTGTCAGCAGGTGAAGTATGACCATCAGCGGATGGGTGGTTTGCTTCATTGTCTTGTGATACCTAAGTGGAAATGGGAGCTTTTCACTATGGACTTTGTTGTTAGGCCCCGACGGACTATGAAGAAGTTTGACGCAGTATGGGTGATTGTGGACAGTTTGACCAAGTCGGCTCATTTCATTCTAGTAGTGAATACCTATTCTTCAGAGCAGCTGGATCAGGTTTATATCCGCGAGATTGACTAACTTCATGCCATACCGGTATCCATCACCTCTGACAGGGGTACGTAGTTAACATCGTGTTTCTAGAAAGCTGTACAGCGTGAGCTAGGCAGATACTTTGAGTTGAGTACAACATTTCACCCTCAGACGGGCGGACAGTCCAAGCGCATTATTCAAATATTGGAAGAAATGCTTCGGGCCTGTGTTATGGATTTCGGGGGTGCTATGGATTAGTTCTTGCCACTTGCAGAGTTTGCCCACAACAACAGTTACCAGTTGAGTATTCAAATGGCTCTGTATGAGGCTCTATATAGGAGATAATGTCGTTCTCCAGTTGGGTGGTTTAGCCGGGAGAGGCTAAGTTGTTAGGCATTGATCTGGTTCTAGATGCTTTGGAGAAGGTCAAGATTATCCAGGATCGGTTTCGTACAGCTCAATCTAGACAGAAGAGTTATGCGGATCGGAAGGTTCGCAATGTTGCATTCATGGTTGGAGAGCGAGTCTTGCTCCGAGTTTCACCCATGAAGGGTGTGATGACGTTTGGGAAGAAGGGCAAGTTGAGCCCTAGGAATGTCAGACCTTTTGAGATCCTTGAGAGGATTGGAGAGGTTGCCTACAAGCTTGCCTTGCCTACTAGTTTATCTTC
This sequence comes from Nicotiana obtusifolia, assembly GCA_002018475.1. Taxonomy (NCBI): domain Eukaryota; kingdom Viridiplantae; phylum Streptophyta; class Magnoliopsida; order Solanales; family Solanaceae; genus Nicotiana; species Nicotiana obtusifolia. The sequence goes on along the minus strand of MCJB01003335.1, from coordinate 344,310 downwards.
GGTTCATCCCGTGTTCCATGTCTCGATGCTTCGGAAGTATTACGGGGATCCGTCTCATGTTTTAGACTTCAGCACAGTCCAAGTGGACGAGGATTTGACTTATATTGAGGAGCCTGTGGCTATCTTGAATCGACAGCTCCGGAAGTTGAGATCAAAGGATATTGCTGGAGGGATCATTCGATCGAGGAGGCGACCTGGGAGACCAAGCACAACATGCGGAGTCATTATCCTTATCTATTCACCATTTTAGGTATGCCTTTATGCACGTTCGAGGATGAACGCTTTTTTCAAGAGGGGGAGAACATAACGACCCGATCGGTCGTTTTGTGTAATTGCACCATGTTGCCTCTTTTTATGCTTCACACATATGTGTTTATGATTTTATGACTTGTAGGATCAGTTAGTTTCATTACGGGCATCTTTCAGGTTGATTCTGACCCTTGATTCTTGACTTAGATGTTTAAATTAGAAAATGATGATCAATCTTTGACTTTTGTGACATCGACCCCAGAATTGTGTTTTTATGACTCTGATAGCTTCGTATCATGATTTCGAACTCGGGCATATTCCCGGAAGTGATTTTTGGAAGTTTGTAGGTTGATTTATGTTGAAATACCGAAATTTGGCAATTTGAAGATGAAAAGTTTGACTGCAGGTTGATGTTCAGCTATTGAGCTCGGAATTTGATTTTGGGACATGGAATAAGTTCGTTATGATATTTCGAACTCATCTGCAAAATTTGGTGTCGTTTGGAGTTGATTTGATAGGATTCAGACGTTTAGTTGTAACTCAGAGGTTCTTGAAAATTTCTTCGAAATTCATGCGTTTTAGAGTTCAATTTGTAGTTTTAGATATTATTTTTACATTTTGATTGCATTAGCGAGTACGTATGATGTTTTTAGACTGGTATTAATGTTTGGTTTGGAGCCCCGAGGGCTCGGATGAGTTTCGGACACGTTTCGGAAGTGTTTTGGACTGAAAAATCCAAGCCTGGTATCTGGTTCCTTCTAGTGTCGCAATTGTGAACACCAGGGTCGCATTTGCGACTATAGCAGGAATCATAGGTATCACAAATGTGATTCCTTTGTCGCATTTGCGAAGAAAGTCTGGGATGGCTAGGTTCGCATTTGCAATGATTTTGTCGCAATCGCGAGGGCAGCAGGGTTTTCAATTTACAACCCATCTTCGCATTTGCGAAGAAGCTCCCCAGCCCTCAGTGCCGCAATTGCGAGGGTTCACAATTGTGAAACCCATATCGCAATTGCAATAAGTACAGCTCAACATAAGGCCTGAAAGTCGGGACTTTATCTCTCATTCTCTCATTTTCGAAACCCTAAACTCGGTAAGGCGATTTGGAGAGGGGATTTTCACCTACAACCTTGGGTAAGTGATTCTAATCTATTTCTAATCATATTCCATCAGCATATCTTAGATTTTAGCATCAAAATTATGTGAATCAAAGTAAAAAAATTTTGAAAAATAAGAATTTGAGTTTTCAAAGTCGATTTGGACTCGGATTTTGAAACTAATCACATGTATGAACTCGTGGGGTCATGAGTAGACGAAATCTACCATTGTACCTGAGTTTTGACCGTGCGGGTCCCGGGATGACTCTTGTTGATTTTTTGGAAATAAATTTAAAGATCTTAACTTTATCTATTACAATGGAATTCCCTAGCATTTTTTGATGATATTGAGTAAATTTTGGTTAGATTTGAGCCGTGTGGAGGCAGATTTTAATGGAAAAGCTATTTCTGAGTGTTGAATTGGCCTAGTTAAGGTAAGTGTCTTGCCTAACTTCGTGCGGGGGAAACTACCCCTTAGGATTGGTATTGTTTGATTCAATTGTGGTATGTGAAATCCGTGTACGCAAGGTGACGAGTGGGTACACGGGTTGTGCGTGGAATTTGACCAGTTTAGGCTACTTAGACTATTTCCATGCTTTAATTGAAATGTCATATCATGTTCTAAATTCTCATAGTCAATCTATCCTTATTTGTGTTAGTATATCTTTACGTGCCTTAATGACTTGTTTAGCACTTGTTCTACATCCTACTTGATAAATTGCTCTCATGCTTAGTTGAACTTGTTGACTATACGTGCTATCTTTTCATTGTTGATTATCATTATTTGAAGTTATTGATCATGTTATTACTATACGTGCTATCTCTTCATTGTTGATTATCATTATTTGAAGTTATTGATCATGTTATCTCTTTCCTTATTAGTTATCATTACTTGAAGTAATTGTTCATGTTACCCCTTTCCCTTGTTGATTTCCATTATTTGAAACTCATTGTTAAATGTTATCTCTATTATTGTGAGTTAGTCTTATCTAATATCGGGGTTATACATTATTTTTCTCATTGTTGAGTTAATTGGTGTTGAAGTTGTGAAAGTTTTTAACACGTTGAGGCGAAGTTAGTTATTGTTGAGACATCTATCTTATTGTGCATTTCACATTCATTATTGTTATTGATATTCTTGTACACGTTGTGGTGGAGCCATGGGCTATTGTTATGGAAACATTGGTATTGTTGTTGTCATTGGCAAGTTGTTATTGGCAAGTTGTTATATATGGACACTTGTGGTGCGAATTGCTATTATGATATGATATTGACACGCATGTGGCGGTATAAGGCTTGGGGTTGATGTGCATGCGGCGGTATAAGGTGGGACTTATGTGCGTGTTGCTTGAAGGGGAACTACGTGAAGCCACGCAGCATCATAAAGTGGGTTAAAGTGCGTGTAGCTATTTCGGAAAAAATTATTTTCAAAACATATTTCAAATGTAAGGCTCACACAGCGGTATAAGGAAAGATTGTGATTGAAATTGAGAAATGTGAATACGAAGCGATACCTCGGTTGTGATTCTTGATTATATGAGGTGGTACCTCGTCGTAATTCTTGCTGTTAATTTAATGTTGCAAAGAGTTTTTGGTGGGAATATTTCTGGTTGTTTCATTCTTATTTGTTCTAACAGTTGTTGTCCGCATATGACCACCTGAGTTTTCTTTAGTTGTTTCTTTTACATATTCCCATCTTTAGATTCCGATATCTGTTCAGGTTATTATCTTGTTTCGTATCGGTTATTTCTTGCTTTCCATTATTTATCTTAATTACATTTTCAAACTATTTATTTATATCCTAGTATGTGTCTTGACTTGGCCTCGTCAATACTGTACTGAGGTTAGGCTTGTTATTTACTGGGTACCGCTGTGGTGTCCTCACACTATACTTCTGCATATTTTTTTGGCAGATCCAGGTACGTCTGCTTGTGTCGGTCGTTAGAGATTACCTGCTAGTTGCTTTAATCGGAGACTTCAAGGTATGCCTGCTCGGCGTCCACAGGCCTCGTAGTCATCTTCCCTTATTCTCGTTTACCGTTGTCTTTCCTTTGGGACAGTAATGTAGTACTACTCTAGTTATACTCGGCAGAGCATATGACTCAGTTCTACCGGTTTTTGGGAGTGTATTGTTGAGATTATGTTTGTATCGGAAGGTTATATCCGTATTCAATTTTTGTTTAGTATTTTGATAATTTTTTCTGCCAAGTTGTTATTAGTTTTTAAGCTTACCTAGTCGTAGAGACTAATTTCTTCACGACATCCTATGGAGTGAAATTGGGGTAGTGACATCTAGTCAGCTTAGAATTTGGCTATGGTTCTTATCAGACGAGAGAGCTCCACAACCTGTTACTTTGATGAGTGGTTATGAGTATTTGCAAGTTTCTTTCATCATTGGTGGTGTACAAAGGGTCATAACAAAGTTTTAAGTTGATACGAGGCCTGTTACCAGTACCAGGTTTGTTATTGAGCATCTATTATGTTCGGGGGTTATTGCTATGAGTATCTTAGCTACGTGGTGTATCATGTGATTACAATTTGGGTTGTGGTTATGGCTTGATTCAGCTTGTTCAGACATATACAGTGCATAGATGTGAGAATTGGATCTTGAATGGATTCTGGAGATTGGGATTTGATTCTAAGATTTATGGATTAAGGTTGAAGTAAAGATCTTTAGTTAAAATGTGTTGTCAAGCTTATATGGACTGGATTGACGTGGGATCACCCACAGGTATGTGTACAGGGAGATTATACGGTGATTTGATGGCTTTGGAATGACTCTTGGCACGTTCGACGACGAACGTATATTTAAGTGGGGGATAATGTAACGACCTGACTGGTCATTTTGAGCATTTGCATTCGGTTCGGTGGTTTGAGATGATGAGTAGCTTCATATGGTGTATTACGACTTGGGTGTATCATCGATTTTGGTTTTCAAGTGATTCCAGATTGATTTGGAAGAGTGACTCCTAACTAGGAAGCTTTAAGTTGGAAGAGTTGACCAAGTTTGACTTTTGTGTATTTGACCTTAGATTGGAGTTTTGATGGTTCTATTAGGTCCGGATGGTAATTTTGGGCTAGGGCGTATGACCGGATTTGCATTTAGATATTTCTAGAAGGTTTCGGCACTATTTGGTGAAAGTTAGCAATTTGAAGGTTTGGGAAGTTCATAGGTTTAACCGGGAGTTGACTTCGATGTTATGGTATTCGGATTGTTGATTCATAAGTTGGAATATGTTTGTTTTGTCATTTGTGCCTTGTGTGCAAAGTTTGGTTGGATTCTGATTGGTTAGGCTTGAATTGGACGCTTGGTTCGAAGTTTGATGTTTATGAACTTAAGAGATTGATATTGATCGACGATTCGTTTTATTGATGTTATTATGTGTGATTTGACGCCTCGAGTAGGTCTATGTTATGTTTTAGGATTTGTTATATTCGAACGGGGTTCCGAGTGGCTCGGTTGAGTTTTGGGGTGGTTTCGGACCATTTTTAGGCCCTTTTCAACTGTTGGTTTTTGGCTATAGGGGTGTACATTGCGATCTCGGAGCACTAGACCGCGATCGCGGAGAGTAAAATGGAATTATTAGATCTGTGAATCTCGTTCCCGGAGGGAAGCTTCACGTTTGCGAAGAAGATATTTCAACTGTTGTGAGCTAACTTCGAGAGCTTATATCTTGCAATCTATAAAGAATTGAGGTGATCCAAACTTAAAGTTGTAGCCATTGTGTCTAGGTTTCAGAAAATTAAACAATTGGTCATTTCGATCTTTTTATATAAAGCTATAGCCATTACACCAGAGTCTGTCTGGAAGAGTTGAGCAAGTTAGTCTTAATTTGTTATTCGCGATCGCGGAGGTTTGGCCACGATCGTGAAGGGTAAAATCATGCTGGGCATTTTGTGAACCGTGATTGCGAGGTTGGTGAGCGCGATTGTGAAGAAGGACGACTGGTAATGCATCAAAATATTTCGGTATTTTGAGATCATTTTCTTCACTTTTTGGGTTCTTGGAGCACAAGTAAGGCAATTTTGGAGGAGATAAACACCCAAATCTTGAGGGTAAATAATTTTATCTTTGGTTTGATTATATATTTTGTTTTTTCATGGAATATTACACCTATATCAATGATTTGAAGAGAAGAAATTGGGGATTTTCGACTTGAATGTAAGAGAATGAATTTTGGGATTTTGAACATGAAATTTAGGTCGGATAAAGATGAAACTTATATGGTTAGGTTCGTATTCGAATGGATTGTCAAAATTTTTGAGTTTTGTCGGATCCGGGGATGCGGGCCCAGGTGGAATTTTTTGGTTGATTTTAAGTATTTGATTAATGTTCGACCTTTATCATTTGGGTTTGTTTCCTATGGCATTATTTCAACTTTTTGAGTTGCTTTTGGCTACTTTTGAGTGGTTCAAAGGTCGATTAGCGCAGGATAGCATTTCTAGAGTATTAATTGGCTTGATCTGTATTTGATTTGGATCTTTCAGGGTAAGTAACATATCTAAACATGGATTGAGGATAATTATCCCTAGGAACTATGTTATTTGTGATGTGTTGGGGTGACGCACATGCTATGTGACAAGTGTGTGTGTGCGCACCTGAGTATTCACGATACGAGTGGACATTAGACAATTACAAGATTTGTTTTTCTGTCCCGCCTTTATATATTTGTGTTTTCTCTATTTGTTTGATTATCTGATATGTGATTCAATTTACAAATCATGTTTAGGATATGTGGTTAATTGGTTGAGACATAATGGGGCAATTTATGTTGTTTTGAGCTATTTGTCTTAACTGTAGTTATACACCCAGTTACGATTCCTCATTTGTATATCATATCTCAGTCTTTGTACATTATTCGTTGTTACATCACATGTTCTTGTTGTTTTCGGTATGTGATACTATTTTGTCTTAGTGATATGGGATTGTGAGCCCTTGAGACTTGCGAGGTTGATGACTGAGGTGAGCCTTAGAGCCGTGTTGAGAGTGGTATTTGGATCAGGTTACACGCTGCAATAGTCCATATTGGCTCTATTATTTTTTGGATCGGGTTGCCTGCCGCAACAGGCCATATTGGCTTTAGATTAACGCTTGGGCAGGATTAGCCCCTCTAGAGTCTGACATGCCAGCAGTGGGCATAGATACATTGAAATATATACACGTGCTTTGGCGAGGGCCTTTTGATCTAGGCACCCGTACAATGCTAGGTGATTGTGTATGTGATGAAGTAGGACAATTGAGCTAGACACCCGGAGAGTGCTGAGTGTGAGTGTAATTGATGATATCATTGTGAAATTATCAACATGACATGTAGACGTAGATATGTATTTTTCTCATGCTAGATTGTTGATGGTAGGCTATAATTACGTATTTTAGGTGCTTATTTTTCACTCTAATTCATTGCACTTTATTTGTGTTTGAGCTTTAATTGGTAGTGTTTTGCACTTATCGTGTGTTTTATGCCTTGTAGGAGTGATTCTGAGTTAAGTAGATGTTGTGGAGCTAATCCGGGTTATTTGGAGCTTTGAAGTCTGAGTAAAATCCCAAGGGGTTAAGCCGGGATCGTGTTCGGGAGTCGAGGACCAAGTCTGGATATCAAAAAATGAGAAAACAAAATTACTTTGAGAAAATTGTGCTACTGCCCTACGCCATGCGTAGCGGGGCGCGGAGCGGTAGTGCAAACTTCCTGCAAAGTGAAAAAACCAGCTCTTTGGATTTCCCCACTAATGCCCTGCATGGGGCATCGCCCCATGCGGCGAGCCTATGTTTTATTACAGAGTAAATATCCTATTTCGGCTAGGAAAAGGTGATTTCACTTGGGCCTGACCCTACTTGATATAAATACATGAAAAAATGTTATTTTTTGGACTTTTGACACATATTCGACCTAAGGAGGCTAAGGAGGAGTTGGAAGAATACGAGCACAAAGATTTCATCATTCCTTCCTCACTCAAGACCTGCGTTTGGATCCAATTTATGTTTTCCTATACTTTCATTATATTTGTGATGAATTGCTCCATATCTATGGAATAGTTCCCTTTAGGGTTTGATGGATTTGGTGTATTGATGATTGTTTGTGGATTATAAATCTAGTTTTATGTATTGAATCGTTTTGGATGATTTAATTGTTGCATCTATATTCACTAGTTCATATAATCGAGAGAGGTATAACTTGTGATATCTTTGCATTATATTGTTGGTTGAGTTCATAGATTCTTCTTAGTAATAGAAAGAGGCTAGTTGAATCATTGATTAAACCTAGTTAGGAGAATAATTGAATGAGGTTTTCCTAAAGACCAATCCACTACGCATCTTGCATATCTTCACAGTGCTTAAATTGGTTCATCTCGTGAGGTTAAGATTTAATCGAGAGTGGAGTTTTTGCTCAACGTTTGAACTAATAATTGAGTGAATTCGAGAGATTCACTTGAACATTAGAAGTGAATTATCAAGAGTTAGATCCCGAATAATTCTCTTGCACGTATCCTATCAAAACCCTATCTTCTCTCACGGATAACTTTGTTTGCTTCGCCTTTTTCTTGATAGTCATTAGTCAATAGCTTTAGATTCTTAGTTAAATTTAGTTATTAATCATATAAATCTTGATTGTAGATCCTCCTGGATAGCAATTAAGCCAGAAATTACTTGAACATTATTTAAATTAAATCTCTATGGAGATGATATTTTTCTATACGATATTTGATTAGCGAGCATCATTTCGTGTTGTGTTTTGCGCTCGTCAAATTTTGGCGTCGTTGCGGGGAATTGGTAATTAATAGTGTTTAAATAAATTTTGGTGTTACCCTAGGAATTAGGCTTTAGTTTTTTTGTTCTTTTCTTTTCTTTTCTTTTTCTTTTTTATTTTATTTTCTTTATTAGTTAACTTCTTTTCAGGATTTGTTTTGTAGTACCTAACAAGTTGGAGAAGATACTGTAGATTTTGAACTCTAAAATGTTGTGAAGATGGAGTACAACCAGCCTAAGAAAACAGTTGAAGAGTTAGCAGTTGAACATTATCAGCTGCCTGCTATGTGTTTTAAATGCGGTGGAGATCATCTATTGGTTGACTGTCAAGCAGGTGTGTATTCTTCCTATGGTTCGTATTTTGAGCAGTCTCACTCTGTTTCTAGTTTGTACAGGTATGAGGATTCATATGGGCACAATGATGACTCTAGTTGGGATGAATACCCTTATTATGACTGGAATGAAAGCAAAGTGAGAACTCCACCTCTAGAGGAGAATGGTAGCTTAGAAGCGCGTATCTATAGGTTCAGGAATAGTGTTGAAGAAATGTTTATGCAAAATGATGAAGCTATTAAGATCCTAACAACGCGAGTGAGTCAATTAGTAAATATACTTTCAGAAATCTCACTGTGTTGTGATGGTGAATATATGGAGGAGATACCTTGTGAGAACGAGCCTACTCAAGAGGATGAGCATCCACAAAGAGAGCTTTCCAGTGTTCAAGAGGACTCAGATTCAACTAAGATGATTGAAAATAAGACTGCGGTTGAGTGTGAAGCAATGGAAGAAGAGTTCAAACCCCCATCGACCTTTCCACATTTGCAACCTTTAGTAGAAGAGAATGACAAACAAATGGTCTTGGATACACCATAGGAATATTCACTTGACCTTTCTTCTTTGTTTTCTTATGCTAACCTTGATCATGTGGATTTTATTTTTGGGGTTTTGCAGGAATATGTATGGATTGATCCTGCAAAATAATGCAGAAACAAGTTAAGGGTCATCATGAACGAGCAATTCACTGCTCAAGATGAGGACAAGAAAGAAAGAAAAGAGCGGGTCTTGCAGGTATCCTCAGAAGAATTGGGCTTAATGAGCTCCAAAAAATTCCCAAGTAGCGAAAACGAGGAATGAATTCAGAATTAGGGGTGAAATTCATAAGTTCTTGAAAAAGAAGAAAATTCAGGAAAGTTTCTTTTACCTTGTGCTTTTTAATTGTGTGTCATGGGGACATGCAACAATAAAAGTGTGGGGTGGGGAATATGTTGTATGTATGTATGTATGTTAGTTTTAGAATTTTTTGTTTTGTTAGTTTTTGTAGTTAGAGATAGAAAATAATTGGAAAAAACATAAAAAATTTAAAAAATTTTAAAGTTTTTTATTTTTCCCCAAGGTGGATATCATCGACTATTTTCTTGAGGGATTAAAGTCGGAAGGAAAAAAACAAAAAGATTTTCTTTTGTAGGTAGTATAATAATTACCACTTGGTTTTTCTTTGTGTCGCAGTTCTTTTTCAAGGGTTTTGTTTGAACCGGGTGTAGTTAGTCTTTATTTTTGTTAGGAGTAGAAAACCTTGTGATATGGTTTGAATGGAAGGAAAAATCTCTTAACTTTATTATATCTTCAGAACTGTAAGTGCTTTAATTGTGACACTTAGGCTCGTTTTTTGACTCTTTTATAAGTACCTTAAATTGTATGATCTTAACTTTGCTTAACTGCGTTGACTATAGTGTCTTGATAGTCCAATCCTGAATGAGTTATGTGCCATGTGGTGTGAGGCTTTGTGCATTCTGTGCATTGCATTTGACATCTAGAACTTGCCCCATGTGTTTGCAAAGCGAAATAGTAATTGTATTCAGTCCAGGAAGTGATATAGGAATTTCTTTGTTGAGCTAGTTATATGCTTTTACCTACCGAATTGTTATGTATCTTAGTTAACCCCTTTGAGCCAGTAATCTTGTTTGTTTGGCAACCACGTTACAAGCTTTACCCATTTGTTCGAATTGACCATCTATTTGAACCTTGTACCTCTCGTGAGCACTTGAATTTTGTATGAACTTTGTAAAAGTTGAAGTGTGGGGTGGTTGATTTGGATTTTGAGTGGAACTAATGAAATAAGCAAAAAGGTGCCCTCTATTGAAAAAGTAAGAGCCACTTGAATTGAAAGAGAAAAGATAAGAAAAATTTGTATTGTTGTGCAAAATATTCTTTGATAATAGTGACTCTTGATGTAATTGTGCTTAAAGAAGTAGGGACTTAATATATATTGATGTGAAGGTGGAGCTTTTGTTTGACATAAGTGTGGGGTTTTAAACAATGAAATGTATGTATCAAAGTGCTTAGGGAGGTGTAATCACTCTTATATCTAAATGTATCCTACCCGTCCTACAGCCTACATTACAACCAAGTAAAGTCATACTTAATCCTTCACTGAATGGCTCGATTAGTTAAGTAGTACACTACGGGCAAGCTCATGGTACATCTTTTGCGGCACATGAATGTTGTTTCTGAGAGTGAGTGAATTCTTTCTATCTTGAATTCTTAATTGTTCTTAAATTCTATTACGTGTGGAACTACTATCTATTGTTTTGAGGGAACTTAATTCATGAAGGAAAGGTAATGTCATTGACCTCTGTGTTAGAGTAAGTGAGCGGGTTGTGAAAAGTGTGTGGTGCTTTTGAGTCAAATCTTAAGGCAAGGATGTAACATTAGAGTGCTTAATCTGTTTTAATCTATGTGAAGTGTAGTTTGATTGCTTGAGAATCAGCAATGGTTTAAGTGTGGGGTGTGGATGGTAGGCTATAATTACATATTTTGGTCGTTTATTGCACTCTAATTCACTGCACTTTGTTTGTGTTTGAGCTTTAATTGGTAGTGTTTTGCACTTATTGTGTGTTTTATGCCTTGTGGGAGTGATTTCGAGCTATGTAGATGTTGTGGAGCTAATTCCAACTATTTGGAGCTCTGAAGTTTGAGTAAAAGCCCAAGGGATTAAGCCGGGATCGTGTTCAGGGGTCGAGGACCAAGTTTGGATGTCAAAAAATGAGAAAACAAAATTACTCTGAGAAGATTGTACTATTGCCACGCACCATGCGTAGCGGGGCGCGGGGCACTAGTGTAAAATTCCTGCAAAGTGAAAAAACTAGCTCTCTGGATTTTTACACTAATGCCCCGCATGGCGCGTCGCCCCACGCAGCGCGCCTATGTTTTTTTTATAGAATAAATATCCTATTTCGGCTAGGAAAAGGTGAGTTCGTCTAGGCCCGATCCTGCTTAGTATAAATACATAGAAAAATATTATTTTATGGGATTTCGACACATATTCGACCTAAGGAGGCTAAGGAGGAGTTGGAAAAACACGAGCACAATGATTTCATCTTTACTTCCTCACTCAAGATTCGAGTTTGGATCAAATTTATGTTTTCCTACACTTTCAATATATTTGTGATAAATAGCTCCATATCTATGGAGTAGTTTCCTTTAGGGTTTGACGGATTTGGTGTGTTGATGATTGTTTGTGGATTATAACTCTAATTTTATGTATTGAATCGTTTTGGATGATTTAATTGTTTCGACTATATTCACTAGTTCATGTAACCCAGAGATGCATAACTTGTGATATCTTTGCATTATATTATTGGTTGAGTTAATAGATTCTTCTTAGTAATCGAAAGAGGCTAGTTGAATTATTGATTAAACCTAGTTAGGTGAATAATCGAAAGAGGTTTTCCTAAAGATCAATCCACTACGCATTTCTGCATATCTTCACAGTTCTTAAATTGGTTCATCTTGTGAGGTTAAGAGATAATCAAGAGAGGAGTTTTTGCTCAACTTTTGAACTAAGAATTGAGTGAATTCAAGAGACTCAATTGAACATTAGAAGTGAATTACTAGAGTTAGATCTCGAACAATTCTCTTGCACCTATCCTATCAAAACCCTATCGTGTCCCACTGATAACTTAGTTTGCTTCACCTTTGTCTTGATAGTCACTAGTCAATAGCTTTAGATTCTTAGTTAATTTTAGTTATTAATCATATAATTCTCGACTGTTGATCCTCCTAGAAAGAAATTAAGCTAGAAATTACACAAACATTATTTAAATTCAATCCCTGTGGAGACTATATTTTTCTATACTATCTTTGATTAGCGAGCATTAATTTCGTGTTGCGTTTTGCGCTCGTCAAATTTTGGCACCGTTGCCGGGTATTTAATATTGTTTAAATAATTTTTGGTGCAAATTCAGGAATTAGGTTTTTGTTTTTCTTTTCTTTTCCTTTTCCTTTTCTATTTTATTTTCTTTATTGGTTAACTTTTTTTCAAGATTTGTTTTGTATTACCTAACAAGGTGGAGAAGATACTATCGATTTTGAACTCTAAATGTTGTGAAGATGGAGTACGACCAGGGTAAGACAACGGTTGAAGAGTTAGCAGCTGAACATTATCTACGGTTCTGCTATGTGTTTTAAATATGGTGGAAATTATCTATGGGTTAACTGTCAAGGAGGTATGTATTCTTCCTATGGTTCATATTTTGAGCAGTCTCACTCTGTTTCTAGAGTACAGGTATGAGGATTCATATGGGCACAATTCTGACTCTGGTTGGGACGAATACCCTTATTATGACTAGAATGAAAGCAAAGTGAAACAACCACCTCAAGAGGAGAGTGGTAGTTTAGAAGTGCTTATGCATAGGTTCATGAATAGTGTTGAAGAAAGGTTTATGCAAAATTATGAAGCTATTAAGAACCTAACAACGCGAGTGAGTCAACTAGTAAGTATACTTTCAGAAATCTCATTGTGTTGTGATGGTGAATATATGGAGATACCTTGTGAGAACGAGCCTACTCAAGAGGATGAGCATCCACAGAGAGAGCTTTCCACTATTCAAGAGGACTCTGATTTAACTGAGATTATTGAAAATAAGACTGTGGTTGAGTGTGTAGCAATGGAAGAACAGTTCGAACCCCCATCTACCTTTCCACATTTGTAACCTTCAGTAGAAGAGAATGAGAAACAAATGGTCTTATATATACTAGTGGAATATTCACTTGACCTTTCTTCTTTATTTTCTTATTCTGACCTTGATCATGTGGATTTTATTTTTGGGTATTTACTGGAATATATGGACTAATCCTGTGAAAGAATGCAGAAACAAGTTAAGGATCATCATGAACGAGCAATTCACTTCTCAAGATGAGGACAAGAAAGAAAGAAAAGAGCGGGTCTTGCAGGTATCCTGAGAAGAATTGGGCTTCATGAGCTCCACAAAAAATTCCAAGGAGCGAAAACGAAGAATGAATTCTGTATTAGGTTGGAGTTCATAAGTTCTAGAAAAAGAAGAAAATTCAAGGAAGTTTCCTTTACATTATGCTTTTTAATTTTGGGTCATGGGGACATGCCACAACTTAAAGTGTGGGGTGGGGGGGTATGTTGTATGTATGTATTTTAGCTGTAGTTTGTTTTGTTTTGTTAGTTTTAGTAGTTAGATATGGTAAATAATTGGAGAAAAACATTAAAAATTTTAAAAATTTCAAATTTTTTTATTTTTCCCCACGATGGATATCATCAACAGATTTCTTGAGGGATTCAAGTCGGTTGGAAAAAGACAAAAAACATTTTCTTTTGTAGGTAGTGTAATAATTCCTCCTTGATTTTTTTTGTGCCACGGTTCTTTTCCAAGGGTTTTGTTTGAACCGGGTCTAGTCAGTTTTTATTTTTTAGGAGTATGAAACATTGTGCTATGGTTTGAATGGAAGGAAATGTCTCTTAACTTTATTATACCTTGAGAACGGTAAGTGCTTTTGTTGTAAGACATAGGCTCGAATTTTAACTCTAGTATAAGTACCTTAAATTGTATGATCTTAACTTTGCTTAATTGCTTTGACTAGAGTGTCTTGATAGTCCTATCTCGAGTGAGTTATGTGCCATGTGGATGTGAGATTTTGTGTATTATGTGCACTGCATTTTATGTCTAGAACTTGCCCCGTGTGGTTGCAAAGTGAAATAGTAGTTGTATTCAGTCTTGGAAGTGATATTGACATTTCTTTATTGAGCCAGTTATATGATTTTACCCACCTAATTGTTATATATCTTAGTTAACCTCCTTAAGCCTGTAATCTTACTTCTTTGGCAAGCACATTACAAGCCTTATCTATTTGTTCGAATTATCCATCTATTTGAACCTTGTACCTCTCGTGAGCACTTGAATTTGGTATAAACTTTGTAAAAGTTGAAGTGTAGGGTGGTTGGTTTGGCTTTTGAGTGAAAGTAATGAAATAAGGAGAAAGGTGCACTCTATTGAAAAAGTAAGAGCCACTTGAATTGTAAGAGAAAAGAAAAAAAAGTTGTATTGTTGTGAAAAATATTCTTTGATAGTGGTGACTCTTGATGTAATTGTGCTTAAAGAAGTAGGGAGTTAATGTATATTGATGTGGAGGTGGAGTTTAGGTTTGACATAAGTGTAGGATTTTGAACAATGAAATGTATGTACTAAAGTACTTAGGGAGGTGTAGTCACCCTTATATCTTAATGTATCTTACTCGTCCTGCAGCTTACATTACAACCAAGTAAAGTCATACTTGATCCTTGAGTAAATGTGCTCGATTAGTTGAGTAGTACACTACGGGCAAGCTTACGGTACTTCTTTTGCCGCACATGAATGTCGTTTCTAAGAGTGAGAAAATTCTTTCTATCTTGAGTTCCTAATTATTCTTAAATTCTACAATGTGTTGAACTACTCTCTACTGTTGTGAGGGCACTTTATTCATGAAGGAAAGATAATGTCATTGACATCTATGTTAGAGTAAGTGAGCTGGTTGTGAAAAGTGTGTGGTGCTATAGAGTCAAATCTTGAGGAAAGGATGTTACATAAGAGTGCTTAATCTATTTTAATTATTCTTGGTGTGATGCGTTATGAGAGTTGTTTGAAAAGGTCGTGCCAATGTGAAGCGTAGTTTGATTTCTCGAGGATGATCAATCGTTTAAGTGTGGGGTGTTGATGGTAGGCTACAATTACGTATTTTAGTCACTTATTGCACTCTAATTCGCTGCACTTTATTTGTATTTGAGCTTTAATTGGTAGTGTTTTGCACTAATTGTGTGTTTTATACCTTGTAGGAGTGATTTCGAGCTATGTAGATATTGTGGATCTAATTCAAGCTTTGGATCTTTGAAGTCTGAGTAAGAGCCAAGGGATTAAGCCGAAATCGTGTTCGGGGGTCGAGGACCAAGTCTGGACATCAAAAAATGAGAAAACAAAATTACTCTGAGAAAATTGCACTACCGCCCTGCGCCATGCGTAGCGGGGCGCTAGTGCAAAATTCCTACAAAGTGAAAAAACCAAGCTCTCTGGATTTCCCCACTAATTCCCTACATGGCGCATCGCCCCATGCGGCGCGCCTATGTATTTTTTACTGAGTAAATATCCTATTTCGGCTAGGAAAATATTATTTTCTTGACTTTTGACACAGATTCGACCTGAGGAGGCTAAGGATGAATTGGAAGAACACGAGCACAAGGATTTCATCATTCCTTCCTCACTCAAGACCCGAGTTTGGATCGAATTTATGTTTTCCTATACTTTCATTATATTTGTAATGAATTGCTCCATATATATGGAGTAGTTCCCTTTAGGGTTTGATGGATTTGGTGTATTGATGATTGTTTGTGGAGTATAACTCTAGTTTTATTTATTGAATCGTTTTGGATGATTTAATTGTTGCATCTATATTCACTAGTTCATGTAATCGAGAGAGGCATAACTTGTGATATCTTTGCATTATATTGTTGGTTGAGTTCATGGACTCTTCTTAGTAATAGAAAGAGGCTAGTTGAATCATTGTTTAAACCTAGTTAGGAGAATAATCGAAAGAGGTTTTCCTAAAGACCAATCCACTACGCATTCTTGCTTATTTTCACAGTTCTTAAATTGGTTCATCTTGTGAGGTTAAGATTTAATCGAGAGAGGAGTTTTTACTCAACGTTTGAACTAATAATTGAGTGAATTAGAGAGACTCACTTGAACATTAGAAGTGAATGATCTAGAGTTAGATTCCGAACAATTCTCTTGCACCTATCCTATCAAAACCCTATCTTCTCCCACTGATAACTGTTTGCTTCACCTTTATCTTGATATACACTAGTCAATAGCTTTAGATTCTTAGTTAATTTTAGTTATTAATCATATAAATCTCGAGTATTGATCCTCTTTGATAGGAACTAAGCCAAAAATTACTCGAACATCGTTTACATTCAAT
Source organism: Nicotiana obtusifolia (assembly GCA_002018475.1). Taxonomy (NCBI): domain Eukaryota; kingdom Viridiplantae; phylum Streptophyta; class Magnoliopsida; order Solanales; family Solanaceae; genus Nicotiana; species Nicotiana obtusifolia. Next base: position 327,963 of record MCJB01003335.1, on the reverse strand, counting down.
CCCTCTGGAGACGATATTTTTCTATACTATCTTTCATTAGCGAGCGTCAGTTTCGTGTTGTGTTTTCCGCTCCTCAATTGTAATCTGACATTTGATGATTTGACATGTATATTGACATGTAGGCATAGAGACATATTTTCCTCATGCTAATTAGCAAACGAAATATCTTATCTGAATGTTGGGAATTGGAAAATCACAGTACTTTTTATAAACTCATGTTTAATTGATTTTAGTGCTAAGATTTGGACGTTGACTGATATACTTGAAAAGCATGTCTATTTTTCCATAACTGTGAATGAGCTGAGCATAATATCTTTTCAGTTATTCACTCTTACTGTATTTATTATATTATTATGAGTTGATGTTGGCTATTGGTTTTGGGCATTGACCATCTTCCAAGCTCGTCACTGCTTTCAACCCGAGGTTAGGTTTGTTACTTATTGAGTATATTGGGTCAGTTGTACTCATACTACACCTATCTACCTTGCATGCAGATCTTGGAGCTGATGCTGCTGTGTACGGTGGGAACTGGCATTGAGGATTTACCTACTTTCCAGATATAGCTATCACTTGTCCTTGGTAGTTTTAGATTTGAGTTCTGTTTATGTATATTTCAAACAGATGTTGTAGCTACTTTCATACCAGCTTTTAAAATCTAAAGTCTTAATGGCTCATGATTTATACTATTAATCCTTTTGATTTTATATAGAAGTTCAATTATTTTACTTACTCTTATTATTCTCATTTAAGTTGTGTTGACTATTATTTGGCTTACCTAGCAGGTTATGTTAGATTCCATCACGACTTGATGGATTTTGGGTCGTGATAGGTACCCGGTAAGTATCAAGACTGTCCTTCGTGGGGCAGTGACGAGGTTCAAGTCAAGACACTCACTAATCAAGTAACTTGTGCAGAATATCAATATAATGCTAACAACAAGAAGTGAAATAAATAAAAAATGAAACAAAGAGTAATCATGTTATAAAACAGCAAAAATAATCGAAGCACAGATAAAATACAAGTAATAGCAATTAAGGGGAAAAAACTAGTTCTAATTGTCAACCGTTCCTACACAAGATTTACAACAACAATCGCCCCTAGGTACCACACCTCATAGTCACAAATCACAACTCACAAATCACGAATCATATATACATGGAACCTCGTGCCCAAAATACCAATTACCTTCTCACGGTAAAGACCTCGTGCCACCACATAAGTCACACTCGCACGGCAAAGACCTTGTGCCACGATATAAGTCACACTCGCATGACAAAGACCTCGTACCACGATATAAGTTCACACTCACACGGCAAAGACCTCCTCCCACAACGTAAGTCACTCTCGCACGGCAAAGACCTCGTGCCACAATATAAGTCAGATTCGCACGGCAAAGAACTCGTGCCACAATATAAGTAACACTCGCACAGCAAAGGCCTCATGCCACAATATATATCACAACCTATATCAGTTATCAATAACCGGTTCTATAGAAATTTATCGAGAGTCAAATAAAGTAATGCATGATAATAACTTCCTTTTTATTTCATACCATTGTGTCGCCAAAAACTCAACATAATATGAGATAACAACTTCACGTAAGTGAATTTACCTTGGCAACCAAATCATAAAGTAAATGACAGAGACACGGATTATCATATTGGAAATAACACAATAAACACGTAAAATTGCATGACACACACAAGAAGTCATACCACCACACAAACCTCATCAATCAAACGCCCCCATGCCATCACATATTATCCCCACTTAGCCCCCTTGTCTCGCTATGTGCACAACAATAAAGTAAATGCCCGCCTTATCTCACCACACACACATCAACAATTATCTCACCTTGTCTTGCCACATGCACAAATGTGATATATATAAATAGCCCACCTTGGCTCGCCGCATGTGTAACACAAACAATAACAATAGCATGGCAGAAACCTCATGCAAGCACCCCAACAATCCGCCCAACAAGTCCACGTGTGCAAAAATTACAACAACACAACATACCAGCAATTGTCATCAAATCATCAACTCTCAAATCTGCCAACGCGATGCACAAAGTCAATTATTAAGGAAAAGCATATGGGCGTTCAACATATAACAGGAATTCGGCTAACCCAAACGGCAACAATTTGACAAACGCCCAACTTGGCCAATTAAGGAAATAAAATCCTAAAACATGATCTCTAATGGAATATGAACACAAATTATCATCCATAATAGGAAGCATGTAGTTTAGTTATCTCACAATTAAAACAAGGCAGCAAGAGCAGCCTTGGGTCATATCCGGTCAAAATCACAAATACGACCGTGTACACACTCGCCACCTCATGTACACGTCGTTTCACACATATCAAAATTGAGCAAATAAGCAAAATCCTAACTGGTAATTTCCCCACTCAATGTTAGACAAGATACTTACCTCAAAAGCCCTCAATCAACACTCAAAAATAGTTTTTCCTTTTAAATTCACCTCTATTCGACTCAAATCTTACCAAAATCGACTTGATAACATCAAACAATGCAAGACAAATCGATTTCAATTGATAAAGTTAAGATTTTTACACAATTCCCAAAAGTCAACCTCGGGACAGCCCGGTCAAAACCCGAGTCTAAGGGTAGATCTTGACTACTTATAGCCCCACGAGTCCAAAAATATGTTTGGTTTTCAAATCCGAGTCCAATTCGACTCTCAAATCTCAAATTTTTATTTTTCAAAACATAGTCAAAAATCCCTAAAATTTCTCTTCAAATCTCATGATTCAGATGTTAAATATCATAAATAATCATGTTATATAAATAAAATCGACTTAAAACGTACCCAATTACTTTGAATGAAAATCGCCTCTCACCAAGTCAAACACTCAAAATGTGATAAAATGAGACAAAATCCTAAAATGGCCTCTAAGTATCATCTTCTGGATCTCGCATTTGCAACCAAACATTTGCATTTGCAACCACCGCATTTGCGACAAAAGGCCCGCATTTGCGATCCCAGTTGATCAACACAAAGTCGCATTTGTGACAAAAACCTTCGCATAAGCGAAGTTCACCCAGAGCAGTAACAACCCAGTGTCTGCAATTGCGGAAAAACACTCGTTTATGCGAGAACCGCCTCTCACGCCCTGCATTAGCGACCTATCCATCACAAATGCGACCACTACAAAAGAATTTCCTGCTAAGCCTAGCCAAAACCATCCGAAATCAACCTGACTCTCACCCGAGCCCCTCGGGACCCTGTCCAACCATACTAACAACTACATAAACCTCATACAAACACACTCGCGTGCTTGGTTCATCAAAATAACATATTAAACCCCTAATCGAACACCAAAATGCATGGTAATCGCCATGAGACTCAAGAACTTCTAAAAACACAACCAAGCGTCCGATTCCTATCAAACCAACTCGAAATGACACTTAATTTTTCAGACAAGTTCCAAATGACAAAACAGACCTATTCCAAGTCCCAAATCCAAAATTCGAACCTAATAGCTGTAAAGTCAAACCATGGTCAAACTTAGGAAAATTCTAAACCTTCCAATTGTCATCTTTCCTCCAAAAAGTGTCAAATCAACCTAGGAACATCCGAATCCAACTTAGGGCATATGCCTAAGACAAAAATCACTATCCAGACCTAACAGAACTATCAAAACTTCAATCCCAGATCAAATACGCAAAAAGTCAAACTTGGTTAACTCTTCCAACTTAAAGATTCTTAAATGAGAATCATTCTTCCAAATAAACCCCGAATCGCTCGAAAATCGAATCCGACCATCCACGCAAGTCATAATACAAAATATGAAGCTACTCAAGACCTACATCACCGAACGGAATGCTAAAGCCCGAAACAACTTGTCGGGTCGTTACATTCTGCCCCACTTAAACATACATTCATCCTCGAATATGCCAAGAGTCATCCCAAAGCCATCAGATCACTGTATAAACTCACCATGCTCATACCCATGGGTGATCCCACGTCACCCCAATCCATATAAGTTCGACAACACACCCTAACTGAAGACCCTTACCTCAACTTAGAATCTAATCTCCAACATTTGAAATTCATTATAAGACCTAATTATCGCCTCTATTCACATTATAAGTCTAAATGAGATGTATCGAGCCATAACCATCAGCCAAGATATAACCACAAGATATACTGCATGACTTACATACTCAGAGCAATAACTCCCGACCATAATAGTTGCTCATAAACAAATTTGATACAGACGACATACCTCATGTCAGCTAAAACCGTGTTCTGACCCTTCATACAGTGCCAATGATGAATGAAACACGTACATACTCATAACCACTCATCAGATCAACAAGTCATTGAGTTCTCTCTCGGCCGATAAGAACTATTACCAAATTCTAAACTGACTAATGACGCTGTTCTTCCAAATATGCTTTAATTTAATCCGATCGACTCATTTCGACTCCAATAACCTCATCTCACCCAGTACAAGATGCTCAACCAACACGGCGCACTAGCACCACTTCGAGTCACATACCGTGCGATCCGTGCACAAAATAAGCAATACCTCGAATGTACCCAATGATGAAAAGAGAACCAAATGAGAGAATTGTCCTGCAACTCAACAGATACCACCACACAGCAGAATGCTATGAACCCATAACAAAAAGAGAAACAAAATATGCGAGATAGCACGAAGGATCATAACCCAACATAACTCCATTGTGATGTGTGCCCCAATCCAAACACTGGTCCACATAGAATACTTATTGGCCGAATCTAATACTCACCCTACACGAGAATAACAACAACAGCGAGCACGCGAAGCGCATGACCATACCATAAATAAAAAGATAACACAATATACCAAAGACAGGAAGACCAAAACCAAAACATAATAACCCATTCAACACCCCAAGAGCCATCTCGCTCGAATTTTGCAAAAAGACTCGAACGGATAGAAGAGTAACACATGGAACATATCAGAACACGAATACGATCAGCTCTAATCGATGACACGCCCCTCAACAATAGCAGTGTTGAGTAACAAATCCGACCTGATGTAGAACACACATCCTTATTAGGCCTACCAATTGCATCCAAATCAATTCTGACCCTCCCAAAATAAGTAGATAACCTCTGCAAAATCCTAAATAACCTATCTGTAACACATAAAATCAACCGTCCAATGCTTATCATACCTTTGCCATCTGCAACAAAGCAACAATCTGCCTCTGAGAACCTTCCTAGTATTCAAACACCTAGAATACAAGAACCTTCATGTCTGATCCCAACTCCACCACTCAAATGACTTACACATCCCTCATACACACTCATCTCACGAGAAATACCTCCACAATCCTTATATGCCACCTAGCAAAAATCTAAACATCAACAGTCGATAAACTAGCCAATTACTGCAGTACTAGTCAAGCATTTGTAAGTCAAAACACTATGCGCCTTTTGAAATGCACACCCTTCTCAAATGATACAAGATAGTGCCAATATTCTCATAAACATATAAAATCGTCCATGCTATCTAGAATTGATGAACCCATTCAAGAGAAAAATCACAGCACACAACAAACTCCCCATTCCTGTAGAGTACATCAATCGCAAATCGTGGCCGAACCATCGCAACTATCTGAAACCCACTGGAACCTCTTCGAAAGTCATTCTCCTTACTCTAAATAACCCTCGACGAAATCTTTCACAAATCATAGCTAATTTGTAAGCACATCCTAGCTCAAGAGCTAATATAGCAAATGACCATACAATCCGATCATCAATTGAAGGCTCCCCCACTTAGCTCCAAGCCCTATAACATACCATTTGTAAACCATATCACCCTTCCTTCATAGTTGTCCCGGTCTCACACTGTTTACCAGCTAAATACTTCATAAACTTAAGTGACTCTAGACATAAAACACTCTGAAGACTCTGCCAAGCGCATCTGCACCCTGGTGACAGTCAAGCCAACTTCCTCAAGTGCTCTAAAATGATAATATATGCTTTCTATTGAATAGAAACCTCATTCAAAACACACTAGCCTCGAATCAACATCCCCATGACCCTACCACGATCATAACAACTAGGCAATTAAATAAATCCTCCCAAATCCGTACTCATCAATCAGATACAAGAACTCGATGCATCCCAATACGTGAACAACTGAAAGGTCTACCATCACATTTGCATCCTCAGTCTGGACAACACATCGAGACAAAAATCCGGCATCCATAGCCCCTCATAGCACCTTCGGAGCATCACAAGCTGTTGGTTCATCACTGATACCGAATGCATAACATCATATATGAGTGGATGTAAGGGAATATAAGACATTCTCTTTGAGCAAAATCAATCGCACGATAATGAATGAGAGAAGTGGTATTTCCTAATAGTTTTGTAGCCTCACGAAGATAAGCATAGGCGTCACTGTACCGATCTACAAGACTCTACTAAACTTGCTTGCGACTCATACAACCTATGAACCTAGAGCTCTGATACCAACTTGCCACGACCTAAAACCCCACTTTAAGGATCGTGATGGCACCTAGTCTCTAAAACTAGGTAAACCGATCATTTACAATAGTTAAACCAATTAATCATGATATTATGAAGCTAAGTTTAATATAAATATAGAAATAAAGGTGATACAGGCCAACACAACAAAAATCACAACAATCCCCAAGACGAGGTAGTACAGAGTCACGAACTCCAACTGAATATATAAATAATATCTCAAAATATAATACTGATCGGATAAAGAATTAACAGTATAATTGTAAGGAAAGGTATCCAAGCGACTACAAAGATCAAAGCAGCTCAACCTTGAAACCTCACGAACAAAGAAGTTCTCACTGCCTGGATCTATTACCTTTAACACCTGGATCTGCACAAAACTGTGCAGAAGTGTATTATGAGTACACCATGGTCGGTACCCAATATGTATCAAGACTAACCTCGGTGGTGTAGTGACGAGGTTCAAGTCAAGACACTCACTAGTCAAGTAACCTGTGCAGAATAACAGTATAAAGCTAACAACGGGAAAATAAATAAATAAATAAAGGTAACAAAGAGTAATCATGTGATAAAACAACAAAAATAATCAAAGCACATATGAAATACAAGTAAAAGAAATAACAGAAATAGTGACAGTTTTAATCGTCAATCGTTCTGACACAAGACTTACAATAAGAATCACCCCCAAGGTACCACACCTCATAATCACAAATCACAAGTCACAAATCATGAATCATATACACATGGCACCTCGTGCCCACATTATAATTCAACTTCACATGGTAAAGACCTCGTGCCACCACATAAGTCAAACTTGCATCGCAAAGACCTCGTGCCACGATATAAGTTACACTCGCACGGCAAAGACCTCGTGCCACAATATGACTCACACACGTACGGCAAACACCTCGTGCCACAATATAAGTCACTCTCGCACAGTAAAGGCCTCGTGCCACAATATAAGTCACATTCGCACACAAATGTCTCGTGCCACAATATAAATCGCACTCGCACCGCAAAGACCTCGTGCCACAATATATATCGCAACTCGTGTCAGTTATCAATAAAAAATTCAAGAGAAATTTATCATGAGTCAAACAAAGTAATGCATGATAACAACTTCCCTTTCATTTCATTCGGTTATGTCACCAACAACCCAAAAGAATATGAGAACAATTCCATGTATGTGAATTTTACCATGGCAACCAAATCATCAAGTAAATGATAGAGACATAGATTAGCGAATTAGAAACAACACAACAAAAGACGTAGAAATGAATGACACATACAAGAAGTTATACCACCACACAAACCTCATCATATCAAACACTCCCAGGCCATAACATGTTATCCCCACATAGAACCCTCTTATCTCGCCGCATATGCAACAATAAAGTAAATGCCCACCTTGTCTCACCAAATGCACATCAACAATTATCGCACCTTATCTCGCCACTTGCGCAAACCCGATATATATAAATAGCCTGTTTTGTCTTGCCGCATGTGATATATCAACAATAACAATAGCACGGCAGAAACCTCATAAAAACACCTCAACAATCTGCCCAACAAGTCCACGTGTTCCAAAATCACAACAGCACAACATACCAACAATTGTCATCAAGACACCAACTCACAAATATGCCAATGTAGTGCACAAGGACAATAAATAAGGAAACGTGGATGGGTGTTCAACATATAACATGAATTCATCTAACCCAAATAGCAACAATTTTACAAATTCCCAACTTGGCCAATAAAAGAAATAAAATCCTATAACAGGATCTCTAGCATGGAATATGAACTCAATAATCATCAACAACAGAAAACATGTAGTGTAGAGATCTCACAATCAAAACAAGGGAATAAGAGCAACCTCGGGTCATAACCGGTCGAAATCACACATACGACCATTTACACACTTATCACCTCATGTACACAACATTTCACATATATCAGAATTGTGCAAATAAGCCAAATCCTAAGGGGTAATTTTTCCACACAACGTTAGGCAAGATACTTACCTCAAAAGCCCTCAATAAACACACAAAAATAGCTTTTCCTTTCAAATTCAGCTCTATTCGGCTCAAATCTGACCAAAATCAACTTGATAACATCAAACAATGCTAGAGAAACTGATTTCAATTGTTAACGTTAGGATTTTTACACAATTTCACAAAAGTTAGCCCCACGCCCACCCAGTCAAAACCCGAGTCTAAGGGTAGATCTTGACTGCTTATAGCCCCATGAGTCCAGATATGTGTTTGGTTTTCAAATCCGAGTCCAATTCAACTCTCAAATTTTAATTTTTCAAAACATAGTCAAAAATCCCAAAACTTTCTCGTCATATCTCACAATCTAGATGATAAATCTCATGAATAATCATGTGATATAATCAAAATTGAGTTAAAATACTTACCCAATGACATTGAATGAAAATCCCCACCAAAAATTGTCTCTAACCAAGTCCAAGGCTCAAAATGTGATAAAATGAGACTAAGTCCCGAAATGGCCACTAAGTATCAGATGTGGATCTCGCATTTGCAGCCAAAAGTTTGCATTTGTGACCACCGCATTTGCGACAAAACCCTTCGAAGAAGCGAAGTTCACCCAGAGCAGCAACTCGCAAAAGTGACTCCCAACATCGCAAAAGCCAACAACCCTATTTACGCAATTTCGGAAAAACACTCGCAGATGCGAGAACTGCCTCACATGCCTAGACTTGCAAAAGCGAGATTCACCTCGCAAATGCGACAGGAGCATTTGCGACCTATCCATCGCAAATGCGACCACTACAAAAGAATTTCTAGCCAAGCCATGCCAAAACTATCTGAAATCATCCCAACTCTCCCCCAAACCCCTCGGGACCCTGTCCAACCATACCAATAAGTACATAAACCTTATACAAACTCGCCTGCATGTTCGAATAGTTAAAATAACATATAAAACCATGAATCGAACACCAAAATGCATGGAAACTGCCATGAAACTCAAGAACTTCTAAAAGCACAACCAAGCGTCTAATTCCTATCAAACTAACTCGAAATGACACAAAATTTTGCAGACAAGTTCCAAATGACAAAACGTACCTATTCCAAGTCACAAAACCAAAATTCGAACTCCATAGCCATAAAGCCAAATCATGGTCGAACTTAGGAAAATTTTAAACCTTCCAATTGCAAACTTTCGCCAAATAGTGTAAAATCATCCTACGAACCTCCGAATCCAACTTCGGGCATATGTCTGAGTCCAAAATCACCATCCGGACCGAACGGAGCCATCAAAACTCTGATTCGAGATCAAATATGTAAAAAGTCAAACTTGATAAACTCTTCAACTTAAAGCTTCTAAAATGAGAATCATCCTTCCAAATAAATCTTGAATTGCTCGAACACCGAATCCGACCATACAGACAAGTCATAATATAAAATATGAAGCTACCCAAGACTTTAAATCACTAAACGGATTGCTAAAGCTCAAAATAACCGATCCGGTTGTTACATTCTTCCCCACTTAAAAATACGTTCGTCCTCAAACGTGCCAAGAGTTCATCCCAAAGCCATCAAATTACTGTATAAACTCACAATACCCATACCCATGGGTGATCCCACATCAGCCCAATCCATATAAGTTTGACAACACACCCTAACGTAAGACCCTTACCCTCAACCTTAGTTCACAACCCTTAGAACCCAATCTCCAACATCTAAAATTCATTATAAGACTCGATTCTCGCCTGTACACAATGTATAAGTCTGAATGAACTGTATCAAGCCATAACCATCACCCAAGATATAACCACATGATATACTGCATGACTTAGATACTCATAGAAATTACTCCCGACCATAATAGTTGCTCATAAGAAAATACGATACATGACGACATACCTCATATAATCTAAGACCTTTTTCTGAACCTTTGTACACTACGAAGGATGAAAGAAACACATAGATACTCATAACCACTCATCTAATCAACAAGTTGCGGAGCTCTCTCGCCCGATAAGAACTATTACCAACTTCTAAACTGACTAATGGCGTTAATCTTCCAAACATGCTTTAATTTAGTCCGATAGCACTCATTCTAGGTCCAAGTACCTCATCTCACCCAGTACAAGATGCTCAACTAATACGACGCACCAGCACCACCTCGAGTCACATACCGTGCGATTTGTGCACCCAATAAGCAATACCTCGAATGTACCCAATAATGGAAAGAGAACCAAATAAGATATTCGTCCGACAACTCTATATATACCACCACACAATTGAATAATATAAACCCATCAAACAAGGAGAAACTAAACACACAAGATAAGCACAAAGGATCATATCCTAACAAAAGTCTACTGCGATGCGTGACCCAATACAAACACTAGTCCATATGGAATACCTATTGCCCGAATCTCATACTCACCCAACACGTGTATAACAACAACAGCGTGCACGTGAAACGCATGACCATAACCATAAATAAATGGATAACACAATATACCAAAGACATGAAGACTATAACCAAAGCGCAATAAACCATTCAACACCTCAATAGACATGTCGCTCGAATTTTGCCAAGCGAACGGAATCGCATCATGTGTAAATAGTCAATAGTCTCACATCCCATTGTAGTGTAAAAGAGTAACACATGGAACATATCATAACACGAATAAGACCAGCTCTATCCGATGACACTGTAAGGCCCCGTAAAATTTTGCTAAGGGATTCAAGTTTTGTGGTGCCGAGGTAGGCTTATGTGTTTGAGTTGAAGAAAGTGAATAGGCTATTCTCAAGATTTTCTCCATGAAGATATTATGTGAATTGTTAATAAAGGTAACTTAGGTGTAGTTTACATTTGGGCCTTATGGAATCTTGAAAGGAATAGGCCAAGCTATGAGTATGATGTGTCCCCCATCGTTGTTCTCCATACACCCGGTGTTTCTTACGTCTATGCCCGAAAGGGTAGTTTAGAGTCATTTATATATCATTCCGGTGGAAGCTATGGAAGGTAAAGTTAATGGGTAATTGGCTAATGAGAGGTATCTAATTGTCATCCTTGTTAGATAAGTTCGGAAGCTGAGATTGCCTCCGTCAGGTGCTATGGCTGTGTCTGTGAGTCGAAAGGTCGCCTCGATGGCCGAGAGTATTTTGGAAAGAAAATATTCTCACTTGCCTGTATAACCAGATGGTTGTGGTTCAAAAGGGTACTTGCTATGTGTTATGATTTAAATGCGTACAGTTCATGTCTAAATATCACTTCTGTTAATGTAATGCCCTTAATGTTGATATCCGTGTTATTGATATATACTATGATGCTTTGTTGAGTTATGGATATGTTATTAGGGTGGTTTTGGTGATTCTCTGGCAGGTGGATAGGCCCAATTCCAGAGGAGACTCTACAGAAATTTATTGGAAAATTTGGGAGTTAGTCAAATTTGGGGGATTACGATGTGTGAAAGGAGGAGATGAATTATGTTGAGTGTTCTGGGTGGACTCTACTCCTTCTTCAAGGACGAATAATCCTAAGTGGGGAGGACGTAAGGCCCCATAAAATTTCGCCAAGGGTTTCAAGTTTTATGGTGCCGAGGTAGGCTTATGTGTTTGAGGATTGTAGAAATTCTTCGCGGCAAGAAAGCTCGCCGCGGTACGGACTTTTTGGGTTGAAGAATGCATTAATGAGTTGATGGAAATTTTTTGCAGAAGAAGGTAATTCTGCAGTCTATTTCGCAATCGCAGAATCGGTTTTTGGGCGGCATATCCATCGCATAGTTGGCAGAGAGTTGTTGAATTTTGAAAGTTGTTTTGCGCCCATTCTGTAGTCACATAATTCATTTTGTGGCCGCATAAGTGGTCTGCAGAACGCATAACGGTCGTATACCTGAATAGTGTAGCCTAGATTTTTTAGGACCATTTCGCGGTCCAGTTTGTGAACCGCAGACGTGATTTGCGGTGCATTCTACGACCGCAGAGTTGAGATTGGAGGGTCCATTTTCTGATTTTTATAACCCAACCCCATTTTGTTAATAGCCTTTGGGTCTTATTTTAGAACGATTATCTAATGATTTTAGAGAGAGGAAAGAGCATTATAGAGAGAGAAGGAGGAAACCAAACATCTTAATCATCCAATCTTGCACCAACCTTCAAGAATCAAGGAAGTCAATCACTAGATTATCATCTACCCCGGTAAGTCCTACTCCTAAGCTTTCATGCAAGAAGTTATGAGTTTTAATATATTGTGGGGGTTGGAAATAGGCCATGCATATGGCAATAGGTTGTAGTAAGTAGGGTTAATGAGCTAGTTTGGGTAGTTTCTTGAAATTGGTTGAGGGAGGAAGAGATTACCATTGTAGAGCTCTGTAGTCTATTTTCCATACTAGGTGTTTGACAAAATTCTTAAGAGAGTTACACCATGTGAATCCTTCTAATTATTATTCGATTTTCACTATCTTCATATAGATTGTTATTGCTAAAAGTGTTGGGACGTTGTAATGACTTAAGGAAAGCTCAAATAAGGTCTGTTGACTAAACTCGTCTTTTAGAATTGAACCCCACAATAGCCTTGTAAGTCCCGCTTTGCTCGTTATAAATTGATTATTTTGAACAAGCCTTGTGTCAACAGATATATGCGATCAAATTGTATTCCAAAAGTTCTTCTTTGTTGAGTTACTATTTGAGAAGTGATTAAACATGGGCTGTGTGTTAATAAGTTATGATTTAAAGCGTGATTCTAATAAAAACTATCATGTCGAATTGTGGAAGAAGTCACATATGTCTAAGACTCTTAATTTGGTTAGTTTCTCAAATGTGTATCTTAAGCCTTGAATTAAAATTCTTTCTCGTTGATAATCTATAAGGATGCTTGAAAGTGAAAGAAGGAGGTTGGAGATGGAAAGTGTGGTCACTATGCCAATAATGAGAGTTATATTTGTGCCCAGACATGGCTGTTTTAAGTAATGCTATGCGTTGTAAGCGTTTTCAATGTGTCTTTAGCTCTTGTATATATATATATATATATATATATATATATATATATTCATGAGTTTAAATTGTGTATTGCCCTTTTGGGAAAAGTATTTCAAGAATTAAATAGTGCGTTACTCGTTTATGCTTTTAACTTGTGCTTCGATTGCCAACCCTTTTACTCCATTTCTTGAAAAGAAATTCATTGTGTTTAAAGTCTTCATTGCTAGTAAACCTAAAGTGATGATTCCCATAATATTATATTTGTTAATATTTATGATGATGACCCTTGAAAGTAAAAGAATGAAAATGTGAAATATGAAATACGGCCACCGTGCCTTGAAATGAAGAATCATAAGTATGGACATAAGAGTCAATGAAATTATATTGATGTTGTGAATGGTTAAGGTTACTAACAAGGCTATATATAGTGTGAACGGTAATGAGTTGGATATAAAATATTACTGTGTTTTTGTTTCCCTTGTGTGCAAACCAAAAATATTTTTGGGAGTATCATTAGAAAACTGAGGAAGGGTGGGTCATAAGGCCCATAGCCGAAACTACACGTGCAGGTGTAGGAGTGGGTTGTGATTGTTCCCCTTATTTGGGTTGAGATTATTCCCCTTAATTTGGATGAAACTGAAAATAGCTGTGAATTTGAAAGTCAACCCACACGGCATATGTGGGAAGGCGGCCTAGCTGATTAGGTGGAGATCGGACGCCATGTTGCACACATAGTGGCACTACTCTTGCTAACACTTTTTTTTCACATCATATGTCAAAATACATTTTTCTTGGGGAGATGGCCTAGCCGATCAGGCCTGATAGGACTCCGTGCTAAAAACAAGATGGTATATCATTGGTAATGATCTCCCAACCAAAAATATATATTATTTTCGTATTTTGAAATTTGGTATGTTTTAACTAGGCATTTGTATATTGTTGATTGGGACTTGCTATTTATATGGTCTTCCCTTTCATATATTGGCATTCTATTTTGAAAGTGGATATTTAGCTTTACATACTACTACTATTCCATATGTACTAACGTTCCTTTTGCTAGGGGCGCTACATCTTCAATGGATGCAGGTGGTTCGTCAGCGGGCGGATTTGATCCTCGTTAGCAGTTACTCTCTATTCAGCAGATTTTGGTGAGCCCTACATTATTCTGAGCTTCACGTCATTTGACGTTGTACTTTCGGTTTTGAGGTATAGCCGGGTCCTTGTCATCGGTACTTCTATACTACTCTTTTGTTGTACTTAGAGGCTCCGTTAACAGGTTGTGGGTGGTGTTTGATGTTGGGAATTAAACTAGTAAGTGTTGGTATTTGGCAAATATATTTTTCGTCATACATATAAACTTGTAATATTTTGGAAATCATAAATGAATATCCTTTAGTACTGGAAAAAGATTGTGGAGCACTGGACTCTTCTCATTTCTATCACCTGTACAGGATTTTATATTGTTAATAGGTAAGGTTGAGTAGAAGGCGTCTAATAGGCTTGCTTAACTAGGTGTCTCGGTTGAGCGCCGGTCATACTCCCCGAGGTCAGGACGTGACAGACACGCCCCTCAACAATAGCTATGCTGGGTAACAAATGCGACCCGATGCAGAACACACATCCTCATTAGGCCTACTGGTGGCCTCCACATCAATTTCGCCCCTACAGAAATAAGTAGATAACCTATGGAAAGTCCTCAATAACCTATCTATTACACATACAATCAAACTCCTAACTCTTATCATAACTTCGCCGTCCGCAACCAAGGAACAATTTGCCTCTAAGCACCCTCAGAGTCTTAAAATCCCTAGAACACAAGAACCTCCATGTCTGATCCTAACTCCACCACTCAAATGATTGACAAATCCCCCATGCGCACTCATCTCATGAGAAATACCTCTATAATCCTTCAGTGCCACATAAAAAAATTTGAACATCAACAGTCGATCAACTAGACGATTAACATAGTACCAGTCAAGCATCCGCAAGTCAAAACATTGTATGCCTTCTGAAATGCACATCCTTCTCAGATTATACCAAATAGTGCCAGCATTCTTCTAAATATTCTAAATCGTCCATGCTATATATCTAGAACTCGTGACTCAATCTAGGAAAAAAGTCACAGCATACAACAAACTCCCTATACTTGTAGAGTACATCAACTGCAAATCATGGATGAACCATCGCAACTCTTCGGAACCCATTAGAACCTCTTTGAAAGTCGTTCTCCTTGCTATCAATCACCCTCGACGAAATCTTTCACAAATCCTAGCCAATCTGTACGCACATCCTAGCTCAAGGGCTAATATAACAAATGATCATACAATCTGATCCTTACTGGAAGGCTTCCCCAATTGGCTCCAAACCCTATAACACATCGTCTATAACCCATAGCACCCTTCCTTCATAGATGCCCCGATCTCGCACTGTTAACCAGCCAAATACTTCATAAACTCACGTGAGTCCAGTCATAAAACACTATGAAGAGTCTGCCAAGCGCTTCTGCACCCTAGTGATAGTCAAGCCAACTACTTCAAGTGCCCTGAAATGATAATATATGCATTCCATTGAATAGAAACCTCATATAGAACAAACAACTTCGAATCCCACCAGCTAGCCTTAAATCAACATCCCTCATTATTGCAACCTATTTTGCGCAGCTAAAAAAATACAACTAGTGGTTCTTTTGAAAATGATAAAAATAGTCCCTACCTAATATATATATTACTGTACCTATACGTCTATGAAAATTATTATCCTAATGGTCTGCTAACTGGTAAGATTTGGGTAAGGGTTCTAGTTATTCTAAGGGAAAAGGGTTAGACACCCCTTAAAATCTACTTGAAGTAGCTCCTTAAACTTAGTCTAGGTACGGGGAAAGAAATGTCTATATTTTGATCGATTATTGGTAGAAACAGCTATGTGAGATTTTATAAAAATATTTTAAGTCTAGTTCAAAAACTCTTTTTTGAGAGAAAGGTTGTGTATTTCCTTTCAGAAGGGTGATGTGTATTTGTGAGTCTTTATAATTAGTAAAAATGAGAGATGACTTCAAGATACATTATTTATTAAAAACGAATATACCTTGTTTGTTTTATGAGTGAAATGACTTGTGTTTTCAAACTCATTTTTTGTTCCTTGTAAGCCCGGTTGTGTACGATTGCTTTTATTTTTTAAACAATTTTTGTATTGGATCCGTTTGAAGATTTCCCAAGGAGTATTTATTTTCATTTTTTGAATCTTCCACAGCTTAAAATCACTGAAATTTAATAGTGATAAACACAAATAAAAATTGCCCATTTATTAAAGGGTTAGTCTCAAATGTTAATGCTGAAATGTTGAAGTAACGGAAACAGGTGAGCCTAGTAATTCAATTTTTTTTACCTTCAAGTCTTGCTTTGTCTATTTTCCTAAACAATCAAGATATCTAGAGTATGCAATAACAAGGTTAGTTCTTCCAAAGATATATACATAGAACAGCAAATATAATAGTTATTGCTAAAAATGAGAGGAAGGAAAAGCTGGACACTTGAGATTGGGCTGGCAAGAAAACCAGGCCCAGATTGACTATAACAACGGCAAACTCCAATAAGTAGTGAAACCAGCCCAGTTTCTGATACTTGGGCCTAAGTTCCAAATGAACTCTGCAGGCCCAATTCGAACATGCATACAAAAGAATAAGGAGATAATTAATGTATATCAATACAGGGTAAAATAAGATAAAATCATATTAAAGTTAAAAAAAAAATCTAAAGAGTACAATAAGATTTAGTTTTTATATGTACTAATCCTATGAAGATTAGTTAAGGTCGATGACCAAAGGCTTAGGGTGAAATCATGTTTTATTCATGAAGTCCCCATATGAACCCTGACACTTTAGAGTTCACGAGGGTCTCATGGACCCCGATCAGCGGTTGCTCCAGGGAGGGATACCTCAATCACAAAATTATGCTCATACCCAAATACCCCTATCATTGACTTCTTACTCTTCCTCAAAGGTTTAGACAAAAATAAAGGTTAACACAATAGTTCCAACTAACACCGAATATAAAAGATGAAGTACAAAAGGTTCACTCACAAAGAAAGCACCAATCTGAAATCAAACAACCATATTTGGCCTTGCAGCCATCACCAAAATACCAGTCCATAAGCTATTAACGTCTTTACAAAATGTTGGTCTTTAAGTACTCTTGACATTACACAATATACAAGAACATGTCACTACAAATGGATCATTGAAGTTCTGATGATAACAGATGGGCCTTATCACGCCATGCACAGAACATTATGAGGATCAATAATAGCACATAGTCAAACAGAAGTCACAAACAAAGAAGGCTGGTGGCATGCTGTCAATAGATAGGTTCACCGATGCCTTATTAAGTAATTTAAATATCAAATAAGTGACAAAGAAAGACGTATGTGCTGGTTTTATTAATCCTACTAAAGGTTAATAACTTCAGGATCCTTTGAATAGATTCAGATTACTTAGAGCAGGTCAACATGCATTTCAACAAATCTTCAAACAGTTTAGGGAAAGCATACACATAATTAAGACCTTACCTCAGTAAACACTTTTGCTAACAAACTCACTTAGAATTTCCAAAGAGCATACAATTAGTTAGGTTAGCAGAGACAAAATGTAAACAGGAAAGTTAACTTTAGTCTCCATTTAAACTTAATGAATAAGGTGCCAAATCATTTGCAGTCTATCAAGTTTTTAAATTATTAGAAACATGCAACACTCAGATTCATGGGTGAGTACTTCTATAAACAGTGATGTCAAACAAGCATGGGATAGAAAATAATATGATACTCATTTTAATTGGTAAAGGTAAGACAGGCATATCACAATATGTTATCATTTTTTGATAGGTGGACAGGTTTACTACCAGGGAATGCCAACAAGGTTCAATACATGATTTTTATATACAGGTTGTCATGATAGGCATTCATGAATCATTCTATCATATATCTAGTATCATGATCAAGTTGTCCAGCTAGAGTAATTTAGACAAGAACAGATCAGCATGAGAAACATGAATATGTCCCTTAATGAGAATCATTCATTGAGCTAAATCAATGCAACATAACATCATAGGAAAGTCAAGATTCCACATTGTTGTGGGTATGAAGTCTTCGCATGTTAATACAGTGATTCAAGTATAAAGTTTCCTCAAGCTAAGGGCATGTAAAGGTTATGAAGATAGTTTGACTAACAGAGACAACCAACAGACATAAGAACAAGTATATGAGTCAATAAGGGTCATTCAATCAACACAACTATATAGGTTTCATGTAGCCACTATCACAAAATTCAGACAGTTATGAGATGGTAAACAATGACACTTTATTACATGACCGATCCCAACAATATACCAACAAGGTTTATCATATGATCCCCTTTTATTTCATTGGACTGAAACAATGCAACACAGTATCACTGACATAAGGATTAAGATAGCATGTTGTAGCAAGTATTAGCAGGAAGCCTAATTCACTCAATTTAGTCAACATAATGGTATACATATGGCTATCATTCAATCAACGGGATGGACCACATAATTATCAACATAAGGATCAGTTAAACTACTTATGAAGGCTACAACCGAATTACTTATAAGTATATCATTAGTGTGGAATCATTTCCAATAACTAAGTCAGTAGAGATAGAATTCAATAACATCACAAATTTAATAGCAGTACGAAGATAACATAATTATCAGGGAATCACTAACTCAAAAGTGAGAATGACATGCAAAAGCATAACATAGAAAGTATGATCACATATCACTGATATATATCATGAACAATAGGTGATTAACAAGGAAAACATCGCAAACACAGAGTTGCACAACTATTTTAAAAATAAAGGTGGGGGAGGGGGGAGATCACTGTATACTGACCTTCTTTGGAGCAGAAAACTAAGTAGGGGTTGATCAGTAGTCGTTTAGGAATCCAAACTCAACAATCAACTGACAATGGTTGAACTCGAACATAAATGAAAGGAAGAAAAGAAAAATTAGATAAATTCTTATGGACACTTAAATTTAGCAGAAAGCTCTTAAATTTTAATGCTTTTCTTTGTTTTTTCAGTGTATTCTTCGGTGTTCAAGTTGTGTTAGGTGAGAACATTCAAAGCCCTATTTATTGATGCATTTAAGCCATTAGAGTTGCATGTGAGTTCAATAGATAGTGGAGAATGACGAATGCTTCGATGATGATAGCAAGAAGGGGACAATGGAAGAAAACAGAGGGTAAATTAGCATGAAGATTTCCCTTGGCACGAAGTTGGAGGAGGTCGACCACTGAAGAGCAACGGACCATCAGCTGAAGCCCCATTCCAGAGCTCACTGCGTTTGACCTCTGGACAAAGAATAATGATGATGATGGTCATGCATGCTCTGATTTGAAGGGACGGAGAAATGACGATGGTATTTTTGTAACGACCCGACTGGTCATTTTGAGCATTTGCACTTTGCTCGGTAGTTTGAAGGCGCGAGTAGTTCCATATGAGGTATTATGACTTGTGTGAATCACCGGTTTTGATTTGTTAGGTTATTCGGAATCGATTTGGAAGAATGAATTTCATTGTTTAAAGCTTTAAGTTGGAAGAATTGACAATGTTTGACTTTTGTGAATTTTACCCTGGAATGGAGTTTTGATGATTCCGTTAGGTCCGGATGGTGACTTTGGACTCTAGCATATGCCCGGATTTGCATTTGGATATTTCTAGAAATATTTGGCAGTAATTGACGAAATTTGGAATATTAAAGGATTGGAAAGTACATAAGTTTGACTGAGAGTTGATTTTGTAGATATCAGATTCGAATTGCGGTTACGGGAATTACAATAGCTTCATTATGTCATTCGGGAATTGTGTGCAAAATTTGGATACATTCTGTGTTGATATGATATGTTTCGGCGCGCGTTTTGGAGATTTCAAGTTAAAAGCTCATTTAAGTTTGATTTGAGGTGCGATTCGTCGTTCGATGTTGTTATGTGTGATTGGAGACCTTGTGTAGGCCCGTGTTATGTTACGAGACTTGTTGGACTGTTCAAACATGGTCCCGAAGGGCTCGGCCATGTTCCGAACTTGTTGGACTCGGTTTTGGAATCTAATTATATATTTAGTCTCGGGAAGTTATGGATCATCAAATTTTGGTATTGGTTTCGAATTTCAGGTGCGCGGGCCCAGGTTGACCTTTGTTTGACTTTGTGGGAATTCTTCAAAGATCGAATCTTTATGGATTAATATCGATTACTATAGCATTATTTGACTTCTTTGAATGATGTTTGGCTTGGATTTGCAAGATTTAATGTTTAGAGCGAGGTTTTGACGCGATTTCAAGTTGAAGACTAGACCGGATGAGGTAAGTGTCTTGCCTGGATTTAGGTGAGAGAATATTTCCTAATAAATAATATTATTTTCTATATGTAGGGGTGACGCATATGCGAGGTGACATGCATATATGTATATGCTAGTGTTATCCATGCTCGGGATAGATTAGGTACTTCTTTGCTCCTTAGACGTATGACATCACTTAAACGAGCATGAGAGGCTAATCTTGCAACTCTTGATGTACTTGAATTGATCATAGTCATGTATTATACCATGAAAACATATATATACCTGTTATTTTTGTGCTACTTGAGCTTCTTTATTCATAATAATAGATTATGATTGAGGCCATAGGAAGATATTTGGCATGATGGGTATTTCCGTACGGTTGATATTGATGTTGGCACAATAAGTATTCTCATGCGGTTTGACATAAGATTAGCATCTTGGTTGTATCTGTGCAAAGACATGGGAGTTAGACTTTACGTTATGGTTATTCATTCCTTATACACATACATGCACTTTTCCTTGATTTACATCTATGCTTTTCATTTTGTATGTTACATTCACGTGTTTGTTTCCTACTTTGTTTACCTCTATATTTTCTATCTGGTTTGTTACTATCATTTTTATGTCCCTACCCTATTTGTTATTGTTACATAAACGCTTTCTACTTGATCTACTACTGTTACATGTCCTTACCGATTTCACGCCTGTACTTGTTATCAACTTTTACTTGCTACATGTCTTTATTGGTTATATTCCTTTACTTGTTACGTGCTTTTACTTATTAAATGCCTTTATTTGTTACCATCCTTTACTTGCTACATACCTTTACTTGTTACATGTTTTTACGTATTAAATGCATTTACATGATACCTGCTTTTACTTACTACACGCCTTTACTTGTTTCATGCCTTATTCTTATATGCTATGCCGGATTGGGTGACTATTAGATTGTTTGCGATGTTTAGGATTTGTTGGAGACTTCTCAATATATATGTGCGCGGCTAGCTCTTGGATATTAGGTTGCCTATTATACTTCATTCGAGTTTGCATTTCCTTGTTGAATTATGCATATTCGTTCTCTTTGTGCTATGTTGGGAATTTGTTCGTCCTTGATTGTTATTGGATGGTTTCATATGAACTGGTATATTGGGAGCGGATTGCTCGCCTCAATGGTATTTAAAGTTGATATTGGGATCGAGTTGCATGCCACACCAGTATTTGTTATTGATATTAGGATTGGGTTGCATGCTATTTATTATTGATATTAGGATCTGGTTGCACCCAACAACGGTATTTATTATTGATATTGAGATCATATTATACGTTGCAATGGTATTTGTTATTGATATTGGGATTGATTTGCATGCTTCAACGATATTTATTATTGATATTGGGATCGAATTGCACGCCATGATGGTATTATCTATTGATATTGGGACTGGTTGCACGCCGCGACGATATTTGTTATTGATAATGGATATGAATCCTTGTGCGTATTTTATATATATTGTTTCATTTGTATTGGGAAGAGGCGATTAGGCAGGATATAACGTTACTTCAGCTTATCGAGGACATGACTCTTGATAGAAAGGTGTGGAGGTCGAGAATCAAGATAGACAACTAGTAGTTAGTCGAGAGTTTTAGTATTAGTCTTGTCTTCTGTTATTGTTAGTTTTTTTTAGTATTACTTGTTGTTCGTTTTCTTGCTATCTTCTTGTTGTTACAGCTTGGTGCTACTATTATTCTTTTTGTCTTTCGTGAGCCGAGGGACTATCGGAAACAGCCTGTCTACCTTTAAGGTGGGGGTAAGGTCTGCGTACACACTATGCTCCCCAGACCTCACTTATGAGATTACTGTCACAATCAAAAACCCCACCAAGTCGTGATAGCACCTAACCCAACCTGCTAAGTAAGTCAAATAGTATAATTTACTGCTAAACTTAGAAATCAGCAATATATATATATAATAAAAACTGTAACAAAATTTAATACAACTATCCCAAGAACTAATAGTACAAGTCACGAGCCACGAAGATTTAGATTTATAAAGCTGGTACGAAAATAAATACAAAATCTATTTGGAATATACATGAACAGAGGTACGAATTCAACGCTACCAAGGACAAGTGGTAATTATATTCAGAAAGTCATATTTAATGATAGCCCCCATCATCTACAATAGCTCAGTTCTAAGATCTGCATACAAGGTGCATAATTGTAGTATGAGTACACCACGATCAGTACCTAGTAAGTATCAAGACTAACCTCAGTGAAGTAGTGACGAGGTTCAATTTGTTTGATACTCACTACTCAAATAACATATGCAATAAATCAAAGACTGGCAATAGAAAGTATAACAGAAACAATAACAATAATTTAATCGGAATAATTGATAACAATTAAATGCAAGTAACGGCTCAACTTCAACAACAAGTCATTAAATAGAAACACGACACATATGGTACCTCGTACCCATATTTTTATTCACACTCGCATGGGACTGACCTCATGCCATAATGCCAATCACACTCGCACAGCAAAGACCTCGTGCTTGCAGAGTAAAGACCTCGTGCCACAATATAATCACACTCATGCGGCAAAGACCACGTTCTATAATGACAATCACACTCGCACAGCAAATACCTCATGCTCGCACAACAAAGACCTCGTGCCACAATATAATCACGCTCGCACGGCAAAGACCTTTTACTCGCACGGCAAAGACCTCGTGCCAATATCAATCACTCTCGCACGGAAAAGACCTCATGCTCGCACTATAATCACACTCGCATCACCATACGAGCCTATTGGAACAATCAAAATACGAATCTAAGACTATTTACATAAAAGTCAATCGTTAGTAAACTCTTCAACTTTAAGCCTCCAAAAATAAAATTTTCTTTTCCAAATCAATCTCGAAACTCACAAACATCGAAACCAACCACACATAAAAGTCGGAATACATCGTATGAAGCTACACAAGATCTCAAACCACCAGGCCAATGCACAAACCGACCGATTGGATCGTTACAATTACACTGGGTTTGTTGTTGTTATTATTAGTTATTATTATTGTTGTTGTTGTTGTTGTTGTTGTTGTTTCCTTTATGGAAATGATTCATAAGGTTATGTCTTTTTTTGCCATGTCTGCTAACTTGCTCCGTAGTTCTCTAATTGACGCTCTTACTATTTTTTGTCATATCTCTTCCCTTATTTCTTGCTTATTATTTGCACATGTAAATTTTAAGTGAGTATCTGTTGACATAAAAATGTCGCTACTACTTCACCGAGATTAATCAAGATACCTATTGAGTACATGGGGTCGGTTGCACTAATATTACACTTCTGCACCTTGCGTGCAGATATTTTGAAGCTAAGCGGCTGCGGAGTTCGAGGACAAGCATTGAATACTTCAGCGCTCCAGCTATCTACCATCATGTAGTCCATGGTTGTGCAGATTTGTATTGTTTTGTAACTTTCAAACAAATAATGTATTTCTTAGTCGAACGTTGTAATTCAAATTTTAGCCGCTCATGATTTTTACTACCAATCCTTGGGATAGTTGTATGGACTTTTTGCCGTCTTATTTATTGTTCACATATGATTTTTCATTCGAGTTATGTTATTTATTATTTGGGTTACCTAAAATATTAGAATTAGGTGCTATCACGATTAGGTGGGATGTTAGGTCGTGTCTATCTTATTAACACGATCAAAAGTTAAACAGCAGTTCTTAAGAAGGCCATCCCATAAAAATTCTTGAAAGACCAAAAGCTTTATTTCTCTATGAAATTACTGTGTTTATATTGAAACTGTTGAAGTTGTAAAACAGATACTTTTATTTTAACTTCAACTGGAGTTGTCCAAGCAAGGTAATACACTTTTTAACATTAAATTTTTTTTCTTTCAATTCTAACAAAAAATTGTCCAAATGCCAGTTATCAAGTGAATCAAGATTCAAGAAGCAGTTAATAGTATAGGTGATAGTAGTCATCGAACCTTCCATTTTTTTCGCACATATATTGGCGATCTTCATCGAAGGGGTAACATTCATGATAAAGACATGCAGGCATCTAACATATTCAATTCAAAATTGAGGAGAAAATGTACACTTTTTTTTTTTGTGGTACCTATTACAAACTGTAACCCTCTAACTCACAAACTCATGTTAACAAAAAATAAAAAATGAAATGTCACGCTGTTGGTTTCTCTATATTCTCCCTCCTTAATACTTTGGATCCTCTCGCGACAAAGAAAAATATTTTACACTGGAATAAGTCAAATATGTGAGACACAATATAACTAAATAGTTAAAAGCATGTTCTCTTGTAATAACTTAAGTTTTTAGATAAAATGAACGCACACTTCAACAAGGCGTCAGGACAGCTAATTCCACGAGTTTGATACATGAAAAAGAATGAAGCCACACACTTCAACCCGGCATCGCGTGTACGTAATATTTTAAGGTACTAGGTTGGTTCCAGAATCATCATCTTTGTTTGAAGCTGCCTTGGTCAATTCCTCTGCTCTTCTTGCCTGAAGTTTCCAATCTGTTTGCATTAATGTATACACCATCATACATACACAAGCAAATTGAGCTGCCACAAGACCTAACCATAATCCCTTAAAGCCAATCTTGAGTTTAAAAGCAAATACACACGCACATGGTAATCCAACTAGGTAAAATGCTGCTAAGTTTATTCTTACACCCATTGTTGGTCTTGCAGAGCCAGTTAGCACACCACATGCTGCTGTTTGAGGAGCGTTTCCGATTTCAGCTAATCCCAGGATTGGAAGCACTGCTGAAATTAACGCAAGTATTTCTGGCTCGTTTGTGTACAATTTCCCCCATACTGATTTCACCCCGACGATTACACCAAACGCGGTGAACCCAAAAGCAAGTGCCACGAAGATACCAATGAGTCCTGCTAATTTAGCACGGTCAGGGTTACCAGCCCCTAATTCATGACCAACGCGTTGTGATATACTCAAGCTTAGTGAAAATGGGAACACATAAATTGTCCCCGTTGTTTGTATCAATATTCCCATAGCAGCTACGCAAGAATCAGGATTATTCAATAAGCCACTCAAGAAGAGAACAATTTCGTACCACCACCATTCCAAGCACACTGAAAATAGGCTAGGCAAAGCCAAACTCAACAACGGACGCCACCCATTGAAAGTTGAGATAAATGTAGCACCAGCCCATGGTTTAATTGCAACTTTGGACAGAACCAAATAAAGTAACAAGCCAATGTTCATGTTCAGTGAGTATAAAACAGAAGCCAACGCGATACCTTGCACGTTCAAATTCAAATATGTTACAAGAAGATAGGTAATTGGAAGGTGCAAAATCGTTGAGCATGTAGCTACTAAAGTAGCTGGCGTATTTATGCTCTGTGTCCTTAAAAATGCTCTCAAAGGATTCAAGTGCGCGCTAGCAAGTAACTCGGGTATAGAGAAAATTAAGTAACCTTTGGCGACTTTTGTAATGACTCGATCTTGGCCTAGTCGAAGGAAGACAGGTTCAACATTTAACCAGAGAAATGTGATTGGAATTGTCACAGCTAAGAGGAGTAAAAACATTTTGATGTATGTCTGGGTTAGAACTGACCATCTTTTGGCACCATAAGCCTGGGAACAAATGGGCTCCATGCCCATACAAAGCCCTTTCATTACAGAATAGCCCGTTACATTTGCAAACCCAATTGCTAGTGAACCTCCAGCTAGCTCTGTTTTGCCCATATGCCCCAAGAAAAGCATAGATATAATGTTCTTTGAAAACAACAGCAATGTTGTTAAGGCCACTGGACATGCAATTTTCCCAAGCAAGAGTAGTTCTCCACTCACCTGCATTTTCAAGGTGCACTCAACATATTAAAAAAGAGTTCAATTTCTATTCAATAACAATATAAAAATATTTATACAATTAGATTAATAATATAAATTTCTATAATAAGCATTAAGTTGTTACCCGGTAAAAATGGTAAATATTCGTCATATGTTAAACTATGTTGATTGTTAGAGGTGGAGTTAGAGTATCACATACGAGTACGGATGAATCAAGTAACTTTTGCTTCGATCATTGTTTGTACTAGAAAATTCATTAGATTTATAAATATTTAATTGTGAACCCAATAACTAAGATATGCTATAAGCTCGAAGGTAAGTTCTGACCCATAAACTTCAAATTTTGGCCTCACTTGGCTGATAGTGTTTTCTTTTAAATCACTAGTGATGTATGTAACTAAATCCACTCAAGAATACACTAAATAGAAGGGTAAAATTATTTAAAGATAATCAAATCTTTCGATATATATTGCAATTGTACATACTATTGGTCATTGCCACTGATCATTGTACATGTCGCATCGCTAAATTTTACAATTATTAAATATGTTTAGTATTCCTAAACTAGAAGTGCTTTATTATCAAACAAAAAGAATTAAAATTTGAAGAAATTAATTAAGAGAAAGCGTGCCAAAACCTGAACATGGATGCACATAAGCACGTGCCCCATATAAATGCCATCCTTTCTGTTCCTTAGTAAAATAGCCTTTCTTTTTGACTAACTTAAGGACGTAAAATATTTACATATTATAGAGGACTTGAAAAAGAAAGGAAGAAGAAACAAAGTCACTTTTTTCCATTTGATACACTTACTATTATATATCTATTGGTGAAAAGTTAGATTCCACCCAGACTCGTGTAGTTTAATATGTCTATACTCATTACCCCGTATGGGTATTTTAAGTTGTTTAATGAGGCAGTGTACATCTCAATTCTGAAAAGAAGGTTTCGGGGCACCATAGGGGCGGAGCCACAATAAAAATTACGGGTTCGGTAAAATTAAGTAAAGTTAGTTTCAAATCCTATAAATTATTAGGTATTTGTTCTGATTTTCTTATTATATTTGATTTTCTCTTTTTTTAATGGAGGAAAATATATTTACGGAAATTGATTTTACCTTTTACGAAAAGAAAAATATAATTATTCACTATTAGCTAGTCCTCTTTTTTTGGAGGAAAAGATTTTGGACTTCTATAAATTGAAAATCCTTCCTTCTCATTTAGTAACATCTGCAATGAGCCTTAAGGCGTTTGAGAGTCTTGTTTAGGGAAAACATTTGTGAGACAAGTGTTCATATGTCACTTGTATGTACCTCTTTTTGTGGTTGTTAACTCGATATTTTATATTCTCTTTTATATAGTGAATTGCTCATGCCTGCTTGTGGATGTAGGTCAATAGATTGCACCACATTAAATAATGCGTCTCTTATGATATATTTCTCTTTTGTTGTCTGTTTAATCATCATTCAAAGTTTGCTTAGTTAGCTTTCGAATGACACTAATTATTTCGATCCTAACAAGTGGTATTAGAGCAAGATTTTAAACATATTCATCAAGATTAGTGTAGTTCTAGCCGCAACCTATTTGGCGGTAATCATGATTTTTGTCTAAAATTTTTGACCGAAGTGCTACTCACATTAAGGGAAACTTTATGGTGGAGACTTGGAGATGCAGCCCGTTGAAAGTTATGTGAAGAAGGTGGATCAAGTTTATGTTGTCAGAAAATTTAGGCCAAGAGGAGAAATGTTAGGTGTTTGTACTATTTTTTTACCATATTTAATTTTTCTATCTTTTAAAGGAAGGGAAAACATATTTACCATAATTGATTTTACTTTTTACTAAAAGAAAAATATAATTCTTCCATATTGAACTAGTATTTTTTTCTTGGAGAAAAAGATTTTGGACCTTTATAAATTAAGGATCCTTTCTTCTCATATAGGAGATTCCACAATGTTGTCGTAAGGGGTTTGAGTGTCTTGTTTAGGAGGAGATTTCTTGAGACAAGTGTTAGTATGTCACTTGTGTGTGCCTCTTTGTGAGGCTGTTCTCTCGATATTGATTACTCATCTTCGCTTGTGAATGCAGGTCAATAGACCGAACTACTTTAAATAGTTGTGTCTCTTTTTGCATATTTCTCTTTTATTATCTGATTTATTATCGTTCAAGATTTACTTATTTAGCTTCCGCATGCCATCTGATTTATTCGATCCTAATATAATTGTATTAAGAAATTCGCTATATATATCCTAGAAAATCTATTACGAACCAATAAGTGAAAAAAAATTATGGTTCAAAACAAAACCCATAAATAACTTAAAATTCTAAATCTGTCTCTAATCACCATTTACATTAGCTTGTTTCAATGGGTAAAGAAGCTGGCATTTGATATAATAATTGGTGAGTACTGGTATAGCAGATAATAGCTAATTAAACGGATAAATCGAAATAACTACTATTTTATTATTTTGTTGTAGTGACTAGTTCAACATGCTATACTTTAGTGAATTGATTAATATGAATGAATTGTAGGAGGCATCAGAGTCATTATAGGTCAAATTTTCAGTTAGTAGCTTGTTAAAATAATTTTTCTCGTTAGCCAGCCATACAAACTAGACAATGATTTTGTTTAGGTTAGAAACACGTAACGGAGTCATTTATTTAGAAATTTACCTTCTTGTCAATCTTTTTATCCTAAAAAGGAAAAACAATTGTCTCCTTGTCACTAATTCTCACATCAGTAGTGGAGTATTATCTTTTGCATAAAAACCACAAACACATATAAAGGGTGTATTCGGAAGAACTTACCCATAATTAACAATTACCGAATTTTTGAGATAATATGACAACGATTAAATATAGTTATTTGACAAAGTCATACACAAGCCTAATAGAAGACTTTTAGCAAATTGCGTAAATCGTCAAGATTGCTTTACAAATAAAAGGATGTACTTTTTGAACGCACTAAAAGAAACGTTGAGTATCAATATTCAAGACTTACAAAGAAAAAGACTAATTAGATGTCTATAATTAGTAGCAAAACACTATTAGTAATTAAAATGCCCAAAAGAATCACTGGGTGACACATTCGATAAGTAAAAAAATGAAATAAAAGAGAATTACGGCAACTTTTTCTCTATAATCTTTTTCATGCATTTATGTTCTCATGCATTTATCACCCATGCATAAACCAAAAAGGATATTTAATTATTAAAAGTTAAAAGAAAACAAAAATTGCGAATATGTGCAGATGAACCATTAAATTAGATTGACTCATAGTCTACGAAAAAAGGGAGTATAGTTAAAGTAAACTTGATCAAAAATAAAAAAGGAAAAACAAAGATTAGTACCTCTGCCACCTTATGTAAAAAAATATCGTAAAGTTTTATTATATAGTCAACCTTTTATATAACAGCCAAGTTTTTTTCGAATATTTTTTAGCTGTTATAGCGAAATATTGTTATAAAAAAATATATATCATAACATAACATGAAAATTAATTTTATTGGCCATTTTAGTGAAACGCTATTACAAAGATAATTAGTATAGAGAAATTTAACCGTACAAATTCCAGCTGACGGTCAAATTAAAAGTGATAATCACAAGAAAAAAAAAACCCTAAAAACTTAGATAAGATACGTACTAAATTACCATTGAACTCTAGTTCTTATATCAGGAGAAATCGCTTAGCATAGAAAATCTAAATAGAATTATAGTCAATGCATACATCTACACGTTAAAATAAAGGATGTTGAAGGCAAAGTCAAGTAAATTAAAAGTATACTTTTATTTTCTAATAATTTAATTTTAGATGATATAGTACAACATGGTTAAAATCAGACAAATATCTTGAGTTCAAATCTCACTATTACCTATAAATTATAATCTTATATTAAAAAAAAAATTTCATGTGCTTGACCCAAAAAAAAAAAGTTTGAAAAAGCTCAAGTCGTATTAGCGCAGTGCAGACACAGATGCTCGTGCTTCTCTGTGCCGTTATTTGAAAAAACAAATGAAGAAAATGGAGTTATGGAGTTCTTTTAACATAATGTTACGTGAGCGTATTCATGTGTCTGCCTGTACGTTATGTCTTTTATATTTTCCTTTTCTCTAAGTCTGACTGTGTTATGTGTGGGTAGAAACGGATACATAATATAAAGTTAATGGGTTCAATATGCTTTTTAGCATTAATCTCGTTGTATTTTAGAATTATGCTTTCGGAATATTTGTTAAAATTTAGTTGGTTACGTTATTCATCATATATTTATATACCGTGCCAAAAATATTAGATTTAGGTGAATGAAAACCGTATGTGTCACTATGTGTGTGTGAGAGAGAAAACCGTAGGAAAGTACCTCATTCATCGGAACTCGTCTGAAAAATTGAAGAGCACTACTATGGGAGGAGGAATATGACGGCCGAACAAATTCTTCTCTCTGTTTTACCATCTGCTCAATGGTGGCGGCGGCTGCAGCCATATCATCACTTGTTATACTGATAATATCATCACTTTCTTCTCGAGATTCATTCATCGCTGTGCACATCTCTAACTATTTATATATCTGATCAATCAATGGTAGCCAACCTTATCAATGCTATAAGAAGAAAATATCTTTCGTTTTTCAGTACAGAGGACAAAATCCATATAGAGTTTTATAAAATATCATAGAGATCAAGGAACAAATGCTTTCTTACAGGAAAATTAAGGATACTGTTGTGGTAAATGGCTCGTAAATGAGGAGAAATGAGATTCAACGAGTGGATAGAGTAATAATTTACAGAAGAGAAGATGGATTATGGAAAATGAAGTTTGGAGCTGGGAAAATATGCATACACATTCCTGGCTCGTACTTATTATATAGTGAGTAGTACTAAAGTTTGTGAAGAAATATTATCTTTCAGCTCTTACAAGTGTCCTTTACAATGGCTGCAGGGTAGTAGCTAGCCAAGAAATGATATACTAGGGGCAGGTAACTATATAAATTACTATATTCGTACTACATTATGCGTTTCAAGTGAAAAGTAGTCTAATTAAATCTACTAAACATTCCACTAATTGAGTGCATTCTTCACTTGGACTCTGGCTTAGCAGTAGGATTAATCGACAATCCCATTCATTTAACTAAACATCTTCTCCTAATTAGCTTTTAAATTTATAATTAGCCCTTGCTGTTCCACTTTATCTCTGCATCATCATAGTTTCTCGACAACCATGAAACATTCGTCAGTATTTTGCTCTTATCAAGAACGTTAACCTTATATTTGATAATTTCTTCTCTTTTCTTTGTTGTATATGCTTAATTAATCTTTTATTTGAAATAAATAAGAATATAACCAGCTATACTCCATAAGTTTTGTCTAATTCATTGCACTTGTTTTCATCATAGATATATATTCATGCTACCAAAAAAAAAAAAAATTTATTACCAAATCCATCGCCACTTGAACAACATGCACTCCAAGATTTTTTGGTCAAACAGTTTCAGAATCTAATTAAAATTCTTTTCAGGGGGGAAAGCAAGCACTTTATTCTGTATATTATTAGTTCAAATTTGACCAATTAGGTAACACTACTAGCTACGTGGGCCTCGTAAGAGAAAATTATTGGCATCCATTAACATTTGTTTACTGGCTTGTGATTTGTAATCTTCCTACTAAATTGAATTGCGCGTAGAAAAGATAAATTTTGGATTAACTCCTCTACAAAATAAATATATAAATAAATTGTGATGCTCGTCTAATCACAGCTTGCTGCATGTGTTGGCTGCATAGAAACCATTTTTTTCTTTTAGTTTTTAATTTCTTTTGAGTTATCATAAACAGTTTTCACAGCTTTAAATTTTAGAGAAAAAGGAATGAAATCTTTCAACTAAAACATTGCAAAATGCCGGCAAATACGTATCTGCAACAAGGATCAATTTGGTCTTTGTTAATATGTTTTCTCATCTTATTTTGTTAACATTATTAAAGAGGAAGACATATTGTTTATTTGAACAACCTCAATATAATAATTTCATAACATTAAATTAGGTTATGGTAAAGTAGTAAATACTCCTCCATACTTAATAAATACTAGAGTTTGAGCGCTAAAAATGGAGTCACAATTTGTACAGGGAGCGCCTTTACACAACAAATGAGACTTCTCAACACTTAATCTAGCTCAAACCGGAGTACGCGATACCAATGGGGAAAAAAAACTCCATCATCCAACACTTTTCTGCCTATAATATCAACTTTTTTTTTTTGTATAATAAGTAACATATACATCAATTCTTATAATAGGTCCGAATACTTTGTGAAAGTTTGGCTGACACTTTTAGATACGTGATGACAACGACATCTACAAAATTAAATTTGTGTGTTTCTTCTTAGAAGAAACAGCTTTAAATTATTCTAGAAATTCTAATTTGAGAAAAAAGTGAAATAAATTATTACCAATATTTCCAAAAATAACTTCTCAAAATTACACAAGCTAAGCATAGCTACAATTATGAGATTGAGTTCAATTATTTGCGCCTCTTCAAGGGACATTTCATTTTCTTCACCCATAACTAACAAATAGATGCCCCATGCATTAAAATCTAATGTTTACATACCAAAGTGCTTTTATTATATTATAGAGGAAACATATCGACAGTCTACACACTCCAGTGTATGTATGTATATATATATATATATATACACGGGGTATCTATTCAAAAATGTGGTCTAGCGATTAATGAGATATTAGGTGTCACAAAAATGTTAGGTGAGTTTTCAATTTTGTATAAGTTTTATTGGACAAAATTATTCGATACCCGTATTTATTGAAAGTAATAGATACGCGATAAAATAGTCAAGATGTACACTGATTGACATCGCCACACAGCAAGTTGGAATAGAATCACATGAAGAATTCTATATCGTCGTTGATAACAGTTGGTTCATGTTCCTCTTTTAAACTATAGTCTAACTGTTATTTCCTCAATGAATGCTAAGACAAAAAACAGGAAAAGAAACAAAAGATATCATTGATCCCATATTCCAAACTTCTGACTTGATTTTTAATAGTAGAAGAAAAGAACAAAGAGATAATTGTTTAATATTCGATCCTTTCACGCAATATAAGGCGAAAGAGAACGATTAATTCTTTTATATTGAATTTTCTTCTTTCTTTCACACACATGAATTTTATGCAAAGCACTATAGTGTTAGGATCGATTCACTCAAATACTCTGAACTGATGAAGAAGATGAAGAAATTTTGAAGAGAGAAAAGTTAAGGTAGAGAGAGAAAAAAAAACGTGAGAGACTTATTTCGTGGTAATCCACGGCGGCGGGATTTATATATATTAATAATTAAGGGTATTTTCAATACAAGGAGAATAAACAGTACAGCCTATATATAGATCCCAAACCTATAAGAGAAAGGTCTCCCAATTTGATCAGGATTATAGGTTTTCCTTTCCCAAATCTATGAGGACAATGAGTTTTTCTAAACCTATAGGGATTATGGGTTTCCTAAAAATACAAGGAAATAATTCAAGTCCATCACATATTAATCAGGCTCCACACCTAACAATTCTCCCACTTGGAGACTGATTCAGCCGTCCAAAAATTGTCCCAACATCATCAATATCTTCACCACACCACACCATCTGTAGAAACAAACTACAGAAGACCAACTGAGGTTTTGCACAACCTTAGTTTCTCAACATCAACACATTTCGTCAACATGTCTGCTGGATTCTGTGCACCCTCTATCTTCTCCAAACACATATCACCATCCTCCACTGCCCTGCGAGTGAAATGGTACCGTCTTCTGATGTGCTTTGTCTTCGAATGATAGACTGGGTTCTTCACCAACTGTATGGCACTCTGGCTATCTGAATAAAAAATCTTCTCGCTCTGCTTCTCGCTCTGCTTCTTGCCCAACTCTTCCAGATAATCTGCCAGCTATATCATCTCCTTTCCAGCTTCAGCTATTGCCACATACTCAGCCTCTGTTGATGAAAGAGCAACACACTTCTGAAGCCTGGACATCCAACTCACTACTGTATCACCTATGGTGTAAATGTATCCGGATGTGCTCATGCTCGAGTCCACATCACCACCAAGATCAGCATCCACAAAACCCTGCAGATTCACTTTTCCTTTGCCAAAACTAAGTGAAATACTGGATGTACCTCTCAAATATCTCAGAAGCCACTTAACAGCTTCCCAATGCTCTTTCCCCGGATTCGCCATGTACCTGCTAACAACTCCCACTGCATGTGCTATGTCAGGTCTAGTGCAGACCATAACATACATCAAACTCCCAACTGCTGAAGCATATGGAATAATTGCCATCTGCTTACGCTCTTCAGTTGTCTTGGGTGATGCCAAAGGAGTAGTCCTGGGTTTAGCATCGCTCATCCGGAATCTGGCCAACAACTTCTCAATGTATTGCTCCTGGGATAGATTTAAAGTGCCAGCAGATCTATCCCGAGAAATCCTCATCCCCAGAATCTGCTTCGATGCACCCAAATCTTTCATCTGAAACGCTGAAGACAGACTTGCCTTCAGATTGTTTATCTCCCTCATACTGGATCCTGCAATCAATATATCATCCACATACAAGAGTAGAAACACATAAGAATCAATGTATTTCTTAAAGTAACAACACTGATCCTTTTCAGCCCTGTAAAAGCCACTCTTGGTCATGAAGGAGTCGAACTTTTTGTACCACTCCCTCGGTGCTTGCTTCAACCCATACAAGCTCCTGTTGAGCTTGCACACCATGTGTTCCTTGCCCGGAACTACAAATCCTTCTGGTTGTTGCATATAGATCTCCTTGTCCAGATCTCCATGTAAAACGCTGTTTTTACATTCATTTGCTCAAGATGCAAATTCTCTGATGCAACAATACTCAACAGAATTCAGATAGTAGTTAACTTCACAACATGAGAAAATATTTCAGTATAATCAATACCTTTCCTTTGTGAATATCCTTTAACCACTAACCGAGCCTTGAACCTTCTTTTACCGTCTGGTTCTGCCTTGATTCTGAACACCCACGTGTTCAACAAGGCTTTCTTCTCTGCAGGTAACTCAGTCAATACCCAAGTGTTGTTCTTCTCAAGGGAGCTCAACTCATCATTCATGGCTTGCTCCCACTTGATTGAATCCTCCACCTGTAGGGCCTCATCGAAAGACTCTGGTTCCCCTTCATCAGTCAGCAACAGATAATATAATGAAGGTGAATACCTATCTGGTGTTCTGATGGTCCTTGATGATCTCCTCAACAGCTGCTCAGGTGTCACTTGTTCCACCATAGAATCTTCAGCAACATCGTCTGGAGTTGGTTGAGTTTCTTTTGCAACATCTCTGGGTGTACTCTTCTGCAACTCAATCTCAACTCCCACTTGCTTCGTAGTCTCTGAAACCTTCTGCTGTCTGTCCTTGTATAGGACAGACTCATCAAATGTCACATCGTCTCAGGATCTTTTTGTTCTTGTCATCTCAAAACCTGTAACCAAACAAGTCAGAACCGTAGCCTATGAAGTAACACTTCACAGCCTTAGCATCAAGCTTGTCTCTTTTTTCTGGATCAACATGAACATAAGCCGTGCAACCAAAAGTTCTCAAGTGTGAGTACTTGAGCTCTTTTTTCGTCCACACCTCCTCTGGGATCTTAAACCCCAGGGGAACTGATGGTCCCCTGTTGATCAAGTATGCAGCTGTACTCACAGCATCTGCCAAAACATCTTGGGTAGCCCACAGTGTATCCTCATGCTCCTTGCACGCTCATTCAATGTTCTGTTCATCCTCTCAGCAACTCCGTTCTGCCTAGCCTTACCGGGAACTGTCCTCATTAATCTGATTCCCTCAGCTGCACAAAATGCTTTGAATTCTGACTTGTCATACTCTCCTCCATTGTCAGACCTCAGGCATTTGATCTTCAAACCAGTTTGATTTTCAACTTCAGCTTTCCACCTCTTGAAAGTCACAAACACATCTGACTTATGCTTCAAGAAATAGACCGATACCTTCCTGCTGAAATCATCAATGAAGGTGACATAGAACCTGGATCCTCCAAGTGATGAAACTGGAGATGTTCCCCAAATATCTGTATGTACCATTTCTAACCGAACTTTCTTCGGCTCTCTAGTAGTCTTTGTGTTACAACCCGTAAATTTCGTACGTTAGATTGCGCCGTAAGGTAGTCTACATATAAGGGCCTAAGAACCCGGAAAAGAGTTCAAAAAGTCAAGAAAAGAGCAAAAGGCTTCGCAAAGCTGGGTATGCTACCGCAAAACCCACATGCGAGCCGCATTTCTCACGCTGAAATCACAGACCAAGACAGATTTCTGGACAAAGATCAGTGCCAGAAATGCGGTCAGAAGTGCGGTCGCATTTATAAAATGCGAACCGCATATTTTACATTATGTATCGCAAACTGGAATAGATTTCTGGGCAGAAATCTGTGTCAGGAACGCGGTCAGTATGCGATCGCATACTGAAAATGTGGACTGCAAAACAGACCTCCTGGGTCGCAGAATGAGACAGATTTCTAGGTTGAGTTTCGCGTCCAGAATGCGAACCGAATGTCGGTTCTGCGACGTAAATGCGATCGCAGACCTGTAGGCGTCAGACACGTGCGTCACTTATTTACCGACCTTTAAAAGGGGTTCAGACCAACTGTTTCACCATTTCTAAAAAAATCCATAACTAAGAAGAACCCCCTGCGATCCCTTCTATAAATCCCACACAAGCCCTAATTAATTTCCCCTCTCCTTCAAGCTCAAATTGAGAGTAAGGTCTAGAGATTGAAGAAATAAGGAAAAAGCCCTAACTGATTTTGTCTCTCCTTCAAGCCCTAATTTGGAGTAAAAACCTAGAGGATGAAGAACCAAGGAAGAGGGCTGAGTTATCCAACATGCAAGGTAAGTTACTGCTCTCCTTCGTACATCCTTTCTCCTAGAAATTCTTGGAAATTCGTTCAATGCATGTAAGAACCCA
This sequence comes from Nicotiana obtusifolia, assembly GCA_002018475.1. Lineage (NCBI taxonomy): Eukaryota > Viridiplantae > Streptophyta > Magnoliopsida > Solanales > Solanaceae > Nicotiana > Nicotiana obtusifolia. The sequence continues at coordinate 290,314 of MCJB01003335.1, read as the reverse complement.
CAGGATGGTGATCGGAAGCCATGGGTTCGAGTTAATCGCTAGTAATGGACTGGGTTGTGGTTGTTTCGGGATTGCTGTTGGGTTGCATGTCTTACTACTAAGGTTGTGGAGTTTTGGAGAAAGAAGGGTGTGAAAAAACACCATGTGAATTTAGGACTGTTGTTAAATAATGATCATAGCGCTTAGAGGATAACGATAGAATCGCTTCTTTCATGGTAGACTAAGGAGTTGTGACAGTGCGTAGCTTGAAATTGGTGCAGAGAATACCAGGTATGTGAGACCGTCCCTTTCTTTCTTTTGCACGACTCTAATTATACACAATGCAACGAACGAGCCCTCAAAGATACTCTACTCTTAGAAGGTAGGAGTGCTTATATTGTTTCCCCTCTTATGGGAGGATTGATGTGTATTATTTCTTCGACCTTACGTCACCAGAAGTACAATCCCTATGAGTCCAGTATGCATTATCTATTTTACCCCACCGAGCCGCGCTATAGTCGGCCGGGCAGGCACCTATTGTGCAACTATATATATGTATATGTTTTACTTTATTTAGTCGCGCTATAGTCGACAGCTATTTTACTCTACCGAGCCGCGCTATAGTCGGCCGGGTATGGCACCTATTGTGCAACCGCTGATCAGTTGGGTATGATGATGAGGAGGCCCACAGAGGCGGATGGATGTAATGATGACGAGGCCCACAGAGGCGTATATATATATATATATGATGATTTTTAAAAGGAATATATGTATATGCATATGCACATCAGGCATGTCATGGTTAGTCGCCCTCAGAGGCACTCATATAGTACAGGTTGTATGTTTCTTATCCTGACGAATATTATTGTTCTTATATTTATGTTTTCCTGTCTTACATACTCAGTACTTTATCCGTACTGACGTCCTTTTTCTATGGACGCTGCATGTCGTGCTGCAGGTCCAGACAGACATAGAGACGAGGCTCCTCCACCACAGTAGGCCGCCCTATTCAGCGGATATTGGCGAGATCCATCATTCGGACTTGCCGTAGTCTTGGTATGCATTTTTTATTGGCATTATTGGCATGTCGGAGCCCTGTTCCGACATAGGTTGCATCATTGTGTTCTTGTAGAGGCTCATAGACAAAGGGGTTGACTTCTGTATAGTGAGGTTGCCTTGTCGGCAAATGTATTTTGTTGTACAGTTTTGCATTGCAGCTTTGTTGGCCATGATGTTATATATATGCATGTACATGTTATCATTCTGCAAGTTTGAGTTGATGTGGATTGTTGTTTGCTATTTATACTAGCCTCGACAGTCCATATAAACAATAAGAGAGGTTTAATGAAAGGTACGTCGGCACTCGGCAGGTAGGGTCAGAGTAGGTCTGTCCTAGGGATTGTCTATGAGCCGTGTCTAGTAGAGTCTTGATTATGGATGTGTAGTGCGCCACATTTATAATCAGGAGGCTGCCTGACATCTAGGAATGTTACTTTCTTCCTAAATCTAGATCGTGCGCAGAGTTGCGTCATAAGTGTTCGTCCCTAACATTCGCCTTGTTTTCCTACAGTGATGCCTTCGACTAGGAAGCAAACAACTAGTAGACAGCTTGGTACAGATGCGAGAGAGGGTACCAGTCAGGTGCCCCAAGCTAGAGAAGGCCAAAGTGAGCCTCAGAGTGAGATGCCGTCTCGTACCTCATCTGCTCCGCCCTCCCCAGAGGACATTAGAAGCCGCCCAGCATCTCCAGTTCCTCTATCTGGTACTACAGACCAGGACTTGCGGACTGTGGTACAGTTGTTGACTAGTTTGGTAGCTTCTCAAACTCAGAGGCAGAAGACCGGTGCTACTGATAGACCGGCTAGTGCCAGAGTTCGTGATTTTATTAATCTAGATCCTCCAGTGTTTACCGGGTCAGACCCCAAGGAGGACCCGCAGACTTTTATTAATCAGATTCATCGCACACTGCGGGTTATGCATGCTAGTGATACAGAGGCAGTAGAGTTGGCTTCTTATCGGTTACGGGATTTAGCAGTTTCTGGTATGATAGTTGGGAAAGATCCAGGGGTCCGAATGCTTCCCCACCTGTGTGGAAGGAATTTTCTGAGGCGTTTCTTCGTCATTACCTGCCAGCTGAGGTACGCCGAGCTAGAGCTGATAAATTCTTGAACCTTAGACAAGGTAACATGAGTGTGCGAGAGTACAGTATGCAGTTTGATTCTTTAGCAAGGTATGCTCCCCATATGGTGGCCGAGATGAGTGATAAGGTTCATTTGTTCGTGAATGGATTGGGACCACATCTGATAAATGAGTACACGATGGCCTCCTTGATAGAGGGCATGGATATTTCCCGTATTCAGGCATATGCTCAGAACATAGAGGACCGTAAGCGCCAGCAGAGAGCAGAGAGCAGATAGGGAGTAGGATAAGGGCCAACATAAGAGGACAAGATTTGCAGGTTATTCTGGTGACTTCAGAAGCAGTGTCAGGCCCCAATCTTCGAGGAGTTCAGCGCCACCTGTAGCTAGTGTCCCTCCACAGTTTCAGAGCCCTCGATATGATCGATTTACTTATTCGGGTCTAGGTCAGAGTTCGCGAGCATCAGGCTCGCAACATCATAGAGATACTAGTCAGACGAGACCCCTAATGTCACGTTGTGATCAGTGTAGCAAGGCTCATTTTGGACTATGTCGCCGAGGCTCCGATGTATGCTATTCTTGTGGACAGCCTGGCCATATGAGGTGGGATTGTCCTAATAGAGGAGGTGATGGCATGGTTCAACCGACTGGATCTGCATCTGGTTCTTCCTCATCAATTCGACCTCTAGCACGGGGTTTCCAGCAGTCGACAGGACATGGCAGGGGTAGAGGTGCAGTGCCAAGTCCGAGTGGTACTCAAAATCGAATTTATGCTCTAGCAGACAGCAGGATCCCGAGTCGTCTCTGGATGTTGTTACAGGTATACTGTCTGTATTTTCTTGTGATGTATATACATTGATTGATCTGAGATCTACATTATCATATGTTACACCCCTTGTGGCTGATAAGTTTGGCGTCGAACCTGAATGAATAAGTAAACCATTTGTGGTATCTACTCCACTAGGAGGTTCTGTGGTTGTTAGGAGAGTATATAGAAGTTGCACCGTGACGATTTATAGTCGTCAAACCTCGGCCAATTTATTTGAGTTAGCAATGGTTGATTTCGACGTGATAATGGGAATGGACTGGTTGGCCTCATGCTATGCAAATGTTGACTGTCGTACGAAGATGGTTAGATTTCAATTTCCTGGTGAACCCATCATTGAGTGGAAGGGGAACATTGCTACGCCAAAAGGTAGGTTTATTTTCTATCTTAAGGCAAGGAAGATGATCTCAAAAGGTTACCTCTATCATCTTGTTCGCGTTATGGATGCGGAGGTGAAGTCACCTACTTTATAATCAATTTCGGTGGTCAATGAATTTCCGAAAGTTTTCCCAGATGAACTCCCAGGTCTTCCTCCTGAGAGGGAGATTGAGTTGGTATTGATGTGTTGCCTGATACTCACCCAATCTCTATCCCTCCATACAGAATGGCCCCAGCAGATTTGCGAGAGTTGAAGTTGCAGCTAAAGGAATTGCTGGATAAGGGCTTCATTAGGCCTAGCACTTCACCTTGGGGTGCACCAGGCTTGTTTGTGCGGAAGAAAGACGGATCATTAAGGATGTGTATCGATTATCGACAGTTGAATAAGGTTACTATAAAGAAAAAATATCCACTTCCAAGGGTTGACGACCTGTTTGACCAACTCCAGGGTGCCATGTACTTTTCCAAGATTGACATACGTTCAGGGTATCATCAGGTAAGGGTCAAGGAGAAGGATATTCCAAAAACAGCCTTCCGGACAAGATATGGGCATTTCGTGTTCTTGGTAATGTCGTTTGGGATAACAAATTCCCCAGCAGCTTTTATGGATTTCATGAATAGTGTATTCAGGCCCTTTCTCGATGTGTTCGTGATTGTATTCATTGATGACATTCTGGTGTATTCTCGTACAGAGAACTTACAGGCCACTTGCGGATAGTATTACAGACCCTTCGGGATCGTAAGTTGTATGCTAAGCTCTCCAAATGTGAGTTATGACTGAACTCAGTAGCGTTCCTAGGCCATGTGATATCTGACGAGGGTATTAGTGTCGACACACAGAAGATCGATGCAGTGAAGAGTTGGCCAAGACCCACAATACCGTCAGAAGTCCACAGCTTTCTAGGGCTAGCCGGATATTATAGGAGGTTTGTAGAAGGGTTTTCCTCTACATCGGCACCATTGACTAAGTTAACACAGAAAGCTACTAAGTTCCAATGGTCCGATGCTTGTGAACGTAGTTTCCAGGAGCTAAAGAATCGGTTGATTTCCGCGCCAGTACCTACTCTCCCAGAGGGAACAGAAGGGTATGTGGTATGTTGTGATGCTTCAGGTGTAGGTGTGGGGTGCGTGTTGATGCAACATGGGAAGGTGGTTGCTTACGTGTCAAGGCAATTGAAGAAGCATGAAAAGAATTATCCAACCCATGATTTGGAATTGGCCGCAGTGATATATGCTTTGAAGATATGGCGGCACTACTTGTACGGTGTCCATGTTGACATCTACACAGATCACCAGAGTTTGCAATACATCTTTAGTCAAAAGGAATATATATATATATGTATGTATATATATATATATATATATGTATGTATGTATATATATATATATATATATATATATATGTATGATGATTTTTAAAAGGAATATATGTATATGCATATGCACATCAGGCATGTCATGGTTAGTCTCCCTCAGAGGCACTCATATAGTACAGGTTGTATGTTTCTTATCCTGACGCATATTACTGTTCTTATAGTTATGTTTTCCTGTATTACATACTCAGTACTTTATCCGTACTGACGTCCTTTTTCTGTGGACGCTGCATGTCGTGCTGCAGGTCCAGACAGACATAGAGACGAGGCTCCTCCACCACAGTAGGCCGCCTTATTCAGCGGATATTGGCGAGATCCATCCTTCGGACTTGCCGTATTCTTGGTATGCATTTTGTTATAGGCATTATGGGCATGTCGGAGCCCTGTTCCGACATAAGTTGCATCATTGTGTTCATGTAGAGGCTCATAGACAAAGGGGTTGACTTATGTATAGTGAGGTTTCCTTGTCGGGAAATGTATTTTGTTGTACAGTTTTGCAATTGCAGCTTTGTTGGCCATGATGTATATATGTATATATATATAAGTATGTATATGTTATCATTCTGCAAGTTTGAGTTGATGTGGATTGTTGTTTGCTACTTATACTAGCCTCGCCATTCCTTATAAACAATAAGAGAGGTTTAATGAATGGTACGTCGGCACTCGGCAGGTAGGGTCCGGGTGCCAGTCGTGGCCCTCCGGCTTGGGTCGTGACACTTTGTGAAGCTAACTCGTTTCTATTTTCCCATAATACAGCTTTCACAAAGACCCATGTCAACAGACTTCAGGCCCTCTAATGCTCCTTTTGCAACCATCATCTTCATTCCTTTAGCACTCATGTGTCCAAGTCTGTTGTGCCACAGACATGAATCGGAAGCACCCTCAGCGACAGCAACCATGTTAATACACCCTGCAGTGGTGTACAAGGTTTCAGATTTGGTGCCACGAGCTACAATCATAGCACCCTTCACAATCTTCCACGAACCTTCCCAAACTCTGCTGTATAGCCTGTGCTATCCAACTGACCAACAGAGATCAAATTCTTCTTGAGAGCAGGAATATATCTAACATCCTCTAATGTCCACTAGTTTCCTGATGGGGTCTTTATGCAGACATCCCCCTTTCCTTCAATGTCCAAGGCTTTGTTGTCAGCAAGATACACCTTCCCAAAATTTTCAGATTTGAAATTTTGGAACATTTCCTTGCTTGGAGACGAATGAAAGCATGCACCAGAATCCAAAATCCAGGATTCGACCGGGCTGTCCACACTAAGGATTACAGCATCCCCAATGTCTTCTGCAGAATTTACAGAATCACTATCATCTCCAGATTTATGATTATGCTTCTTCTTTGGTTTCGTACAGTTTGTCCGATAGTGCCCTTTATCTCCACAGTTCCAACAAATCACGTTGGGTCTGTTAGGAGATTTTTCTCGATTCTTTGATTTTGATCGGCCATCTTGATTTTGGCCCTTTGACTTGCTTCTCCCCCTTCGGTCAACGCTGAGAGCACTGCCTGATGAATCTCCCACTTCTCGTTTGCGAATGCTTTCGCTGAGAACAACATCATGGATTTCATCAAACTTCAACTTCTCAGATCCACGGGAACTGCTAATCGCAGCAACAACAGTATCCCAAGACTCGGGCAGAGATGACATCAAAATCAACACCTTAATTTCATCTTCGAAATTAATTTCCACAGAACTCAGTTGACTCACAATCATATTGAACTCATTTATATGATCGGCAACAGATGCATTCTTAGACATCTATAAATTGAACAATCTACGCATCAAATATACCTTGTTCATCGCCAATGGCTTTTCGTACATATTTGATAGCGCCTTCATCAGATCTGCCGTAGTCTCCTCCTTAACGATGTTAAACGCCACGTTTCTCGACAAAGTCAACCGGATCAACCCCAACGCCTGGCGATCCTTAAGCTTCCACTGCTCCTCTGTCATGGAAGCTGGCTTTGCCTCAGTCAAGGGTTCGTGAAGATCTTTCTGGTACAGATAGTCTTCGACCTGCATCTTTCAGAAACCGAAATCGGATCCATCAAACTTCTCAATTCCAATCTTCGAGCTCTCCATCTTCAGTGATCGTGTTGAATCTCCAAAGCTCTGATACCAGTTGTTAGGATCGATTCACTCAAACACTCTGAACTGATGAAGAAGATGAAGAAATCTTGAAGAGAGAAAAGTTAAGGTAGAGAGAGAAAAAAAACGTGAGAGACTTATTTCGTGGTAACACCCCGTTAGGGTAAACTTCCATGGCGGCGGGATTTATATATATTAATAATTAAGGATATTTTCAATACAAGGAGAATAAACAGTACAACATATATATAGATCCCAAATAGTCCCAAACCTATAAGAGAAAGGTCTCCCAATTTGATCAGGATTATAGGTTTTTCTTTCCCAAATCTATGAGGACAATGAGTTTTCCTAAACCTATAGGGATTGTGGGTTTCCTAAAAATACAAGAAAATAATTCAAGCAATCACATATTAATCAGGCTCCACACCTAACATATAGTTGTCGTGATTTAATTTTCTAAATTTAACTTTGATTGTTTCTTCGACGGAAACTAGTTTTTTTCTATCCTTGCCCATTTAACTTCTAGAAAATGGGTTCATTCCCTTAACCACATATATACAAGAAGACAGAAAATGTAGATTCTCCAATTCAGTTGGATATAAGTGAAAAGCCCCCAATGAATACATACACAATGAGCAATATAGAAAATGAACAACTCAAATACCAACAAGGCAACAACAAACAGTGAGTCCGTGTTATGCTATGTCTCATCTAGATCTTTCGTCTTAACAGTTACTGCTAATTACTATTTGAAGCAGGAACACATCTATAGTATTTTTATAAGTTTACGTGTAACCAGTAACTTTTTTTTAACTATATATTTAGAGTAAGAAATTCATTAAATGTATAATAATATTTTTTTCGGTAGGCCAGTTTATTGGTTGCGATATGTAAAAACCTATAAACTTTAAATTTTGAATTCGCTTCTAATTTAATGAGCATCATGGAGGTACTATGTATATACTTAAATTAAATACAGACATAAGCTAATATTTTAGCTCATAACATGGGGATAAACATTAAGAAAGAAACTACGCGTATAAATTAACATTAAAGGCGTCGTCTCTATGTACGTATAAGATGATTAGGGATTCAATTTGGCATAAATCTATTTCTGATTTTGTGTTCACATCAAACATTGCTGGACCATGTGCGCTCCTATGTTTTCTCCTGTTCCGTAAATGAAACATTTCCATTATTGTCTTAGAATTAGAATATTCTACCAAGAAACTTAAAGAAAGAAAAAAAGGAATGCGAGAAGTAGAAGAAGGAGGAGGAAAATGCCAAAAGCCACATGCACGCTAGCATACCTGCTACTATAATCAATTTCATTCAAAGAATTATGTGCATATGAAGAAAAAATAATCTGAAAATGAAAGGATGTTTAAGTTTAATGTAATGACCCAATCAGTCATTTTGAGTTCTAGCACCCCATCTCTTATTTTGATATTTCCTGTAGGTTTATTTAGTATTTTATGACAGGTATGAATGGTTTGAGTCTTGAGAGGTTCGGGAGTAGTTTGGAACATCTAGTTCCTAACTTGAAGCCTTAAGTTGAGAAGAGTTGACCAAAGTCAACGTTTTGGGTAAACAAGTTAGGATTTGTCATTTTAGAGTTCCAATAAGTTCGTATGATGATTTTGAACTTGTATGTATGTTCGATTTAACACCCGAAGGGCTGGTGTGTAATTCAGACATTTCTTATGAAAGTTAGAACTTGAGCAACTTAAGAAAGTTTATATTTTAGTTTGGATCTTGGTTCTTAGTTATGATATATTCAAATGTTTTTTGCGAGCTTGGACAAGTTTGTACAGAGTATACACATTAGTTGGGATGATTGAACAGAATCTCGAAAGGCTCGGATGAATTTCGACGCATTTGGAAAATTTCATAATTGTTGGAGGAAATTCTGGTGTCAACGCCCAATCCATGGAGAATTGGTGGTTGTATTTGAGAAAACCCTCAACGCTCAGCCCTTCGAGAATCAGTGGCTATAACGCCTAAATCAGACTTCGACAAGTATATAAGTAGGAGTGGCAATTTGAGTCCAAGCTCATCCAACCCGCCCAACCCGCCTAGATATTAATGGGCTGGGATAGAAATATTTTAGCTCATGGGTCTATTTGGGCTGAGCCCAAGTTAACTCATCATTTTTTATAACTCATTCTGACCCATGAAGCAACCCAATTACAGCCCATGAAGCTCACCCAAAATAAAGGGATCTCAACCCAATTGAAGGCTTGTCTGGAAATTTACTTAGTTGCCCTATCATTAGTTTCTGTATCTAAGTTGAAAAACGAGAATCAAAGTATCTAAGTTTTAATGTAAATATGAATAATTTTATAACTGCGTTGTGGTAAAATTTATTTATTTAGAAATAACACAAAAGATATATTTCACCTTACAAATTTGAAATACTAATTTGTTATTTAAGAAAAAAATACTAATAGCAATTTTTGGGAAAGGAGGGAGTACTTCTTAAATGAGGAGTAAGACTTCTTGTATTATATTATAAAGAACAAATAACAACTATATAAATAGATATAAATCAAAGTTTGTACAGATAATTATCTGGGTTGTTTTTCTCTAAAAGACTTTATTAACGAAGTTTTCTAAGAATTTCGTGTGACTGGAAGGCTTTTTTCTAAATGAATTGTTTTTGGAACAATTCCAACATCAGGAAAAAAAAAAAAAAACCAATTAGCCAAACCTTTATCTTGCACAAAAATTTACTTCATAATATTTTCTGAAATATTGTCAAACTGCTATTTTCTTTGCCTTTTTCTTCCTTTTATATATTTAAATATTTGTTTAGTTTAGAAAGTTATAAAAGCTCATGAATAGTGATTATAAAATTAGCCTATATGTGTTTGTTAGCTAAAAATTTAAAATTAAAATATATAGCAATTCATCGTAAGTGCATGGAATGAATTAATTATGAGGAAGCTAGGAAAGTAGGTAACATACATAGTTGTATAAACGGTTAAAAGCTTTATTTATGCAAGATGGAGTATGGTTCTAATTTGTAAAAACATAGGTCAAGTTGGGAGGGCTGGACTATGACCCATTGTTTACCCCATCTTGACCCAGCCCATCTTTACCCAAGTACACTTTAGGCAAGGTCGGGCAATGACTAATTTATTGACTCACCGCATCTTGACCCGCTCAAATTCAGCCCAACCCGCCCATTTGCCACCCCTATATAAGGAGTCCGATTTTTGTGATTTCTTATCTCATTTTACATCATTTTGGAGACTTGGGGAGGAGAAGGGGGGGGGGGAGGCTCGATTTTGGAACGTTTTGACCTAGATCTGGTTTATACATGAATCTATCACGAGATCAAACATCAAAACATGGATTTGAACAAACGAAATTCGGATTTTTTATCGAAAAGTTGAGAAAGTGAATTTTATGATTTTGAATCCCTATTTGGAGTCGAATATGAAAACTAATCACATATTTGAACTCGTGAAGTTATGGATTGACGAGATGCAATATTACTCTCGATATTTGACCATATGGGCTCGGGGTTAACTTTTTGTTGACTTTGAAATTTTTATTAAAGATCAAAACTTTATCATCTGGAGTTAACTCTTATAACTTTATTTGAACTCGTTAAATATTATTTGGGTGTTTGGAGAACTAGGATAGAGGAAAGGACAATTTAAAAGGTTGGAGCCTATTTTGGGTAAGTAAGTATCCTAGCTATCCTTGACTCGGGGAGATTGTCTTAAAACGACTTACAGATACTATGTATTTGGAGTCACATATGTGCGAGGTGACGAGCGTATATGCAGGCACCAATATTATACCACATTTATGGATACAGTTTAGGTTTTTTTGTGTCTTGTATGAGATATATTCTTCTTATTCTATGCCTTACTTTTTTGTGTGACTACTTGGATGACTTTATTCATGCTAGAGATCATGTCTAGTCTTTTGATTCCTTAATTGGATATTAGGCTATCTTGTATGTTGAATTACATGTTGTAGCAGTAGTTATACTCGTACACATGCGTACGTCTATGCATGTTTATCTCTCTGTTCATATACATATACATGCTTATCTACCCATATATCCTTGCATATAATTGTTTGATAGTGACTGAGTTGGGACGTTGGGGTATTCCGTGTAATTATTGTAATTATGGTATGATGGTACATTCCTTGCGGAATGATTACTGATTTTTAAGATATTGCTATTAATTTACTAATTGGATTTGGATTAATTCCTCCAAAGTCACATGAATACCCATGTTACTTTAGGGTGTATATGTGTAGTGACATTTGACACTAAAAATGTGTAGGACAACGAGGAGGTATCAGTTGAGGTAAAGTTTAAGTCTTTATTATGCGTTTACATTTAGACTCGTGTAGTAGCATGCGTATACATATTAGTTGATGCATATAATTTTATATGCGGAATTGGTGCTTTAATTATACTTTTGATCTTTTTATCTGAAAAGTATATTTAGTATCTATTTCTTTGAATGTGCACCATATTATTTATATTCATTGTTTTTTTTTTTTGTTATTTGTCTCTTTTTTTTTTTTTCTTACATGTTTATGGATTGGATAGGTTTTGAAAAGTGAGTATATTTTGTCAAGAACCTCGCTTATACTTCATTGGGGTTAGACTTGATACTTACTGTCTTTTGTTCTCATACTATGTATTGCATGTTTTTATTGCAGATCTTGGTGTTGACTCAGCGGTTCTCAGGAGGGAGCCTAGGAGCTCGATCGGAGACTTTCTGGGGAGGTGCTACTCTTAAATTTGCAGCTTATGGAATCCTATTCCCATCTATTCTATTATTTTTTTGTTCAAAATAGATGGAATCCTATTCCCATCTATTCTATTGGGTTTGGAATTTTATGTAGTATTTTTCGCTCTTGGATATTGATTTTAGACTTATTCATGTTATTTTCTATGTTATTCCCTTTGAACAACCCTTATATTAACTTGGGATTGTCTATGCATATTGTCTTGTCTAGCGGGTTAAATTAGGTGCCATCACGGCTTTGGTGAGATTTTGGATCGTGGTAAGTTAGTATCGGAGCTCTAGTTTCATGGCTTCTATGAGTCATGAACATATCTAGTAGAGTCTTGCGTATTTGTATAGAGATGTCTATACTTATATTCGAGAGGCTACATGAGTATTTAGGAAACTTCTCTCTCTTTCTCTCCTTATCGGGGGTACTTTTGTTTTGTTCTAAAGTTTGAATCTTTCTATTCCTACTATTCGTTTGTAAGCAATGTTGAGAACACATCTTCAATTGGGCACCGACAACTTCTGATGATGTCTCGGAAGAGGTGCAAGATTTGTTTCCCTATGATAATAGGGTAGGCCAATCTGGAGGATATGTGGCTAAATGCAGACCACAACTTAGGCTTGGGTGGACTCAATTGAGTGAGCTGGTGATGTAGGACTCTTTAGTCTGGTAGTGTCCCTAGAAGTACGGGTGATGGTACAGTGAGCTATAAGATAGCTATGTGTTTACAGCTAGTTATTCAAGGATAAGCGAGTGCCTCCACAGTCTTAAAGAATATTGGAGAGTAGTGCTTCCAAATTGACTTGGTACAATTCGCAGGAAGCTATGTCTTAAGCGTAGTGTTTTAAGACTACAATTAGAATATATTAGGGATAATGAGAAGGATCAGTTGGTTGAACATGGAATAGTGGCGATAGTGAGGTTATCATGAGACATCGGGTATGGACAAGAACATATAATGTTAATTTTTGTGATGAGGTTTGAAGTTGTACGACTTCTTAGGAAGAGTTGAACAGTTCGAGCAATGTGATATGATTGTCACCTGATAAGAGTTCATATGAAGGATACCATGAGATATGTTATATATACTATCACATAAGCTTTTGAGGGGTAAAGATGTGTACCAGTGTGAGTATATGGTAGTTAAAGGAGATAAAAAAGACCTATGTTTTTAGTGAGTGGCATGTCTTCGAGCCAAGAGGTGGAGTTTTTCATTAATGACTGGACATTAATAACATGTGTTGATACAGTCCAATGATTAAGGGACACTTGCGGATTATTTATGCCTTACGAAGGGTGACAATAAAGTCATGTTAGCCTTGGGATTTGCCAAATATATTATGTACTATGCTTAAGTATATTACAAAGGTTGATGGGTGGCTCAGACTTGCTATTATAAGTGAGCTTAGTGTTGAAAAGAGGAGAATTGGCTCGATTGCCTGAGGGTAAAATTACTTCCTTTGGATACTATATGCAATAGAACATAGATTCTTTGGCATGTTTGGTTATGCTTTGGGACATTTGAGTAGAGTTATTTACTTTCGGCATAGACCTAGTGGTTATCTAAGTTTTAGAAGTGTTACTTGAAGATCTCCAGATGTTTCACTTGCTTGGGGATTAGAACATGACATTAGGTCTAGATATGCTTCATGAGTTGCTTAATATTCCTGTTTATGTGTCTACGCCTGTTGGGGATTCTATCATGGTCGCTTGGGTTTATTGGTCTTGTATGGTTACTATTAATTGATACGCCACGAATATTGATCTCTTTTTGTTATATATGGTGGATTTTGAGGTAATTCTTGACATGGATTGGTTTTCCACTGTCACGACCCAATTCCCATCGGAATAGCAACGGTGCCTAACGCTACTTGCTAGGCAAGCCAACAGTCACACAATAACAACGAATTTGAATATACACGGTTTAATAAACTCAAAAGCAGTAATATCGTGAAATAACAGATACAAACAACAATAATACTGCTACAACCATCCCAATGATCTGGTGTCAACGAGTACATGAGCACTCCTGAGTATCAAAATACAAGGCCAAATCCCTAATACAGCTGTCTGAACTATAGAACAGTAATGACATAAATACTGAAAGAGAACTTCAAGGTCTGCAGATGATATAGAAGCTACCTCGTAATCTCCCAACAGCTAGTACCAAGACAACTCTAGTAATCACCATGTCCGAAAGTACTTGGATTTGCACCCGAAACGCATAGTGTAGTATGAGTACAACCGACTCCATTTACTCAATAAGTAACAAACCTAACCTTGGGCTGAAAGCAGTGACGAGGTCAGAAGAAATTGTCAAAGACCAATATCAATAACCAACAATAGCTCAGGATATAAAGGAAATAGTATAAATGAATAACTCAATAATATCAAGTTAAGCTCGTTCACATTTCAGGAATTTAGATATGCTGTCCAAGTATAACAGTTAAAGCCCAATACGGATAAAAATATTTCATTTACCATCTGGCATGAGGGGAATACATCTTTATGACTACATGTAAAGTATACCTGCCAACTTAATATCATCACGGTGAAGCCATCAAGAATAACAACACTTAGCATGCTCACGGCGCCTGGCATAAGGCCCTCACCATCACACACATCAACACTTAGCATTGTACGGGTTCCTGGCATAAACGCCCCTTATCAAAAGCACATATATATAACATTGTGCCTGCGACCACTGCTAGCATGCCAGGCTCGAAAGGGGCAGATCCTGCCGAAGCGGTAATCATAATCACATAGCCCAATAGCGGGGCCTGGTGCACGTGTCGCCCCAAATTAGTAACACTTAGCCCAAAATGAGCCTGGCGTACGCGTCACCTCAAAATCAATACTAAATCAGCTCTATGGCCCAAGCTCAGTCATCAACTCCTCTAGTCTCAATTAACCACATCTCACAGTACTCAACTCAATAGTGTTACTTATATGAGGCATCAACAACATGTGGTAAAACAAATAAGAAAGTACTGAGACAGAGACATCATACACGAATATAACATCAAGACTGAGAGTATGCGTACAATTAAGGCAAATAGCTCAGAAATAGCAAGAATAGCCTTATCATGTCTCAAACAACTAGTACATAGCCTAGACATGATTTCTAACATGAATCAGAACTCAAATAATCATATAGGTTTAGAAAACATTGATATAACAAGGCATAATAGCAAAAACACATCCCATAGTAGTCTAAAAGCCATCTCAAATCATGAATACTCCGGTGCGTGCACACACGCCCATCACCTCGCTTGTGCGTCACCCTAATACATCTCATATGACATGGTTCCTAGGGACATATACCCTCACATCCATGTTTACATGTGTAACTTGTCTCAAAATGCGGAGATTAATACTCCAAAAAGCCCTTTACATGCAAATCGGCCTCCAAGCGACTCGAATCTAGTCAAAGCAACTTAATATCATCAATAAAAGACATCGGAAATAATCCCAAACGATAAAGTTAAGGTCTTGAATCAAATATGCAAAGTCAACCCAAAACGTCAATCCCAAGCATGCACCCTGAAACATGACAAAATTCACAAATTCCGAACACCCATTCAAATACGAGTCCAACCATACAAATCTCATCCATATCTAACCACAAATTGACCTTCAAATCATCAAATCTCACTCTCGAGTAACATAGCTTAAAATCCTCAAATTTCACCTTAAATTCATATAACTTGGTGTAATAATCAATATCTAACATCAAAAGTGATTAAACTTCACTTACCTCTTCAATTGTGAAGAAAATCACTCCAATAATCGCTCCAAAAATCGCCCTAGACCGAGCTCCATAACTCAAAATATGCTAAAATGACAAAACCCCTTGAAAAATAGAGTACTTAAAGTCTTCCCAGGCAAACCTTTCGCGATTGCGAAGAAAAAACTCCCAGAGCCTCCAAAACCTTCAAGGTGAATGCGACATCTAGGACGCGAAGACGATGACCAACACTACCATGCCTACAAGAACGCATCCCCTCTTCCACGAATGCGAAGGCTTAAAGCGTAATGCCCCCAAGCCAACCTCCCTTCTACACGAATGCGTAGCTCCACCCGCGATCACGAAGGTCACTACCTTTTAAAGCACCGTGAACGGGTGGACCAACTAGTTAACGTGAAGAATAATTTTCCTGTCAACCAAGAGCATTATACAGACATGTCCATTGTGTCGCGATCGCGAAGATGAACACACCAGACATCAGAACAACAACCCAAAACATAGAGGAATGGTCCGAAACCTATTCGAAACACACCCGAGGCCCCAGGGACCCCGTCCAATCACACCAACTAATCCCAAAACACAACACTAACCTACTCGAGGCCTCAAATCACACAAAACAACATCAAAATCACGAATCGCACCACAATTCAAGCCTAATGTACTAATGAACTTTAAACTTCCAAAACTCATGTCGAATCATATCAAATCAACTCCGAATAACCTCAAATTTTGCATGTAAGTCTCAAATGACACAATAGAACTATTCTAACTTCCGGAACCAAAATTCAAACCCGATATCAATAAATTTAACTCCCAGTCAAACCTCTCAACCTTTCAAATCTTTAACTTTTCAACTTTCGCCAAAAATCAGAATACGAAGCTACTGGAACCATCAAAACTCCATTTCGGAGTCGTCTACACAAAAGTCAAACTGCGGTCAACTCTTACAACTTAAGCTTCCTACCTTGGGATTAAGTGTCCCAATTCACTCCAAAACCTCCCCGAAACCACATCAACCACTCCAGCAAGTCACGTAAACGCAATTACACATAAGTAAGGCATCAAATAGGGGAAACAAGATTAATATACTCGAAACAGCTGGCTGGGTCATTCCATTCTCCCCCTCTTGAACCAACATTCGTCCTCGAACAGGTCTAGAATCATACCTTGAGTCTCAAATAGGTATGGATATCTACTCCGCGTCTGTTGCTCAGTCTCCCATGTAGCCTCCTCAACTGGATAATCCCTCTAATTCACCTTCACCGAAGCTATGTTCTTCGACCTTAACTTTAAAACCTGCCGGTCCAAAATGGTCACCGACTCCACATCATAGGTCAAATCCTCATTTAGATGTACCGTGCTGAAGTCCAAAACATATGACAGATCACCCTAATACTTCTAGAGCATCACAACATGAAATACTGGGTGAACACTCGATAGATTAGGTGGCAAGAAAAGTCTTTAGGCCACCTCTCTAACCCTCTCAAGCACCTCAAAAAGGACCAATATACCTGGGGCTCAACTTCCCCTTCTTCCCGAATCTCATTACACCCTTCATGGGTGACACTCTGAGTAGAACCTTCTCACCCACCATGTATGCAACATCACGAGCTTTCCTGTCAGCATAACTTTTCTACATAGACTGTGCTGTACGAAGCCGCTCCTGAATCACCTTCACCTTCTCCAAGGCATCACAGACCAAATCAGTTCCCAACAACTTAGCCTGCCGAACCTCAAACCAACCAACCGGAGAACGACACCTCCTCCCATATAAGGCCTCATTATGAGCCATCTGGATACTCGATTAAAATCTGTTGTTGTAGACGAACTCCAGTAATGGAAGAAACTAATCCCATAATCCGTCGAAATCAATAACACATGCACGTAACATGTCTTCCAAGATCTGAATAGTGTGCTCGGATTGCCCGTCCTTCTAGGGATGAAATGTTGTACTCAGCTCTACCTGTATGCCCAACTCTCGCTGCACCGCTCTCCAAAATTGAAATACGAACTGAGTACCTCGATCCAAGATAATAGATACAGGCACACCATGAAGGCGAACAATCTCACGAATGTAAATTCGAGCCAGCTGCTCTGAAGAATAGGTAGTCATAGCTGGAATGAAATGTGCAGACTTGGTCAGTCAGTCCACAATAACCCACAAGGAATCAAACTTCCTGAAGGTCCGTGGAAGTCCAACTACAAAATCCATTGTGATACACTCCCACTTGCACTCCGGAATATCAAGCCTCTAAAGCAAACCACCGGGTCTCTAATGCTCGTACTTTACTTGTCGGCTATTCATTCACCGAGCATCATACTCAACAATATCTTTCTTCATTTTCCACCACCAATAGTGCTACCTCAAATCCTGATATATCTTTGCGCCACCCGGATGAATGGAATACCGCAAACTATGAGCCTCCCCAAGAATCAAATCACACAACCCAATTTGGAACACATATCCGACCCTGCATTCTCAATACCCCATCATCTCTAATAGTAACCTCCTTAGCATTATCGTGTCGACTATGTCCTTCAGGACAAGCAAGTAGGGATCATCATACTGACGCGCCTTGATGCGCTCAGACTAAGAAGGTTGTGAAATAACATAAGCAAGAATCCAGCTAAGCTCCGAAATATCCAACCTCACAAACTGATTGGCCAAAGCCTGAACATCCAATGCTAACAGTTGCTCCCCAGCTGGAATAGTCTACTCAAAGAATCGGGAACCACGTTGGCCTTCCCTAAATGATATAGAATGGTGATATCATAATCCTTTAGTAGCTCTAACCACTCCATTTCCTCAATTTTAGATCCTTTTTCTTGAATAAGTGCTAAAGACTCCTATGATATGTGAACAACTTACAAGACATGCCGTAGAGATAATGCCTCAAAATCTTCAATGCGTGAGCAATGGCTGCCAACTCCAAGTCATTTACATGGTAGTTCTTCTCATTAGGCTTCAACTGAGGCGAAGCATAAGCGATCACTTTACCTTCCTGAATCAACACATATCCAATGCCAATTCGGGAAGCATCACAATAAATTGTGTAAGAGCCTGATCCCGAAGGCAAAACCAGAACTTGAGCCGTAGTCAAGGCTGTCTTGAGCTTGTGAAATCTCTCCTCACACTCATCCAACCACCTGAATGGGGCACCCTTTTGGGTCTATCTAGTCAAAGGTGCATCAATGGATGAGAAACCCTTCACAAAACAGCAATAATACCCAGTCAAACCAAGAAAACTCTGGATCTCAATAGCAAAAGACGGACTGGGCCAACTCTAAACTACCTCAATCTTCTTCTGATCTACTTTAATCCCCTCACTAGATACCATGTGCCCCGAAAATGTCATTGAGTCAAGCAACAACTCACACTTGGAGAATTTAGCATATAGCTTCTTCTCCCTTAAAGTCTGGAGCATGATTCGCAAACGCTCTTCATGATCCTCCTAGTTGGGTGAACACACCAATATATCATCAATGAAAACTATGACGAAGGAATCAAGATATGGATGGAACACGCTGTTAATCAAGTGCATAAAGGCTGAAGGGGCATTGCTTAGCCCAAAAGACATTACCAGAAACTCAGAGTGACCATAGCGAGTCCTGAATGCCTTTTTTAGAATATCTTAATCTCGGATCTTCAACTGATGATACCCTAACCTCAAACCAATCTTCGAGAACAATCTAGCACCTTGGAGTTGATCAAATAAGTCATCAATACGCGGTAATGGTTACTTGTTATTAATAGTAACCTTGTTCAACTGCCTGTAGTCAATACACATCCTCATAGTACCATCCTTCTTCTTCACAAATAGAACTAGTGCACCCCAAGGTGACACATTAGGCCTGATGAAGCCCTTATTAACTAGCTCCTATAATTGTTCCTTTAACTCCTTCAACTCTATAGGTGCCATGCGATACGGTGAAATAGAGATGGGCTGAGTGCCCATTGATACGCTCAAATTACACCTTAATGAATAGTGTAAGCGGTCGATGTCAAATATAATAACTCAACAAGGTTGGGGTCGAATCCTATAGGGAATAGGTGTGAAAGGTTTACTTGATTAGTGTATTACTCAACTACAGTCGTAATTCTATTAAGTTAATCGTAACAAAAGTATGAAAATTGAGATTTGTTTTAAATTAAGTCTAATTGCAATATTGAGAATATGAATAATATGATTAAAGAAACCAAGGTTGTGTCCCCCTTAATGAAGTGTAATGCTATCGATGCCAATATGATATATTTCTAACGGAAGAATCTTTTGATATGCAATTGATGTCTAATTGACTTCCCAATATTTTCCAATAGTTGGGTAATATTTATTCTTTATGATTTTTCCAAATATAAAAGAGTTGTGATTAAGAACAATCAATTTATGCCAAATTAAAACCCACTTATTCCTAAGCAATTTTATTAAACAAGGTTTAACACCTTGAGTCTTTGATATTTACTTCTACCAAATTCTACCCTGCTTTCCCAAGCAAAGATGGAATCTAATAGCGTTTGTTAATGTTTTCAACCATCAACAATTGTTAAGGAATGAGAAGTAAATAAATATCAATAAACCGTTAAATATATATTCAATATCAAACACCCAATAACATCACACTCGTTTAGGGTTCACAACCTTAGTGTTTAAAATTAGCTACTCATACTAAAATCTGAAATCAAAAAAATATTAATTGTCATGATGCTTACAAAGTAGAAGATTATTGACCCAAAAGCTTCCAAGAAATAAGAAAATTCAAGCCTTGTACTTTCTGCTCCAAAGTCTGACAAGATAGCCCCCACATAAATCTAGTAGACCTATTTATAGAGGCCCAAAAATCGAGGTAAGAATTCAGACTGATCTGCCCCGAAGTCAAAAATGCAACCGCATTTCTGTCGTATAACAGAAATGTAATCCGCAATTTTGACACGTCTGTCGCAGATTTCAACCCTAGGTTTGCCTTCATCGCATCCATGCTTTGCGGTCCACATTGTAGAAATACGATCGCATCTTGCATCGCGGTTTCTTCCTTCAGTAGACTTTGTGCTTGGTTTACGGTTGCTTCTGCGGCTCGCATACTAGTTATGCAATCGCAGATGCGATCGCATTTCTGACTCTGAACTTCGCCCAGGATTCTGCCTTGGTCTGCGATCTCCGTGTGAAATTCTGCGGCTCGCATACCAGTTATGTGATCGCATATGCGACCGCATTCTTGACGTGGAATTTTTCCCAGAAGTCTGTCTTGCTCTGCGATCTTGATGTGAAGTCTGCGGCTCGCAAGTGATGTTTGAGATCGCATATTCACCTCTGCGATGCTTTTCTGCTCTTTCCTTGTCTTTATGTGGCTTTTTGAACTCTTTTCCATGCTCTTAGATCCTTACACTTCTTATACTGCAAAAACACTAAAATTACATAAGTACCGAAGGAAATTTCATGTAAAACAAGTTAAAATCTAAGCAAGTAGTATCAAAATGAGCCGAAATTCTCCGGCACATCAACACCCCCAACTTAAACTCTTGCTTGTCCTCAAGCAACTAAGACGACACTATCCTATTCTAGACTCCATTTACAAAATATGAAACAATAATGACCATGGACAGTGTTTGTTGTTAGTGTATCAAACATGCATCTTCGAATGCTTTGCCCTTCCTGAATCATCAATATATTCAAGGAAAACTAATCAACTTGTGAACTTACAGCCTCCGACAAAGTGACTAAATGCTACCCTCAGCTGAGTGCACTTATGTTTTACTCAGAAACTCAACTTCTGTTCAACCTCGCAGTTCATGTACCCTCACTAGAAAAAAAGTCCCAAACTCACAATATTTATAATGACAACACAAAGGGACTAATTCGCAAATACACTCACTCTCAGAAAAGAATTTCAAGTGTTACCACATACCATACCATAGGCTTGCCCTTATTTTAATTCGTCGCTTACTTCTAAGAACGCTCGGTTGGAAATCACATAAGGACTTTTTAAGCTTGTAATGTAGGTTTAGGGAAGGGTAGGATAAATATTTAGATATAAGTGACTACATCCTCCTTGAACACTAATCACATTTTCTTTTCTTTTTTATACTTTGTTTCTTTTCAAACCCCATAGCCGCATTGGCATCTAGTTCCCAATACGCAACCACCTTAAATACCTCTCTAGTTTCCTTCAAAGCTCCATAATTATAAATACACACATATATCTATTTGTCTTTTCTTTTCTTTTCTTTTCTGGAGCTTTCATAAATTCATATTAGCACTTTGAGGTATATGCTCTTACCCTCACTGTATAACCTTACCCATTTCCATTTTGACCCACACCCCCAACTTAGGCTTTTAGCCTAATTATTAATGTTCAAGGAGGAACAGGTTCAAAAGAGGTAATTATTTTACAAAAAAGGAAAAGTTTGTAATGAGGTGGCCAAAGAAAAGGTTAAAGGCTCGAATAGGACACTAGTGATATTATTTATACAACGGTAGGCTTGAAAGGCTAAAGAGGTTTCACAAAAAAAACAAAGAATGCCTAAGATCATCTCTCCAACTAAGTGTAATTATTATAAGCATCGAAAAACCAACCGGGCAAGTCCTAGATGGCAGAAGCAAACACAAGAATTATCTATACCAAGAGCTCACACACATGGCACACAAATTGTTTGGTTAACATAGTTTAAAGCCCTAGAGTTAACATTTGGCAACTCAAGGCTTTCATCATATATAAATACATAACTCTAGGTAGATATATAGTCACAGAGTGAGCCTCAAGTTCACACAGTTGATCTTTTGAAAGGGTATAATCTATATACAGACACACATGCTTGATACTAGACAAATACACCAGCCCGGTCAACATATTTTATTTTACTATCCTGGTTCTACTATTACACCCTTGAAAAAGAACACGGCAAAGAAACAACAAGGGGAATTTTATTTCTAATCACTAAAGATGGAAAAATATCTACTAATTAAAGACAACTTATGTACAGAAATCATGAAGCACTAGTATATATTACAGTTACTAATGTCGCAAAAATACAACAATACAGACCAAAAATACAGATAAGGCTACCACCCCCAACCGAAAGCATGCATTGTCCCCAATGCATATGAATATAAAGTAGAGTTCAAGGGGCTCCCTAGGGCACACTAAGCGCTATGGGAATCAGTAGTCGGTTGACCCTCTGCTGCCGAAGGAGGGATGTTGGACTGGTCGGGAGCTAGAGTTGGGGCCTCTGAGCTGCTAGCCTTGCCCGCTGATGGCTGAGTGGCCGATGGATCTGCATGGGCGGCCAAATCTGCTAGCGAATGTTGTATGGCCCGCTGAATGTTTGCTTGCTCCTCATCCTCCACTATAGGAGCAGCAAATCTGCTTGCCCTTATCTTGAGGGCCTTCATCCTCCTCAGACCATGACTCCTCCTCTTCTGCCTCTTCACCCTTGGACTTTGAAGAATGTCCGGATGTCTCCTCATTATGGATATCAACATGTACCGGAGGAGTTGGAGGTTGGGACATTCTGGCAGTCGGAGGTGCAATGTCTGCCATCAGAGTTGTGAAGTCTAGGCCCAGGTCTGGGGTAGCCGTGTCTGCTCCTTGATCACCTTCTTTGGGGAAGAGGGATGATAGGTAGAACTCCAAATTTTATCATTTTCTGGAGTTCGTTCTTCATAGATGCCACCTCCTTCCTTAGCTGAGGTAAACCCCTAACCTCGCCTCGCTCGATCTTTTCAACCCTAAACTTGAGCTTGTTCAAGCGATCTCTAAACAATGTTTGTTGTTGTTGGAGAGTTGTCACTAACGTTTGTATCGGAGTCAGGGCTTGTTTGATAAGGTTAGGCAAGGTTTTCAAGAGCTGGTCTACCTTGGCATTTGCATGCTAGGCCATCAGACCAAGCCTTGAGAGGGCTAGCAGTGCAAAAGAAGGCTGACCGGTGGTGGACTGAGAGGCAGGCTCTGAAGCAGAAGTGGAGGCCTCTGGAACCTGGGGAGGTATTGGAGTCTGGGAGTTAGGGTCCTGGAGTGGAGTCTCTCGTAGGGTAGCAGCATCAGTGATACGAGTGATGTCTATATCCCTCATCTCCTTTCCGGTTTTATCAGATTGTTGAATGAGAGGCACGTTCACAGCTTTACAGAGAGCTGTGATCAAACTCGGAAATGGAAGTGAGGTAGCACGCTGCATTGCCCGGATACCGATTTCCTGGAAGATTAAAGCCCCCACATCAATTTTGGTACAGGCCATGATGAATGCAATGAGAAAAGCTTTCTCAATGCTGATATCAGTTTCGTTCCGGGACGGTATCAAACGGGAGATGACGAAGCTTAGCCAAAATAGACCCTCCCTTGTGAGATCCTCTTTATATATCTTCTTTCCATGATTTATCCAACCAGGGGTCCCCTTTGCAATAACGGACGCTATCCACCTACGCTCGTTCTCTCTATTTGAGTACTTGGCATCGTACTCGGCTGTGCCTGTTTGCCAGTCGGGGGAATATATTTCATTAATGTCTTCACTATTGCAGAACACATTCTTTCCCCGAACAAGTATGATGCCAGTAAACACTTTGTTGCGTTTGTGGTGCGCGGTCCTAGAAGCTCCATAAGATGCATAGAACTCCCGAACCAGTGACTCATTAATCTCCTTAGGAGCCTCAGTGAAGCACTCCCACTTTCTCGCTTTTATATTGTTGAGAATGTGGGGGTACTGTTCTTGGAGGCCATTCATGCTCAACTGCTTCTCACCCAATATTTTTCTTTTGGTGAGTCCCTCTCTAAACAGTTCCCTTGAGCCTTCGACCCCAAATCGGAGATGGAAGTCGTCTCCATGTTTCCTTCTAGCCTCAGCCTGTAGATCGACTGAGGGCAAGAGATCCTCCTCATCAGACTGGGAGGTGCTTGGCATATTAGGTTTCGTTCGCACACGTTTTGGCTATGACGTGTGACGACCGGATGGTGCCCTTTTCCTTGCGACATGCTTTTGAGGTGCCATATCTGTATAAGGGTAAAATACGAACGACATTGTAAGAAAAGGGAAAAGAAAACAGAAAAAAGCAACAACAGGTAAATGAATGCGACATGGTTTGCGGTCGCATAACCACTATGCGAACCGCAAACTAGTCGCAAACTTGACTGTGCAATATTGGAACTCAGTCTGCGATGGATTATGCGATCGCAGAACCACTATGCGAATCGCATAATCATCACAGAATTTTCTTGCACAAACACAAATAAGAATAACAAAAATATGATGGCAAAGTCCACCGCAAAGTGGGAATTGCGATCGCAAAACAAACGCAGATGTCAAGGTTTTAACAGGGTGTTCTGTTGAAGTCTGTGATGCCTTTGTGGTTCGCATAGTGATTATGCGACCGCAAATGGCACAATATTTGTCATCGTCTTCAGGAGACTAGGTTTTAAGGATGCGGCCAAAATGCGAATCACATTTTGATTTTGTGGGCTGCAAATGCCTTTGGTCTCACGATTCAGTTCATCCCCCCAACAATGGCAGTCCTAGATCTCTCTACCCATCACCCTAGAAACAACCAAGCAAGTACGATTAGCAACAAAATCGAAAAAAATGCGGAATGAAAACTAAAGAAAAACACAGCAAAGATAGGAGCGACCATGAAGAGATCAGGACACGTACCAATGAAAAAGATTACAAGAAGTCTGGAGATTTTAAACAGGTCTTTGTCTTTGGTACGATTCGAACTGTGCTTGCTGCTGGTCGTTCCTTTCTCTGTTCGTTTTTTCATTTTTTTATGTTGTTTTGTGGTGTTTTGAAGGATTAAAAGATGAGAGAATGCGCGCCTTACCTAGCATTGTGCGATGGGAAAGTCACCGCATAACACACTATGCAATCACATACGTGTTACGCGGTGGGTTCTGCTGAAAGGGTATTAATGTGAGGCACTATGCGATCGCATAATGTAAATGCGATCCGCATAATGAGTTACCTTGTCGCACTTTTGTCAACAATTTGAGCCAAACTCACTGCTTCAGTTTGCCATTGAAATGCGAATCGCATAATGTAAATGCGGTCCACATGATGAGTTACCTTGTCGCATTTTTGTCAACAATTTGAGCCAAACTCACTGCTTCGGTTTGCGATTGAAATGCGGTTCGCATAGTGAAAATGCGACCGCATTTGTGCAGCAAACTTCACACAGTGGTTTTTCTTCCCTTTTTAGGCATTCCTTTCCAGTATTGTGGCCTTTTGAATCTCCTGTATTCTAACACACCCTTCAAAGTGCTTGATGTAAATCTATCTATCAAAAACTTAAAGAAATTTACAACAAAAATAAGTTACCACACATGGGTTGCCTCCCATGAAGCGCTTGATTTAACGTCGCGGCACGACGAAGCTAAGACTCCTTTGAATTTACTCAATGGTCGGGCACGGACCATCTTTGAGAGCCAGCTGCTCCACCAAATGCTTCTCACCATCGCAGCCCAAGTAGTGCTTGACTCTTTGGCCATTGACTTTGAAAGTTCGGAGCCCATCTTCCGATGCTAATTCTACGGCTCCAAAGGGAGAGACATCGACTACTTTGAATGGCCCAGACCATTTCGATTTTAGCTTGCCCGGAAATAACTTGAGTCTGGAGTTGAAAAGCAACACCAAGTCACCCGCATTGAATTCTCTTTTCAGGATCTTCTTATCATGGACAAACTTCATTCTCTCTTTATACACAGCTGCACTTTCATAAGCATGGAGACGGAATTCCTCCATTTCATTCAGTTGTGTTAATCTCAAAGTTGCAGCTTCTGCCCAGTCCATGTTCAATCTTTTTAAGGCCCACATAGCCTTGTGCTCCAGTTCCACAGTAGATGGCAAGCTTTTCCAAAAACTAACCGATACGGAGATGTACCAATTGGAGTCTTGTAAGCTGTGCGATATGCCCACAGTGCATCATCTAGCTTCTTCGACCAGTCGGTCCTGTTTGCATTAACCGTTTTTGCTAGAATACTCTTTATCTCCCGGTTGGAGACCTCCACTTGACTGCTCGATTGAGGATGATAAGGTGTGGCTACCTTATGCTTGACACCATACTTTTCAAGGAGAATTTTGAAGGCCTTGTTGCAGAATTGAGACCCCCCATCATTAAGAATGGTTCTGGGAGTGCCAAACCGAGTGAAAATGTTCTTCTTTAAAAATGTGGTCACACTCCGTGCCTCATTGTTTGGTAGGGCAATTTCTTCTACCCATTTGGACACGTAGTCCAAAGCCACTAAAATGTACTTCATCCCGCATGAGCTTTTGAAGGGACCCATGAAGTCAATTCCCCAAACGTCGAAGATTTCAATCTCCATCACAAAATGTATTGGCATTTCATGCTTCTCAGAGATTGGACCTTGTCTTTGACATTGGTCACAAGCCTTAACCATTTGATTAGCATCCTGGTAGATCAAAGGCCAATAGTAGCCACATTCAAGCACCTTCGCCGCTGTACGATTTCCCCCATGGTGACCCCCAACCGGTGAGTCATGGCATGCCTTTAGAATAGGCTCTATCTCGTCTTCTGGAACACACCTTATAATGTTGTACGCACAAACACGGAACAAGAAAGGCTCCTTCCAATAGTAGTGTCGGCAATCTCTCAAGAACTTCTTCTTTTGATATGACTCCAATCCATCTGGAAGAAGGTCGCTAACTAAATAGTTAGTAATACCAGCATACCAAGGAGCAAAAGTATTAGATAGGGCCAATATATGTTCATCTGGGAATGCATCGTTGATATCCAGATCTCCCTTTGGTCTCCCTGCTTCTTCCACCCTTGACAAATGATCCGCCACTTGGTTTTGAGTCCCCTTGCGATCCTTGAATTCAAAGTCGAACTCTTGCAGCAACAAAACCCATTGAATCAAATGAGTCTTTGCATCCTTCTTTGCCATGAGATAGCGAAGAGCGACATGATCTGTGTACACTATCACCTTGGAACCCAACAAATAAGCCCAGAATTTCTCAAAAGCATAAATAATGGCCAGAAGTTCTTGTTCAGTCACTGTGTAATTCATTTGTGCCCCATTGAGTGTTTTACTGGCATAGTAAATTGGGTGAAGAACTTCGATGTGACGTTGTCCAAGCATTACTCCAATGGCTACACCACTAGCGTCATACATTAGCTCGAAAGGAAGTGACCAATCGGGTGTGACAATAATAGGTGCCGTGGTGAGCCTTTGCTTCAACTCCTCAAAAGCTTTGAGGCATTTCTCATCAAACACGAATTTTGCAACCTTATCAAGGAGTTTGCACATAGGATTTGCAATCTTCGAAAATCCTTGATGAATCGCCTATAGAAACCGGCATGCCCTACAAAACTGCGAACACCTTTAACGGAAGTAGGTGGGGGAAGCTTAGAAATGATCTCTATCTTTGCCCGGTATACCTCTATGACATTCCTTGAAATTTTATGTCCCAACACAATGCCTTCATTCACCATGAAGTGGCATTTCTCCCAATTGAGCACAAGGTTGGTTTCTTCACATCTTTTGAGCACTTGTTTAAGATTGTTAAGACAATGCTCAAAAGACTCACCTACCACTGAGAAATCATCCATGAATACTTCCATAAAATCCTCTACCATGTCGGAGAAGATGGACATCATGCATCTTTAAAAGGTGGCCAGAGCGTTGCATAAACCGAATGGCATCCGGCTAAAAGCAAACGTTCCATTAGGGCAAGTGAATGTCGTCTTCTCTTGATCCTCCAATGCTATGTTGATTTGATTGTATCCGGAATATCCATCAAGGAAACAATAGAATGACCTTCCCGCTAGCCGATCAAGCATTTGATCAATAAAAGGCATAGGGAAATGGTCCTTGCATGTGGCACTGTTGAGTTTCTGATAGTCCATACACACCCTCCAGCCGGTTACCGTTCTTGTTGGGATAAGCTCATTTTTCTCATTTTTAATCAAAGTCATGCCTCCCTTTTTCGGCACGCATTGCACCGGGCTCACCCACGAACTATCGGCAATGGGATAGACTACCCCGACATCCAACCATTTGATTATTTCCTTCTTTACCACTTCTTGCATTGACGGGTTCAACCGTCATTGGTGTTCCACACTCGGTTTGGTCCCACTTTCCAATTGAATTTTATGCTCGCAAATTCCAGCAGAGATCCCACGAATGTCTGCAATTGTCCATCAAATGGCTTGCCTATGCTCCTTCAAGACTTTCAACAATTGTTCCACCTGCACATCATTCAACAAAGAAGAAACAATTACTGGTAAAATATCATTTGAGCCAAGAAATTTATACCTCAAGTGCGGAGGAAGTGGTTTGAGCTCTAGTTGTGGTGGCTCAATAATAGATGGCTTTGCGGGAGGTGTAGATCTATTCTCCAAGTCGAGAGAGAGCTTTGGTGGAGCATAAGAGTAAGAACCACGCCCCTCCAATGCATTTACCGACTCCATAAAGCCCTCCATATCCTACCGTCAAAGTTCACCAAGATAGCCGCCAATGCTTCACCGAGGCATTGTTCTTCCATCTTCATTTCAACCGCATCTTCCACGTCGTCAACAATTTCAACCACCGAAATGCTTTCATACTCATTCGGTAGCTTCATACCCTTACTTGCTTGGAATGTAACCTCTCACTCGGAATTTGATTTCATTCTGTTCCGAATCTATAAGTGCTCTTCCAGTGGCTAGGAATGGTCTCCCCAAGATAATAGGGATTTCTTTGTCAACAACACAATGAAGAATTACTAAATCAGCGGGTATATGAAACTTTCCCACTTTCACAATCACGTCATCAACAATTCCCACCGGTCTCTTGATGGAACGATCAGCCATTTGCAATCTCATACTTGTTGGCTTGGCATTCCTTATCTCTCATGTTTGTAGATGGCAAGCGGCATTAAGTTAATGCTAGCCCCATTATCACAAAGGGCCCTTGCAAAATCACGCACCCCTATAGTGCAAGGAATAGTAAAGGCTCCCGGGTCTTCTTTCTTCTAAAGGCAATAATGGAACTAACCCGGTGAGTCATGGTCACCTCCTCGTTCTTGGTGGTCCTCTTCTTGGTGATCAAATCTTTCAAGTACTTAGCAAAACCAGGCATCTCTTGAAAAGCTTCCAAGAATGGTATGTTCACCGATAATTGCTTTAAAATGTCATAAAATTTCTCAAACTTGCTATCATCAACCCTCTTGCAAGTCTTTGAGAAAAAGGAGGAGGAGGTCTAGGAATAGGCGGAATAATGTTTGATGTTTCTTTTGCCTTTTCCTTTACCCCTTCTCGGGTCTCTTCTTGGACTTGCACAACTTCCGGAGTTTTCTCAGCTTCAACAACATTAGGCTCTTCAACCTCAACCCCTTTTTCGAATTCTTCCACTTCAACCGCTTGTTCACCCTTTCCTTGTAGTATCTTCCCACTCCTGGTAGTAATTGCCATGACATGAGAAGTTGGGCCACTCCCACTTCCCTTTGGGTTCACAACTGTATCACTAGGGAGTGTTCCCTTTTGCTGTGGATGTTGCTCCCGAGAGAGATCTCTCATTTGCATCTCCAATTTTTTAATGGCTGCAGTATGAGAGCCAACCAACTCGGTCATGTTCCTCATGGAATTGTCTGATTTTTCTTGATTTTGCAGTATCCTTTCAAGCATACTTTCCAATTCAGACTCACTTGAGGAACCTTGATTTGAGTATTGACCCTTTGGGGGAACATAGGGATTGGAACTTCGATTTGAAAAGTTGTTGTTGTTGTTCCAGTTTCCTTGGTTTGAGTCACCTTGATCGTTTCGCCATTGGTGGTGACCTTGCCCTTGCGGGTTTGGCCTCCATTGATTTTGTGATCCTTGACCTTGGTAGTGTTGCCTTTGATACCCTCCTTGAGAGTTGTTGACATAATTTGCTTCCTCAAAATCATCATTTGGTACAGGTTGCACATTCTCAACCACATTTGCTTCCTCTGCAATCACTTGATTTCTCTCTTGATTTTCCTTGATCATGTTGCTCAAGGATGGAGAGCCGTATGCAATTCCACCTGTAGTGTCCTTAGAATGCAATGCTTGATTATGTTTTGCCATTTTGTCAAGTATCTGTGTCACCCTTGCGAATGATTTGTCCATGAAGGATCCGGCAGCTGCGTTCTTGGCTATTGATTGGTTCATCGGATCCAAACCCATGTAAAATTTCTCCAACAAAATAGAATCCGGGAGACCATGGTTTGGAGACCTCACCAAGTATAGTTTGAAGCAATCCCATGCCTCATGTACTTGTTCTCCCGGTAATTCCTTGAAGAAGAAAATTTTATCCCTGAGCTCAGACTTATTGCTTTGTGGGAACCATTTAGACAAGAAAGCTCGGACAAGTTCGGGCCAAGAATGAATGGAGTTTGGAGAAAGATTATGGAGCCATTTCCTTGCGTCGCCAGCTAGAGAGTACTTGAAGCATCTCAACCTTAGGGCATCATCGGAGACATTGTTCTTCTTATGCATTGCACATACACCCAAAAAATTTCTGAGATGTTGTGTTGGATCATCATTAGTGGAATTCCTGAAAAATCCCTTTGCTTTAAGCATCAGAATTAACCCGTGTTCCACCTTGAAAGTTGCAGCACCAATAGCAGGAGGTACAATAACATTTGTATCCTCGATGTACTCCTCGATATCTGCAAAAGGATTTCCTTCCACTTCTGCCTCCACATCGTCACCATATTCCGACATGTTTTTCTATCAACACCAAGCAAAACAAGCAAAGTGTGATAGAGTAGAATCAGACGTACAGTAAAGCACACACTAATTAGTAATTTCAAAACCGTATTCCCCGGCAACGGCGCCAAAATTTGATACGCTCAAATTACACCTTAATGAATAGTGTAAGCGGTCGATGTCAAATATAATAACCCAACAAGATTGGGGTCCAATCCTACAGGGAATAGGTGTGAAAAGTTTACTTGATTAGTGTATTATTCAATTACAGTCGTAATTCTATTCAGTTAATCGTAACAAAAGTATGAATTGAGATTTGTTTTAAATTAAGTCTAATTGCAATATTGAGAATATGAATAATATGATTAACGAAACTAAGGTTGTGTCCCCCTTAATGAAGTGTAATGCTATCGATGCCAATATGATATATTTCTAACGGAAGAATCTTTTGATATGCAATTGATGTCTAATTGACTACCCAATATTTTCCAATAGTTGGATAATATTTACTCTTTATGATTTTTTCAAATATAAAAGAGTTGTGATTAAGAACAATCAATTTATGCCAAATTAAAACCCACTTATTCCTAAGCGATTTTATTAAACAATGTTTGAAGCCCTGAGTCTTTGATATTTACTTCTACCAAATTCTACCCTGTTTTCCCAAGCAAAGATGGAATCTAATAGCGTTTGTTAATGTTTGAAACCATCAACAATTGTTAAGGAATGAGAAGTAAATAAATATCAATCAACCGTTAAATATATATTCAATATCAAACACCCAATAACATCACACCCATTTAGGGTTCACAACCTTAGTGTTTAAAATTAGCTATTCATACTAAAATCTGAAATCAAAACAATATTAATTGTCATGACGCTTACAAAGTAGAAGATTATTGACCCAAAAGCTTTTAAGAAATAAGAATATTCAAGCCTTGTACTTTCTGCTCCAAAGTCTGACAAGATAGCCCCGTATAACCCTAGTAGACCTATTTATAGAGGCTCAAAATGGAGGTAAAAATTCAGACTGATCTGCCCGAAAGTCAAAAATGCAACCGCATTTCTGTCGCGTAACTGAAATGTGGTCCGCAATTTTGACACGTCTGTCGTAGATTTCAATCCTAGGTTTGCCTTCATCACATCCATGGTTTGCGGTCCCCATTGTAGAAATGCGACCGCATCTTGCATCGCGGTTTCTTCCTTCAGTAGACTTCGTGCTTGGTTTGCGGTTGCTTCTGCGGCTCGCATACAGTTATGCGATCGCAGATGCGATCACATTTCTGACTCTGAACTTCGCCCAAGACTCTTCCTTGGTCTGCGATCTCTGTGTGAAATTCTGCGGCTCGCATACCAGTTATGCGATCGCATATGCGACCGCATTCTTGACGTGAAATTTTGCCCAGAAGTCTGTCTTGCTCTGCGATCTTGATGTGATGTCTGCGGCTCGCATGTGATGTTTGCGATCGCATATTCACCTCTGCGATGCTTTTCTGCTCTTTCCTTGTCTTTATGTGGCTTTTTGAACTCTTTTCCATGCTCTTAGGTCCTTATACTGCAAAAACACTAAAATTACATAAGTACCAAAGGAAATTGCATGTAAAACAAGTTAAAATCTAAGCAAGTAGTATCAAAATGTGCCGAAATTCTACGGCACATAACCCATTACCAAGTCAATACCATAATCAATATCCTTGTTGGGTGGCATGCTCGGCAAGTCTGCTGGAAACACATACGGGGATTCTCTCTCTACCGGAATTGACTCAACGATATGAGTATCACCATTAACATCCCTCGCGGAGGCCAAGTACGCCATACATCCCATCTCAATGATATGTTGAGCCTTCAAGTATAAAATCACCTTACTAGGAACATAATCTAGGAAACCTCTCCACTAAATCCTAGGCAATCCCTGCATCACCAGCATTACGGTCTTAGCGTGACAATCAAGAATAGTGTGACATGGTGGCAAACAATCCATGCCAAAAATCACGTCAAAATCAACCCTGCTAAGCAGTAAAAGATGAACTCTCCTTTCATAGCCCAATAGTCACCACACACGATCGATATACACGGTCCACAATAATAGAATCACCTACCGGCGTAGACATATGAACATGCATAACTAAAGAATCATAGGGCATATCCAAATAACGAGCAAAGTATGATGCGCATATGAATAAGTGGAACCATGGTCAAATAATACTGAAACATCCCTGTGGAAAACTAAAACAATACATGTGATCATAGCATCAGAAGCAACTGCCTCTGGTCTGGCGGGAAATGCATAGAAACGAGCCTGACCACCACCTGACTGACCTCCCCTTCTAGAGCGACCTCAATCCGTACGACCTCCACCCCAAGCTGGCTAAGCGGGTGGTGTAGCAACTAGTGTAGGAGTCATAGTCTGGCTTCTCTGTTGCACTGGACCTCTGTAATGAAGGGGGTGATACTTCCTCACATGTCCCAACTCTCCACAATCGTAACAACCTTGAACTGGGAATGACTGTGGGGCTTGAATCAAACCTCAAGAACTAGAATAACCACTAGAAGAACCCGATACTGACAAAACCAGAACTGATGGAGCACGGTACGGGCTCTGAGATGGGAATGCCTTGAAGGACGACTGAACCAGATGAGCGTTGTATGAACTGTGGCTAGCTGATGAACCACGAGGAACATGACGATCTATCTAAGCGGGCCTAAAAGGACGACCTCTGTTGTGATGTGATTGGCCTCCAGATGTGGCACTGCTAAAACCACCTATTCCACAAGGCCTTTTGCCCTCCTGCTCCTCGTGCTCAAGCCTGCGAACTGGCTCAAAGCGTCTGGCGATCTCGACCACCTGGTCAAACCTAGAATCTGTCTCGGTCTCTCGATCAAAACTGTAACATAGACCATAATTGAGGCCATCAATGAATCTCCTACTCCTCTCTCTCTCTCTCTTAGTGGGAACCAACCATATGGCATGACGGTCCAAATTCGCAAACCTCATCTCGTACTGAGTCACAGTCATATCTCCCTGGTGTAGCTGCTCAAATGCCCTGTACAACTCCTCTCTATGAGTCTATGGAACAAACTTCTCTAAGAAGAGAACTGAGATCTCATGCCACATAAGTGGTGCTGAGCCTGCTGACATGCTCAACTCATAACCCTGCCACTATCAGTAGGCTGTCCCTGTCAATTGACAAGTAGTAAATGCAACTCCACTAGTGTCCAAAATACCCGCAGTGCGAAGAATCTACTGACACTAGTCTAGAAAATCTTGAGCATCCTCTGACTCCCCTCCGTTGAACCCTGTAGATCAAACCTTGTAAACCACTCTAAACTCTTCTACTCCTCATTAGTCACAGGTGGACCAAACTCGGCCTGAACACCAAAACTGGCTGAACTGGTAACACCCCTGGTGTGTGACAACCCTGAGTTAGTTTCTTTGGAGTACGAGTGGCGGGAGTCTGGGCTCCTCTCCCAGCCTATGAGGTAGCTGGAGCAACTGGCATCGAAACTGCCTGAGCCAAGTCTGTACACACTCTCAAAATCTGAGCCAAAGCATCTTGAAGAATAGGTATCACAATAGGTACTGCCAGTGTCTGAGCTGGTCCTACCGACTCAACAGTATCCGGTATCTACTCCTCCACTAGAGCAACTAGTGGCACCACAGGTGCTGCCTTCACTACAGTGTGAGCCCCAACTCAGCCTCTACCTCGGCCCCAGCTTCTCGTGGCCCTAACTTGTTGTACTGGTGCCTGATCAGTTGAACGTGTCCTCAAATCTGTGGAATGAATAGAAATATAGAGGTTCAAACTTCGAAATTAATAAATCTATACGACAGGAATGCAAGAAAGTGAAGTTTCCTAGTAGTTTGTAGTCTCTCGAAGATAAGTACAGACATTTCCGTACCAATCCGCAAGACTCTACTAAACTTGCTCATGACTCGTGAGACCTAAGAAACCTAGTGCTCAGATACTAACTTGTCACGACCCAACTCTCACTAGAGCCGCGACGGCACCTTACACTACTTGCTAGGCAAGCCAACAGTCACACAATAACAACAATTTTGAATAAACACGGTTTAATAAACTCAATAGCGAAAATATCATGAAATAACTGATGAAAACAACAACAATACTGCTACAACCATCTTCAACGAGTACATGAGGACTACTGAGTATAAAAATACAAGGCCAAATCCTCTCCGAACAACAGAATAATAATGACAGAAATACTGAAAGAGAACTTCATAGTCTGCGGACGAAATAGTAGCTACCTCTAGCAACCACTACATCCGAAAGCACCTGGATCTGTACATGAAGTGTAGAGTGTAGTATGAGTACAACCGACCCAATTTACTCAATAAGCAACAAATCTCACCTTGGACTGAAAGCAGTGACGAGCTCAGAAGAAACAGTTAGAGACCATTATTAATAAGCTCCGGACATAAAGGAAAGAGTAAATAAATAACTTAATGATATCATGTTCATCTCGTTCACATTTCAAGAATTTAGACATGCTTTCCAAGTATAACGGTTAAAGCCAAACATGGATAAAAATAATTCATTTACCAGCTAGCTTAAGGGAATACGTCTGTATGCCTAGATTTCAAGTATACATATCAACTCAATATCATCGCGGTGAAGCCATCAAGAATAACAACACTTAGCACGCTCGCGGTGCCTAGCACAAGGCCCTCACCATCACACACATCAACACTTAGCATTGTACGGGTTCCTGGACATAAATGCCCATTCCTAAAACACGTATATATAACACTGTGCCTGTGCCCACTGCTGGCATGTCAAACTCCGAAGGGCAGATCTTTCACAAGCGCTAATCATAATCACATAGCCCAATAGTGGGGCCTGGTGCACGCATCGCCCCAAATCAGTAACGCTTAGCCCAAAATGAACCTGGCATATGCGTCACCTCAGAATCAATATTAAATCGGCTCTATGGCCCAAGCTTAGTCATCAACTGCTCAAGTCTCAGTTAACCACATCTCACATTACTCAACTCTACAGTGTTA
Source organism: Nicotiana obtusifolia (assembly GCA_002018475.1). Classification (NCBI taxonomy): domain Eukaryota; kingdom Viridiplantae; phylum Streptophyta; class Magnoliopsida; order Solanales; family Solanaceae; genus Nicotiana; species Nicotiana obtusifolia. Next base: position 254,334 of record MCJB01003335.1, on the reverse strand, counting down.
CGCATATGAGGCCTCAACAACATGTGAGGAAACAAATAAGAAAGTACTGAGATAGAGACATCATACACATATATAGCATCATGACTTAGAGTATCTGTACAATTAATAGAAATAGCTCAAAAATAGAAAGTATAGCCCTATCATGTCTCGAACAGCTAGCACATAGCATACACACAATTTCGAACATGAATAAGAACTCAACTAATCATACTGGTTTACAAAACACGTATATAACAAAGGCATGATATAAAAAACACATCCCATAGTAGTCTAAAAGCCATCTCAAATCATGATACTTCGGTGCACGCACACACGCCCGTCACCTAGCATGTGCGTCAATAATAAAAGCCATTAGAAATAATCCCAAATGATAAAGCTAAGGTCTTGAATCAAATATGCATAGTCAACCCAAAAACGTCAACCCCGGGCTCGCACCACGAAACTTGGCAAAATTTACAAATTTCAAACATCCATTCAAATACGAGTCAAACCATACCAATTTCATCCAATTCCAACCACAAATCGACCCTCAAATCATCAAATCTCACTCTTCAGTAACTTAGCTTAAAATCCCAAAATTTCACCTTAAATTCCAATAAACTAGGTGTAATAATTAATGGGTAATGAATATCTTACATCAAAAGTGATTACAAGGACCAACACCGCCATGCCTACTGGAACGCATCCCCTCTTACGCGAACGTGAAGGCTTAAGGCGTGATGCCCCAAGCCGGACTCCCTTCTACGATAACACGTCGCCCCATACGTGATCGCAAAGGCCACTGCCTTCCAAAGCATCGAAGGCAAAGAATATTTTTCCTGTCAACCAAGAAGCCTTATGCGAACGCAACCACTATGTCACGATCGCAAAGAAGAACACACCATACATCAAAATAGCAACCCAACACATACAGAAATGGTGTGAAACCCATCCGAAACAAACCCGAGACCCTCGGGATCCGATCTAATCACACCAACCATTCCCAAAATAAAATATGAACTTACTCGAGACCTCAAATCACACAAAACAATATCAAAATCACGAAGCGCACTCCAATTCAAGCCTAATGAACTAATGAACTTTAAACTTCCAAAACTCATGTCGAACCATATCATATGAACTCCGAATGACCTCAAATTTTGCATGTAAGTCCCTAATAACACAACAGACCTGTTCTAACTCCCAGAACTAAATTCCAAACCTGATATCAACAAAGTCAACTCCCGGTCCAACCTCTCAACCTTCCAAATCTTTAACTTTTCAACTATTGCCAAAAAGCACCAAATCAACCTACGGACCTTCAAATCCAAATTCGGATATATGATGAAGTCTAACATCACCATACAAATCTATTATAACTATCAAAGCTCCATTTTAGATAGAGGCCGCGGTAGAGGCCGAGTTGTAGGTTGTACTACAACCAGAGCAGCACCTATGGAGCCACCATTTTCTCCAGTTGAGGATCAAATACCAGATGTTATTAAGCCAGTGGGACCAGCTCAGGCACTAATGGTGCCCAATGTTATTCCCGGCCTTCAGAAGGCTTTATCCTAGATTTTGATTATATGCATGAGCCTGGCTCAGGCAGGTTTGGTTCCAGCTGCACCAGCCACCTCACAGGCTAGGGGAGGTGCCGAGACTCCTGCCGCCCGTACTCCATAGCAGCTAGCTCAAGGTAACCAAACATCGGGTGTACTTCTAGTTCAACCGATTGCCATTGCTCGGGCTGAGGTTGCTCCACTTATGAGTGATGAGGAGAATAAGAGGTTAGAGCAGTTTGGGAGGCTTAAGCCTCTAGAGTTTGGTGGAGCAGAATCAGAGGATACCTAGGATTTTCTAGATAGGTTTCAGCTGATTCTTCGCACGGCGGGTAGTTTAGACACCAGCGGGGTTACATTTACTACTTTCTAGGTGATAGGGGCAGCTTACAGATGGTGGCATGCCTATGAGTTGAGCAGGATAGACGATGCAGAACCACTTACATGGAATGAGTTCTCAATTCTCTTCTTAGAGAAGTTTGTCCCACAGACTCGCAAAAAGATGCTGCATAGGCAGTTTGAGCAGCTACTTTAGGAGGGTATGAAATTGACTCAGTATGAGATGAGGTTCACTGATTCAGCTCATGCAGTATAATTTGGTTCCCACTGAGAGGGAGAATATTAGGAAGTTCAATGATGGCCTCAACTATGGTTTACATTTCAGTATGCCTCGAGAGGTTGTGATGGTTGCTACGTTTGATAAGGTGGTCAAGATTGCTAGACGCTTAGAGCAGGTTCACAGGATGGATCGTGAGGAGTGGGAGGCCAAGAGGCCTCGTAGTTCAAGTTGTTTCAGTAGTGTCTCATCTGGAGGCCAGTCCTATTACAATAGAGGTCATCCTTCTTGACCTGTTCAAGCAGCTCTCGAAGTTCCTCGTGGGTCTTCAGTTAGCCATAGTTCCTACAGTGCACGCCCAACCCAGTCATTATTTAGTGATCTATCGGCACATAGTTCTTATACTTCCTCATCTACAGAAGGTTCCATGGGAAGCTATTTAGATTATCAGGTTCAGCAGCTTCGTCAGAGGAGACGTTGTTTTGAGTGTGGGGACTTGATCTCAAGAGAGATTGCCCCAGACTATTGAGTAGATTTCCACAACAGAGCTCGTAGCCTATAATTTCAGCACTAATAGCTACACCACCCGCATAGCCAGCTCAGGGTGGGGCTCAGCCAACTTGAGGCTGCTCTAGAGGGGGAGGACAATCAGGTGGTGGTCAGGCCCATTGCTACACATTTTCGGTTAGGCCAAAGGTAGTTGCTTCCGATGCGGTGATCACATGTATTTTTTCAATATGCCACAAAGATGCTTCAGTATTATTTGATCCTATTTTTACTTATTCATATGTGTCATCATACTTTGCTCGCTATTTTGATATGCCCCGTAACTCATTAGTTATGATTGTTCATATATACACTGGTGGGTGACTCTATTGTTTTGGACCGTGTGTATTGATCATATGTGGTGACTATTAAGGGATTAGAGATGAGATTTGATCTTTTACTGCTTAGCATGGTTGATTTTGACGTAATTTTGGGAATGGATTGATTGTCAACTTATCGCCTTATTATTGATTATCACACTAAGACCGTGACATTGGCGATGCCAGGGTTGCCTAGGGTTGAGTGGAGTTGTTCCCTAGATTATGTTCCCAATAAAGTAATTTCATATTTGAATGATCAATGGATGGTTGAGAAGGGATGTCTGTAGTATTTAGCCTTCACGAGGGATGTTAGTGCTGATGCTCCTAACATTGAGATAGTTCCGGTAGTGAGAGACTTCCTAGATGTATTTCGTGCAGACCTGCTGAGCATGGCACACGACAAGGATATGATTTTTGTATTGATCTGGTGTTAGGCACTCAACCCATCTCTATTCCACTATATCGCATGGCACCAACGGAATTGAAAGAGTTAAAGGAATAGCTTCAGGAGTTGCTTGATAAGGGCTTCATCAAGCCCAGTGTGTCGCCTTGGGGTGCACTGGTTCTTTTCTTAAAGAATAAAAATGGTACTATGAGGATGTGTATTGACTACCGGCAACTGAATAAAGTTACAATTAAGAAAAAGTACCCACTACCGCGCAACAATGATTTATTTGACCAGCTTCAGGATGCTAGAGTTTTTTCGAAGATTGATTTGAGGTCGGGGTATCATCAGTTAAAGATTCGAGATTCAGATATTCAGAATACGGCTTTCAGGACCCGCTATAGTCATTATGAGTTCCTTGTGATGTCTTTTGGGCTGACCAATGACCCAACAACCTTTATGCACATGATGAATAGAGTGTTCCAGCCGTATCTTGATTATTTCGTCATAATATTCATTGATGATATATTGGTGTACTCACGCAACTAGGAGGATCACAAGCAGCATCTGAGAATTGTACTCCAGACTTTGAGGGGGAAGAAATATGCTAAATTCTCCAAGTGTGAGTTTTGGCTTGATTCGGTGGCATTCTTAGGCCACGTGGTGTCAAGTGAGTTGATCAAGGTGGATCCGAAGAAGATTGAGGCAGTTCAGAGTTGTCCTAGCCCGTCTTCAGCTACAGAGATTCAGAACTTCTTGGGTTTGGCAGGTTATTATCGCCATTTTGTAGAGGGATTCTTGTCCATTGCTGCACCATTGACTAGATTGACCTAGAAGGGTGCCCCATTCAGGTGGTCTGATGAGTGTGAGGTGAGCTTTCAGAAGCTCAAGACTGCATTGACTACAACCCCAGTGTTGGGTTCACCTACAAGTTCAGGATCTTACATCGTGTATTGTGATGCATTACGTGTTAGGCTTGGCGCGGTGTTGATGTTGGACGGTAGGGTGATTGCCTACACGTCTCAGCAATGGAAGGCTGATGAGAAGAATTACCATGTTCCTGCCTTAGAGTTGGCAACTATTGTTCATGCATTAAAGATTTTGAGACACTATTTGTACGGTGTTCATTGTGAGGTCTATATCAACCATCGGAGTTTCCATCACCTGTTCAAGCACAAGGATCTTAATTTGCAGCAACGGAGATGGTTAGAATTGCTGAAAGACTATGATATCACCATATTATATCATCCGGAGAAGTCCAATGTGGTGGCCGATGCATTGAGTAGGATGGCGGAGAGTATGGGCAGTTTGGCATATTTACTAGCAGAAGATAAATCACTAGACATAGATATGCAGGCCTTGGCCAATCAATCTGTGAGATTGGATATTTTGGAGCCCAATTGTATTCTTGCTTGTGTTGTGGCACAGTCATCATTGTTGGAGCGTATCAAGGCTCGCCAGTTTGATGACCCTCACTTGCTGGTGTTGAAGGACACAGTGCAGTAAAGTGGTGCTAAAGAGGTTGTGATTGGTGATGACAGTTTTATGCGGCTTCGAGGCCGTATTTGTGTTATAAATGTGGATAGGTTAAGAGTTTTGATACTTGAGAAGGCTCACAGTTCACGCTATTCCATTCACCTAGGTGTCACGAAGATGTACCGTGACTTGAAAAAATACTATTGGTGGCAAAGAATGAAGAAAGATATCGTTGCTTATGTCTCTCGGTGTTTTAATTTTCAACAGGTGAAGTATGAGCATCAAAAACTGGGAGGGTTGATTCAGAAATTAGAGATATTGGAGTGGAAGTGGGAGTGCATCACTATAGATTTTGTGGTAGGCTTACCATGGACCTTGAAGAAATATGACGCTGTCTGGGTTATTATGGACCGGTTGACTAAGTTTGCACACTTCATTCCGGTGGTGACCTCCTATTCTTCAGAGCAATTGGCTCAGATTTACATTCAGGAGATTATCTACTTGCATGGCGTACCCATTTCCATCATTTCTGGCCGAGGCACGCAATTCACATCGCATGTTTGGAGAGCAGTACAACGAGCGTTGGGCACGCGAGTTAAGTTGAGTACAACATTCCATCCTCAAACAGACGGGTAGTCCGAGAGTACTATTCAGATCTTGGAGGATATGTTGGATTTCAGAGGTTCATGGTATCAGTTTCTTCCATTAGCAGAGTAAGCCTACATCAACACCTTCCAGTCGAGTATCTAGATGGCTCCTTATGAGGCCTTATACGGGAGGAGATTTCGTTCTCCAGTTGGTTGGTTTGAGCCTAGGGAGGCTAGGTTGTTGGGCACTGATTTGGTCCCTGATGCCTTAGAGAAGGTAAAGTTCATCTAGAAATGACTTCGTACAACACAATCCAAGAAGAAGAGTTATGCTGATAGGAAGATTCGTGATGTTACATATAAGGTGGGTGAGAAGGTTTTGCTCAGAGTTTCACCCATGAAGGGTGTGATGAGGTTTGGGAAGAAGCGCAAGTTGAGCCCTCGGTGTATCTGTCCTTTTGAGGTGCTTGAGAGGATTAGAGATGTGGCCTAGAGACTTGCATTGCCACCTAGTCTATCAGGTGCTCATTCAGTGTTTCATGTTCTATGCTCCGGAAGTATTATGGTGATCCGTCTCATGCTTTGGATTTCAGCACGGTGCAACTGGACGAGGATTTGACTAATGATGTGGAGCCGATGGATATTTTTGACCGGTAGGTTCGGAAGTTGAGGTCAAAGAATATAACATTAGTGAAAATTTATTGCAGAGGTCAATCGGTTGAGGAAGCTACTTGGGAGGACGAGAAGGAGATGCGGAGCAGATATCCACACCTATTTGAAACTCCAGGTATGATTCTAGACCCATTCGAGGACGAACGTTTGTTTAAGAGGGGGAGAATGTAATGACCCGGCCGTTTGTCTTGTCTATTGTAGCCTTGGTCCCCTATTTATTGCCTCTTCTATGTTCATTTATGGCTATGTGAGTTGTCGGGATGGTTGGATTAGTTTCAGGGAAGTTTCGGAGTGAATCGGGACACTTAGTCCCAAGGTTGAAGGCTTAAGTTGAAAGAGTTGACCGGAGTTTGACTTTAATGTAGACAACTCCAAAATAGAATTTTAATTGTTCCAATAGCTTCGTATGGTGATTTAGGACTTAGGCATATGTCCGGATGTTGATTTGGAGGCCGTAGGCTAATCTGATATTGTTTGGCGACAGTTGGAATGTTAAATTTGGAGGGTTGAGAAGTTTGACCAAGAGTTTACTTTGTTGATACCGAGTTCAAAATTTTTTTTTCCGGGAGTTTGGATAGGTCCATTATATCATTTGGGACTAGTGTGCAAAATTTGAGGTCATTCAGAGTTGGTTTGATATGATTCGACATTAGTTTTAGAAGTTGGAAGTTCATTAGTTTCATTAGGCTTGAATTGGTGTGTGATTCATGGCTTTGATATTGTTTGATGTGATTTGAGACTTTGAGTAAGTTTGTATTGTGTTTTGGGACTTGTTCGTGTGTTTGGATGGGGTCCTTGGGGCCTCGAGGGTGTTTCGGATGGTTAACAGATCATTTTGGACTTAGTGATTATTGCTGAAGGTTTATGGTTTCTGGTGTGATCGCATTCACGGTGGGCTTGGCAGCAGGTGTAGTTGAAGGACCGCTAAAGCAGAATGGGAAGCTGTTGAGGGACTGTGCATATTTGGATAGCTGGGCGCAGGTGTGCAACAGCTGGTGCGCAAGGAGTCCGTAGGTGCGACTGAAGGGTTGCAAAAGCGAGAAGGGAAGCTGTTAAGGGATTCCGTAGATACGGACAGCTGGGCGCAGGTACGCAAGTACAGGTGTGCAAGTGCAGGCGCGCAACAAGTCCGCAGTGTGGAGCCGTAGAAGCGGCTAGGAGCCTTCAAAAGCGGACGAGCAAGGAGTTTGGTGATTCCCCCATCTGCGAAGGAATTTCCGCAGATGCAACATCGCAAGTGTGGGTTTTTACCTGCAAAAGTGGAAGGCAGAATTTCGGGGGAGAGCCGCAGAAGCGGCTAATATGTCGTAGAAACGAGACCGTAGATGCGGTTAAGTGACCACAGGTGCGGATTCACTGGCTGATCTTATATTCGAAGGGTTTCGTGGTTTTTCTCATTCGGAGAGTTTTGTGACTCAGCTAAGGGCGATTATTTAGAGGGTTTTTTTGCTACAATTGAAGAGGTAAATGAAGTTTAATCACTTTTGATGTTAGATATTGATTAACTATTGATATTTACACCTAATTTATGTTAATTTGAAGTGAAATTTGTTGATTTTAGACCATGGTATTGGAGAGCAAGATTTGGTGATTTGAGGGTCGATTTATGGTGGAATTGGATAAAACTAGTATGATTGGATTTAACCCTGGTTGACTTTTTGAGTTGACTTTGCATATTTGATTTAATACTATAGCTTTATCTTTTGAATTTGTTTCCTATGGCTATTATTGATGGTCTTAAGTTATTTATGCTAGATTAGAGCCGTCCGGAGATTGATTTACGCGGGAGGAGCTTGTTAGGGGAGTGATTTGGCTTGCTTGAGGTGAGTATATTACCTAAACTTGGTTGAGGCACTTGTTGCTGAATTATTTGTGACAGCTATGTGCTATAAGTGGCGCATATATGTGGGGTTGAGCCTATATGCACGCACCGGGGTTTTTCATGCTAGGGGATAGTGCTTAGGCTATGACATGGATTGAATTGATTGCTAAGTTTCAAGCTAAGATATTTCTCCTATTTGGACCCCTTTGTGAGCTATTTGTACCGCATTTGAGATTTTCTGAGGTTATTCTTCCGATTGAACCTGATAAATTGCTATCTCGTGATGAAATTGTCTGTTCTAGCTGTGATAGTACACATTGCACATTCCTACACTATAGCATGTTATTTATACCAGTCCAGGAGTATGAGACTTGATAATCATTAATCATGTACATGTATTCTCGTGTATTGTTTTCTGTGCGTTATGATCTTGACTGGTACCATAATACAAACTTGCTCGTAAGCTTAAATCATCAAAATAACATCAAATATCAAGAATTGGTCATCAAAATCCAAGATTTTCAACTTCAAAACTCATTTTTCAACTTTTCACATAATGCGCCGAAATAGCCCCAGGTCTCTCGGGGCCCCAACCAAGCATACGTACAAGTACAAACACATCGTACAAATCTACTTAAATTCAAAACACTGATCCAAGGTTATTTACCAAAAATTATTGACCGTAGTCAATTTTAGCCACCTTTAAAGTCAAAAATTACATTTTCTTCTAAATATTACGCATAAACTTTCCGAAAACCAACACGAACCACGCACTCAAGTCATAAATCATCAAATAAAGCTATGAGAGGTCTCGGAACACAAGAGGGAGCTACCATTCAAAATAATCAGTCGTGTTGTTACATTGAACGGGATCTCGGAGGGCTCAAGTGAATTTTGACGCATTTGGAGAAGATTCATAATTCTTGGAAGAAATTATGATGTCATCCCCCAGTCCATCAAGAATTGATGGCTGTAGTGCTAGAACCAACAAGCTTCGAGTATGAGAAAACTCCCAGCGCCCAGCCCACCGAGAATCAGTGGTTGTAGCGCTCAAACTAGGCTTCGACCAGTAAATAAGGGGTTTGGATTTTGTAGATTCTTATCTTATTTTTCACAATTTTAGGGACTTAGGAGCTTGATTTTGAAAGGTTTCTATCTAGATCTTTATATACAAGCTTGGAAAAAGTGATTCTAAACTTAATCTATAATTTATGCATGAAATTTTCACTAGATCTAAAATCAAAACATAGATTTGAATAAGAGAAACTGAATTTTTTTTCCAAAAGTCAAGAAAGCGTATTTTATGGTTTTGAACCCTGATTTGGGGTCGAAATTAAAAACTAATTATATATTTAGACTCGTGAGGTTACGAGTCAACGTAATTCGACCTTGGTCTTGGGATTCGACCATGTGGGCCCAGGGTTGACTTATTTTAACTTTTGAGATTTTTATTAAAGATTGAAGCTTTATCATTTATAGTTGGTCCTATAGCTTTATTCAACTTTGATGAGTATTCATTGGCTAAGTTTTGGGCGTTTGGAGGCCGAGGATAGAGGAAAAAGTATTTTTAACGCTTGAAGCCTATTTTGGATAAGTTAAATATCTTGGTTAACCTCGACTTGATGGAATTTTCTTAAAAGAGACTTATAAAATACTACGTGTTTTAGGAGTGACATATATTCAAGGTGACGAATATATATGCGACCGTCAAGGTTATACCATGTTTATGGGTAGACTTTAGGCATCTTTTTGCCTTGTGTGAGATATATTCTTCTTGTTCTATACATCATTTATTTGTATGGATATTTAATTGACTCCATTCATGCTATAGATGGGTTATCTTGTATGTTGAATTACATGTTATAGTCGTAGTCATACTTGTATACATGCATACATCCTGCATATTTATCTATCTATCGATATGTATTATACATGTTTATCTCTTGTTCATATGCATTTATGCATCTGATTCTCTGACATGGACTAAGGTTAGCATGATGAGACATTCCATGCAGCTATTGTAATTATGGTATGATAGTACATTCGCTGCGAATTGATGATTGATTTATGAAATATTGATATTGATTTGGCGGACGAATTTAGAGCCATTCCTCCGGAATTACGGGATTACACATATTACATTGGGACATGTGTGTTCAGTGATATTTGACACCAGGAAAGTCACGAACACCGGGGAGGTATCGATTGAGGTACATCTTAAGTCTTTATTATGCATGAACATTTAGACTCATATAGGAGCATGTATATACTTGCTAGTTTTAGTTGATGTATATAATTTTTATATGCAGAATTGGTGCTTTAATTATTCATTTGATTATTTTTATCTAAAAAATATGTTTAGTATATGGTTCTTTGATTGTGTACCATATTATTTAATCCACTATATTTTGGTTGTTTCTTTATTTTTTCTACATATTTATGGATTAAATAGGTTTTGAAAAGTGAGTATCTTTTGTCAAAAACCTTGTCACTATTTTTAGGTTAGACTTGATACTTATTGAGCATCCGCTGCCATTTATACTCAAATTATATTTCTGTATCTGTGCAGATCACGCTATTGGTCCTAGCGGTACTTAGGAGGGAGCCTAGGAACTCGATCAGAGACTTCCTCGTGAGCTGCTACTCTCGGATTTGTAGCTTACGGAGCTCCTTCGCGTATATTCTACTCTTTTCTTGTTCCAGACTATACTTTTATATTTGAGACTTAATTATATTTTACTTGGTAGCTCATACTACCAATTATGGGGGTTTATATAGTATTTTTAGCACTTGAATGTTGATTTCAGAATCATTCATGTTGTTATCTATGTTATATCAGTCGAACATTCCTTATATTATTTTGTTGTGATTGTCTATGCTTGTTGGTTCATCTAGTGGATTGGGTTAGGAGCCATCATGGTTGTATACGGGTGAAATCAAGCATAATGAGCACCCTGATTTCCAGGTGAGGCAAACAAAGCAAGGACGTGACTGTAAGGAATCAAAATTAGAGCTAGGAGCCTCTCGTATCAGGGCCCGAGCAAAACACCTGCCCTCAGAGCCATCGGGGCCACGCCCTCGGGTACTGTTAGAGTCCCAAGACTTCGGAGACCATTACCACACGACAGCACACAACTAACAAAGGGCTATGATATACATTCCCAACAGGATATCATGGCGTGAATCTCGGCTTGTATCGATAGAAAATCAGTGACTAGCGAAAAGGAAGATTTTTAACTTTCTTAGAATTGTACCTAGGTTAAAAGTCCCCTACTATATAAAGGGGAAGATAATTATCATTAGAGACTCTGTAACACGCATACCAAGGAAATATATTTCTGTTCTCTCTATTCTGAAAGTTATTCAAAGTTCTTGTTTTCGTTCATAAGTTCTTGGTAAGTGCTAGCTCAGAACCGAAGGCAGGTTCCTTGTTAGGCCTTTAACCGAGCTTGGACTCACTATCATCATTGATCTGGCTACTTACTTTGTCTTCTTTTTGATTGTCTAAACCCATTAATCACTTGTATTTGAATTAATTCGCATATTCTTTAAACCGGGTATAAATTCAATTGTTATTCGTTTTTAAGGGTAAATAGTTTGGCGTCCACCGTGGGGCTTAGGATAATAGTGGTAATTTGATAAAATTTTCCATAACACACTCTATTTTAAGCTTGTTCTTTGAGATTTTAATTTTAGGTCAACTTAAGAATGTTAAGTCTCAATCTTCGCACTTGAACGTTGATGCTGAGTCTGACCACCACGGTGAAAACAATAATATAGATCTTAGCAATGAGGTACCCCCTGTTGACCCCAACGGGGTCCCAGTTACAGGCTTGATCGATGCCAACTCGCATGTGGTCATTGATGCAAACTTGCTGACCGACCCCGAGAACAGCGTCCCTAGAGGAGCCCGATCAATAGCCCAGGGTACGCACAACGGTGAAGGCGATGAGATCGATCTGCGGGTGATCTTTGAAATGTTACAAGTTCAACAAGCGGCGTTAGCCCAATTGCACAACCAAAGCTGCGCCCCTAGCAGAGTTGAGCCCGAACCATCCTGGGAAAACACTCGAAGAAATGAACAGGTCACCGGAAGGCTGGGTGAAGTCGAACTCGGGGCCAACCCCAAAATAATCAAGATGCTTGAGGAAATAACGAAGTAGGTGGAATCGAGGGAGAAGAACATTGAATCTAACGACAAAAAAGTGGAGACCTATAACTCCAGAGTTGATCAGATCCCAGGAGCACCCCCGATATTGAAAGGGCTGATTCTAAGAAATTTGTCCAAAAGCCTTTCCCCCCGAGCAAAGCACTGAAACCAATCCCGAAGAAGTTAGGTATCTCCGAAATTATGAAGTATAATAGAACCGCAGATCCATAACGAGCATGTAACCTCCTACACGTGTCATCAAGGGAAAGAAGTTGGAGGATGACGAAATCGAATTGGTTTTGCTGAAAAAGTTTGGGGAGACCCTGTCAAAGGGAGTAATGATATGGTATCACAACTTACCCCCTAATTCCATCGATTCATTTGCTATGCTTGCAGATGCCTTTGTAAAAGCTCACACCGGGGCCATCAAGGTCGAGACGAGAAAATCAAACCTTTTCAAAGTAAAACAAAGAGATATTGAAATGCTCAGGGAATTCGTGTCATGTTTCAAATGGAATGAATGGACCTGCCTCCAGTTGCGAACGGTTAACCATTTAGGCATTCACTCAACGTCTCAAACTTCAAAGCTCCTTGGCTTCACAGTAGCTATAATAGAATTTGATAGAGTAGCCGGCGGTAACTTGGGCTGACGTCCATAACAGGTGCCAACCGAAAATCAGAGTCGAGGATGATCAACTCGGGGCCCCCTCCATGTCCGTTTATCCCATCAGAGCATGTGACAGGTCTAAAAGAGTCGTCGATCATGAGCTAAGATCGAACAGAGATCGGTATCAACCGTATAGCGGGGATCGAAGGGGTAGCGAATCCATCGCAACCCTGCGAGGAATGAAGAAAAGAGCGACCAAGGCCACAATAGCCGGGGACTCATGAGTAAAAACGGTTTCGACGGGCCACTCGGGGCCAAGGAGGCATCGAGATTATCGGAATATAACTTTAGTGTCGATGCTGCTAGTATTGTATATGCCATAGGGCGCATCAAAGATACCAAGTGGCCTCGACCATTGTAGTCTGACCCTTCCCCAAGAGACCCTAACTTGATGTGTAAGTATCATGGCACTCACGTTCACAGGACCGAGGATTACCGACAACTAAGAGAAGAAGTGGCCGGGTTATTCAATAACGGGCACCTCCAGGAATTTCTGAGTGATCAAGCCAAAAATCAGTTCAGGAATAGGGACTCCAACAAACAGACCGAACAAGAGGAACCTCAGCACGTCATTAACATGATTATTGGAGGAGCCGACGTACCCCAGGTACCAATGCTAAAGCACACTAAGGTGTCCATCACAAGAGAAAAACGAACCTGAGATTATATACTGGAGGGTACCATCTCTTTCAACAATGAGGACGCTGAAGGCATCTTGCAGCAGCATAATGATGCACTGGTAATATATGTACACATAGATAAATCTTGATTTAAGCGTTTGTTAATTGATCAAGGTAGCTCGACCAATATCATCAGACCGAGGGTTGTAGAGCAGCTGGGTCTGCAAGACCAAATAGTGCCTGCGGTCCGGGTTTTAAACGGATTCAACATGGCATGCGAAACTACTAAAGGGGAGATAAACCTGCCAGGGAACACCGATGGGACCATTCAGGAAACGAAGTTTTATATGATTGAAGGAGATATGAGATATAATGCTCTATTTCGAAGGCCATGGATTCACAACATAAAGGCAATACCCTTAACACTACACCAGGCACTGATGTTCCCTACACTAGGCAGGATCAAGACGGTTTATAAAGAGCAAACAGTCACAAAAAAAAAGTTTGCGGTCGATGAAGTGATCCCAATGTCCGCGCTCTTGACATCAAAGAACTCGGAGCAGGTTAGGAAGGAAGAAACTAAATAGCAATCACTGACACCGTCCCCGACTGAACTGGAGAAGTAAGTAGAGGCGAGAATGATGATTACAAAGTTCCTAGGTTGTTCATCACCCCTGACGATTCTGACGCCACAAAATCAATGGTCGAGGAGCTGGAGCAACTCATATTGATCGAACACTTGGCCGATCGGAAGGTATACCGGGGCACGGGGCTAAATCTCGAGTTCAGGGAAAAACTCATTAAATTCCTTATAGCTAACATAGATTGTTTTGCTTGGTCCCATCTTGATATGACTGGGATCCCGCTAGAAATAACCACTCTTAGTCTAAGCTTGGAGCCGACTCCACCCGATTAAATAGAAGAGGAGGCCTCAGTCCAAAGTCAAGCATACATTCATCAAAGACGAGGTATCCAAACTCCTTAAAATAGGTTCCATTCGGGAAGTTAAGTACCCGAATTGGTTGGCTTAACGTAGTGGTGGTGCTTAAAAAGGGAAATAAATTAAGAATGAGCATAGAATACAAAGACTTGAACAAGGCGTGCCCTAATGACTTTTTTACTTTACCTAATATCGATTGCATGATCGATGCGACAACCGAGCATGAGATATATAGCTTTCTCGACGCATGTTCTAGGTACAAGCAAACACGGATGGACCCGCGCGATCAAGAAAAAACTTCCTTTATCACTAAATTCGGCACCTATTATTATAAAGTAATGCCGTTCGGACTAAAGAACGCCGATACCACTTATCAACGCCTAGTAAACTGGATGTTCGAAGAACAAATAAGAAAATCAATGGAAGTTCAAATTGACGACATGTTAGTTCAGTCCCTGCGAGTAGAGGACCATTTGAAACATTTGTAGGAAACCTTCGACATACTGAAGAAATACAGTATGAAGTTTAACTCGGAGAAATGTGCATTTGTGGTCGGATTCGGGAAGTTCCTTGGATTCATGGTGTCCATCCGAGGGATTAAGATCAATCCCGAATAAATCAAAGCTATAGAAGACCTCACTGTGGTGGACAGTGTCAAGGCCATTTAGAGGCTAATCGGGAACATAGCCGCCTTGGGTCGGTTCATATCGAGGTCTTCCGATAAGAGCCACCAGTTCTTCTCATTATTGAAGAAGAAGAATAGCTTTTCTTGGACCCAGGAATGGCAACAAGCCTTGGAAGAACTCAAAC
Source organism: Nicotiana obtusifolia (assembly GCA_002018475.1). NCBI lineage: Eukaryota > Viridiplantae > Streptophyta > Magnoliopsida > Solanales > Solanaceae > Nicotiana > Nicotiana obtusifolia. The sequence goes on along the minus strand of MCJB01003335.1, from coordinate 239,245 downwards.
GGTACCTTTCGAGTCCACCCTTGCTCCATACTCCGAAGGCGGACGAACAACTGTACCTGTACTTAGCAGTGTCTAAAGTAGTGATAAGTGGAGTCTTAGTCCGGGAAGAAGGAGGTAGGCAATATCATATCTATTATGTTAGCAAAACTCTAGGCGAGGCCGAAACAAGGTATTCTCACCTAGAAAAATTGGCACTCTCTTTTCTAAGTGCCTCCAGAAAGTTATATCTCTATTTTCAATGCCACCCCATATGCGTCGTAACTTCTTACCCACTAAGGAACATAATTCATAAGCTTGAGCTCTCAGGCCGGTTGGCCAAATGGTTTGTAGAAATTAGCGGGTACGATATCGAATATTGACCTCGAACCTCCATCAGATTTTGGCAGACTTCGTGGCTGACTACGCCGGCCTTAATACCCAAAGTCGAAAAGGAACTGTTGCTAGCCTCGGGGACTTCCTCGAGAATCTGAATCCTCTTTATGGACGCTACCTCGAATGCAAAAGGGTCCGGACTCCGCATTGTGTTGAAACTGCCTACGGGTAACGTAGTTAAGCAATCTATTAGAACTGTGAAATTTACTAACAATATGGCTGAGTATGAAGCCATGATTGCAGGTCTCGAATTTGCTAAAAGCCTAGGGGCCGAAGTGGTTAAATCTAAGTGTGACTCCCTCCTTGAGGTAAATCAATTCAATGGGATGTTCCAAGTAAAAGAGAAACGAACGCGAGTATTTAGACAAATTATAGGTAACGCTGCATCGATTCAAGGAATGGACCCTACAACACGTACCCCGGGATCAAAATAGCAAAGTCGATATTTCTGTATAACTAGGGGTCATCGATTGATGATGATGAATTCAGCTCTGGAACGGTCATACAGCTCATGACATCGGTAGTGGAAGAAGGCCATGCCGAAATAAACTCAACAAGTTTAACTTGGGATTTGAGAAACAAGTATATAGACTACTCGAAGACTGGGAAGTTTCCCTCGGATCCTAAAGAACCAAGAGCTTTACGAATGAAGGAGGCTAGGTTTAGTATGTCCGAAGTAGTCTGTTCAGAAGAATGTTCAACAGCTCGCTCGCCATATGCTTGGGGCCGGGAGACACCTAATATGTTTTGAGAGAAGTTCACTAAGGCACCTGTGGAAACCATTCGTGGGCAGAATCTTTGGTTTGTAAGATAATAAGAACCGGCTATTACTGGACCAACATGGAGAAAGATGCAAAGGACTTTGTATGAAGATGTGACGGCTGTCAGAGGCATGCACCGATTATCTATCAGCCCGAAGAGCTACTACATTCGGTCTTGTTACCTTGGCCGTTCTTGAAGTGGGGAATGGATATTGTCACCCCCCTACCATGGGCACCCGGTAAGGCTTAATTCATACTGTTTATGATCGATTATTTTACTAAGTGGGTCGAAGCTCAAGCATTCGAGAAGGTCCAGGAAAAAGAAGTCATCGAATTCATTTGGGACCACATAATATGCCGGTTCGGAATACTAGCCGAGATAGTGTGTGATAAGGGAAAGCATTTCATCGGCAGTAAGGTAAAAGAATTTTTCGAAGACCATAAGAAAAATATCTTATCAAAACCCTATCATCCTTGTGGGAACGGACATGCAGAATCAACAAACAAGACCATACTTCAAAACCTAAAGAAAAGGTTGTTTGATGCCAAAAGGAATGGAAGAAAATTCTGCCCGAAGTATTATGGGCATACCGTACAACCTCTAAATCTAGTACGGGGCCACTCTGTTCATTGATCTACAGCGTTGAAGCACTAATACCGGTTGAAGTAGGGGAATCGAGCCTCAGGTTCCGATATGCGACCGAGGAACCAAATGGTGAGGCCATGAGAACGAGCCTAGAACTATTGGATGAAAGGCGCGAGGCCGCCCTAATCCGGTTAACCGCCCAGAAGCAGTTGATAGAAAGGTATTACAACCGAAGAGCCAACCTCTGACACTTCGGACTTGGTGTTAAGAAAAGTAACACTGCACACACGGAACCTGAACAAAGGGAAGCTAGGACCGGATTGGGAAGGACCATATCAAGTCATTGGGATTACCGGTAATAGTTCATAGAAACGCAAAGAAGGAAACGGTGCACAGCTACCGAACAACTAGAACATGACGCACTTAAAGCGGTACTACTATTAAGGTACGACCTCATTAACCTTTTTATAATATTGAAAACCGGACTAACACTTGCAGGCAACAACCAAAGGAAATGTGACTATTAAGTATGAATGCACGCGTTGCACTCTTTTTCCCTTGAACCGGTTTTGTCCCAAATGTGTTTTCCGGCAAGGTTTTTAATGAGGCAACAGTAAATTGTGATCGAAGACCGATTTTAAATCGGAGTCAATGGTCTCATCAATAGTCTGAGCGTTCTCAAGATCGACCTCGAATACTGGGAGCCATCACCCTTGGGTCAAGCTTCTTAACAAGGAAAGAAGGAAAGTTTGTGCTTGAACAGCCTAGGCTCATTGGCTAGGATTTATTGTAAGGGCCAAAAGGTCAAGTGAATCGTGCCCGTGTAGGCCACCTTAGCCATAATACAAGCTTTTACACACTTTAAATCTTGTACTTTACCCACAGAAATGAAAGAAAATTTCTACCACGTTATTACAAGTTTTTCCCTCTTGTAGCATCGAGCCTAAGGGCTATCCCTAACAGGGGACTATCAAGCCCAAGGGCTACCCCCATCCGAGCCCAAGGGCTACCCCAATTCGGGCACTATCATCGGAAATAAGTTCAGGCAACTCGGGTTATCAAAATCCGGAGGTGCAAAACCTATTAGGTAGTGCCTAAACCTGAAAGGCTACGGCTGCCCTAAAAAATGGCTCGGAATCTGAAGCCCGTAGTCAAAATGTAAGGCCTTCAAAAAAATTCTAAACCTGCTAAAGGTCACCCTTGGCAGAGGCATCGTCTAAGAACACTTAAGCATCTTGGGAAAACTTCTGGTCACTTCGAGTTTTCAAAAGTTTCGAGCAACAATTGCATCGAGATCAGGTTCTGTTCGAACCTCCGAAAAATAAATAACTTATTACTATGTTTGATTCTATGCCAAGGCATTAAAAATATTTGCCATTATGAAAAGATGCTAAAATAGTAAAGACTCGAAATTGCCAAAGGAAATTTTATATATTCTAGAATATCTTTACAAAGGCCCAACAAAAACAGCCTCGAAATGAAAAAAAAATATGTACAAAATACAAATACAAAAAAATCCTAAGGCAGTCATGCCTGGTCTTCACCAAAGTTCGATTCATCACCAGAACCATCGGGGTCTTCGGATTCTTCGGAGCCTTCCTCACCTTCGAGTTCAGCTAACTTCTTCGCCTCGGCCTCATGTCTTTTTGCCTCCTCGATCTCGGCAGATAAGTCAAAGCCTCAGTCATGGATCTCTTCGAGAATCGCCCATCGAGATAGCCGCCTCACGTACTCAGCAGCAGTCTTCAGGCGGGCCTCGGCTGCTAGACATCGGCCTTTTATTGGGCCACCATCTCGTCAGCATCGATCGAGGTTATCTCCAACTTGGACCTTGTTACTTCAAGCTCTTCACCAAGGGCGTCCCATTCAGCGATGGCCGAGCCCAGTTGTGTTCGAAGATCCTTATTTAGCTGAGTTATCAGCTTTCTCCTTCGCCACCCGAAGTTGAACCTCTAACGAAGACAACTTGCCTGGGCAGTTTTCTTCTTTGAGGCCAGCAGTTCCATCTTACTTGTCCACCCGTCGGCCATTACTTGGATTTCGTCCATCTCATTTCGGAGTTGGTCGATTTGGTCAATCTTCTGCTAGACCTGCGAGGTATTGTCATTAGCCACTGCAACCGGTTCCTTGTTTCTAACTTAAAAAACCTTTACCTTTTCAACCAAGTCGGCGTGCTCCCGCCTTAGGACTGATGCTTTTTTCTGAGCCCCATCCAGCTCGGCCTGAAGGTTCTTAATGACCCCTTCTTGTTGCTTCCTGAGACGCCTGTACATATCCCTTTTCTGGGACAGCTCCTTGAGCGCAAGCTCGAGCTAATTGACCTCAACCTAGTACCGAATGAAGTTCTCGTGATAAAGTACCGAGGCCTGCAAGAAGATGAAAAACGCGAGAAATATCAAAACCTAAGTAAAGTTCGAAGGAGCGTAATGATGCCTTACCCGGTGCAGCACGTGTTGCACCTCATTAAAAGGGCACAGCACGTTCATCTCATTCATTTTTTCCTGGTACTTCTCGGTCACCAGGCATCGAAGGTAACTAGTTATCCCCATAAGAGTAGACAAAACCTGGGCATCCTCAGGGACGGTCAGAATAACCAATCTTTTGCTACCGGGGTCCACACTCGGAGCAGGGAACTGGTTGATCAATTTTGGGATTGTACTCGGTCCGTCAGCTTTCGAGGATGTGTCCTTCTTCGGAATTTCCAGGTCTCTCAACCCAGAAAAAAGCATCCAAAGCGGACGAGTCCACACCATCGAAAAAGGAGTGAAGGGGATCATCTACACTATGGACTCCTTCATTGAACTTCTATTTTCTTGCTTGAGCCTCCTCGAGCATGGACTCGGTGTAGGAGAGCATCCCTGAAATCTCTATTATACCAAGCGCTTCCTTTGGGGCGGAGCCGGCATCCTGGTGAGTCCCACCCCGAGTCTCCACATCGATCTCTTGAGTCTGACAGGGGTCGACCTCACGAGTCTCCCCTCGGATGCCGCCTGCTCCCTTGGAAAGGTCGTCCCGTGGGTAATGAAAATGAGCTCTTCCTCCGACTTGTCCCCTAGCCGAAGAAGAGAGTTGGAGTCCGGCACCCGAGAGCTAGAGCTCTTCTTGGGCTTGAGGGCCACCCTCTTCTTTGGTTTCTTCACCTCATAGCCCGGAGAGCTCAAAGGTTTTCTCTTCCTTTTCTTTTTTTCCTCCACGACAGCCCCGGGCTGCTCCTGTAACAGAGGGATCAACGGGCAAGGACGCGTCCTTGTCCCTTTCCAAAGGCCTAACTTCGATAGTCTTAGGCAAACCTACTACAACAAAGGGAAGAAATGTCAGTATGGTGAAAGATAGAAGCATGAAATTAACTATTCAGAGAGAGACCTTACCATGAGAACGAGCCTCCTATCGGCCCTTTGAAAGCCCGCGCCATGCGCACTCGGTGTACGTCATTTGAGTACAGATGCACTCGATCCATTCCTTTAGTCGAGGGACCACATTGGGAACCCGGGCGACAGCTGCACAACAACAAGTATGAATTAAAAAAAAAAAAAAATTTTGACGCTCAAGGAAAGACTGCAATTACGAGATGCGTTCCATTTCTCAAGGAATGGCATGTACTCGGGGAGAGCATCTATCGTTTTCCATCGTTTCGACAAACCTACTCTCTGAGTAACGGGGGGACTATCTGTATACGGGTGAAATCAAGCCCAGTGAGCACCCCGATTTCCCGGTGAGGCAAACGGAGTGGGGACGTGACTATTAGGAATCGAAATAATAGTCAGGAACCTCTCGTATCAGGGCCCGAGCAAAACACCAGCCCTCAGAGCCATCAGGGCCACACCCCCCGGGTCTGGTTCGAGTCCCAAAACATCGGAGAGCATTACCATACGATAGCACCCGACTAACAAAGGGTTGTGATATCCGTGCCCAATCGGATATCATGGCGTGAATCTCGCCCATATCGGCAGAAAATCAATGACTAGCGAAAAGGAATATTTTTACCTTTCTTAGAATTGTACCTAGGGTAAAACTCCCCTACTATATAAATGGGAAGATAATTATTCATAAGAGATTAACACGCATGCCAAGGAAATATATTTTTGTTCTCTCTATTTCTGAAAGTTATTCAAAGTTCTTGTTTTCATTCATAAGTTCTTGATAAGTGCTAGCTCGGAACCGAAGGCAGGTTCCTTGTTAGGACTTTAACCGAGATCGGACTCACTATCATCATTGGTTTGGCTGCTTACTTTGTCTTTTATTTGATTATCTAACGTCATCAATCATTTGTATTGAATTAATCCACATATCCATAAAATCGCGTATAAATTCAATTGTTATCCATTTTTAAGGGTAAACAACGGTCTTGGTGGGATTTTGGGCCGTGACATTAATTCAGACGAAGTGATCAATATCCAGAACTGATGAGAAGTGTTGAATGATCATCAGAGACAGATCTAGGATTTAAACTCTATAGGTTTGATCTTTAAGGTTCTTAGTATTGAACTCGTTATGTTTTTAAAGTTATGAGTTCTTATCTATTATTTATTATAATTTCAATGAATTTTTATTCATAAATATATGCTTTATCGTGAAAGAACTGAGTTAATATAATCCCATGCACTTGTATAGGGTAAAATATGATATGACACGTGATCTTCTAAAGGAAGGATACATAGAACCCAAGACGGGGATGACCGAAGACCGAACACAGCCATACCGCTTGTCACCAGAGAGGATAACGTTCATAAAGGTGTATTAAATGCTCTGTGCCCGGTAGCATTTAATAGGGGATATTTTGCAGCATTAAGAGCGACGGTTCGTTACAGAGAATTTGGCATTTATGTTCACCGTTACATCTTCATCATTAACCTTCATTATTGACATTAAAGGAGGACACGATCCTAGGACCTCCTTCCCTAGACATAGCTATAAATAGTGAGCTCAGTTATTATTGTAGGGGGACGAATTTTTTGCTAAAATTATACTGTATTCTATACAAAGCATAATACAATATCTTTTTCTTGCTTTTCTATCTCATCATTGATGTGCCCGAAAACATTATTGTCGGAATTGTCATCTCCGCTGTTTCATCTACATTTCAAGGCTAAGTATTATACATTTCTTTAATTATTATATTATTTCAAGATCAAATTAGTTCACTTGTCTAGAAACCACGTAACAATTCAACTGTACCGTTTTACGGATAAACAGTTTGCCCATTGTGGGGCCTAGACAACCGTGCGATTAAATTGATCCTTGCCTTTTTACTAACGCAATTTGATTATTTTGTCTTAGAAACAATCATATAAAATGGAAGATAACACTGATAACAGCACGCACAACCCTGAAATTTGAGGGGATCAGCCTCATTTTGACGATTCAATCAGTGACACCCGCAATGAGGAGAATGATGCCACGTTGGTGCATAACAGGCAGTACTCTCGACAGGTTCGGGATACAACTCCTGATGATGCCGATGTGGAGCACGTCGTGGATGCGGTGAGGGTCTTGCAAGAGCAATATGCAATCATTCTAGGCCATCTCACGTGGCAGAATCAGGTTATGATGGAACTTAAACAGGCACTATCGGGGGCTTCAAATAATGCAAACAAACGAGATCCAATTCCTCCTGATGTTCCTGCAAACCAAACGACACAGAGAGTCGACAATGACACTCTCAGGGGCGAAGTTGGCTCCGACAGGGCCGGGGGGAGTAGATCCGATCTCAACAACAAAGACGACACGTTCAAAACTAAACTTTTACGGTTTATGAGGGAAGTAAGTACCCGCATGGAACAAATCCCGGGTGCACCACCAATATTGAAAGGCCTCAACTCGAGGAAGTATACTCAATTCCCGTATAAGCCGAGTGTGGCACCAGAACTAATCCCAAGCGGTTCAAATTCCTGAAATGCCAAAGTATGACGGGACTTCAGACCCATAAGAGCATATTACCACCTATGCAATGGCGGTAAAAGGAAATGATTGAGCTCCTCATGAAATTAAATTTATGTTCCTAAAGAAATTTGGAGAAACTCTCACGAGGGGAGCTCTAACATGGTATTCATTATTACCTGAGCATTCCATAGATTCCTTTGAGATGCTCGCGGATTATTTCATCAAGGATCATGCCGGGGCCAGAAAAGCACAAGCGCGGAAGGCCGACATATTCAGGATCGCACAGGGAGAATCTGAATTGTTACGAGAGTTTGTTACTGGATTCCAGAAAGAAAGCATATTGCTCTCATCTGTCCCGGACGAAGGGGCAGCTGAAGCATTCACCAAAGGATTGAATCCGGAAGCTCAGACGCGTCCCAGAAGCTGAAGGAGAGCTTGCTTGAGTTTCAAGCAACAACTTGGGCAAATGTCCACAACCGATTTTGAGGTAAACCCCGACAAAATCAAGTCCATAGAGGATATCTCGGATCAATAGTCGAACGTAAACGAAGTCCACAGACTCACTGGAAGATTAGAAGCTCCGACCAGGTTCATTTCCCGGTCGTCGGAAAAATGTCATCGCTTCTTCCACTGCTCAGAAAGAAAAATAATTTCGAATGGACACTGGAGTGCCAGCAGGCTCTAAGGGACCTGAAGAAGTACTTATCGAGTCCTCTATTGCTCTCAAAACCAAAAGAAGGTGAAACATTGCTTGTCTACGTCACGGTTTTAGAAGTTGCAGTAAGTGCGGTTTCAGTCTAGGAGGATGAAGGTGTGAAATTTTCCATTTATTACATTAGCAAAATTTTAACGGGAAGCAGTAACTCGCTACCCACATTTGGAAAAACTGGCCTTAGCTCTCGTAGTCACCCTCGAAAACTGAGGCCCTGCTTCCAATGCCACTTGATAGTTGTGGTGACTACTTTTTCTTTGCGGAACATCCTCCATAAACCCGAGCTGTCAAGTAGATTAGCAAAATGGGCCGTCGAAATAAGTGAGTTCGACATAGAATATAAACCAAGGTGTGCAATTAAGTCGCAAGTCTTGGCTGACTTCATGGCCGGTTTCAGGACTACTGCCTCTGGCAACCATGGAGGCAATAATGGTATCAGAATCGACATCGAGGTTTTGGACCTTATTCACATACGGAGCTTCCAACGTAAAGGGGTCTGGACTCGGAATAGTCTTAATTACGCCTTCGGAGGAAGCCTTAAGGCAAGCAATCAGAACGATCCCTTTAACTAACAATGAAGCGGAGTTTGAAACTTTGATTGCAGGGCTCGGATTAGCCCGGGGACTTGATTATGAGGTTATTGAAATCAAATGTGACTCGCAGCTGGTGGTAAATCAGGTCTACGAGATCTTTGATACCAAAGAAGAACGTATGCAACAATACGTGGTAAAGGTCCATGCTCTTTTGGCACGATTCCAGGAGTGGTCAATTACTCATACCCGAGGGAGGATAAGGCAGAAGCGGATGCACTAGCAAACTTAGGATCATCAACGAAAATGAAGGGATCGAAATCCGGGACAATAATGCAACTGATAAACTCAACCTTGGATACGCATGGTTATTATGAGGTAAATTCGACTAGTCTATTCTGGGACTGGATAAATTAAATAATCAACTATCTCGAGCACGGGAAGTTGCCTGAAGACCCCAAAGCATCACGAGCGTTACGCGCCAAAGCTGCACATTATAGCTTCAAGAAAGGCCAATCGTATAGGAAATCCTTCAAGGGCCCGCTGGCCTGGTACCTAGGAGCATCAGAAGCTAGCTATGTCATGAGAGAAGTCCACGAAAGGATATGCGGCAATCACTCAGGTGCAGATTCCTTGGTGCTGAAGTTGGTACAGGCAGGATATTATTAGCCTAAAATGGAACAAGACGCCAAAGACTTCGTACAAAAATGTGATAAGTTCCAACGCTACTCACCAGTAGTACACTAACTGGGAGAACCCTTATATTCGGTTCTATCCCCATGGCCGTTCATGAAATGGGGGATGGATATTGTCGGGCCGCTGCCACCGGTTCCCGGAAAGGTAAGGTTTCTTTTAATTTTGACTGACTATTTTTCTAAATGGGTGGAGGCAGGTCCTTATCAAAAGATTGGAGAACGCGAAATGGTCGATTTCCTATGGGAAAATATAATTTGAAGATTCGGAATACCAAAAGAAATAGCATAAGACAATGTGCTGCAGTTTATCGGTGCAAAAGTTACAAAGTTCTTCGAAGACTTGAAGATAAAGAGGATCACATCTTCCCCTTATCATCCGAGCGCAAACAGTCAAGCAGAGTCAACAAATAAAGTGGTTATCCAAAACCTCAAGAAAAGGTTGGAAGCGGCAAAAGGCAAATGACCTGAAGAATTTCCCAGAGTTATATGGGCCTACTGAACAACATCGAAATCGAATACAGGAGAGACTCCTTTTTCCCTTGTGAACGATGCTTAAGCCCTAATCCCGGTGGAAGTGAACCAACTTATTTTCGGGCAGATGAAGAATCGAACAACAAAGCGATGTTAATCAACTTGTAATTCCTCGAGGAACGCAGGGACTTGGCACATGTAAGAATGGTAGCTCAAAAGTAGAGAATGGAGCGATATTATAATAGAAGAGCCAACTTCCGTCATTTCAAAGTAGGAGATGTTAGAATAAATGAACAACGCTAGAGGGGGGGTGAATAGCGTTTTGCGGAACTTTGTCTAATTTTCGCAATCAAGATATATAATTGAGAAAGTATGAAAATAAAATTGCAAGAATGTAAGTTGCAGAATATTAAAGAGAAAGCGTACACCAAGATGTATAGTGGTTCACTACAACGTGTAGCTAGTCCACTCCTCAAGATCACACTTGAGATTTTCACTATCACTTGTCAAGCTTACGGGTGCTTAACAAACAGTTACAACCACAAAACTTGATCACACAAGCTTTGCAAATGTTAGACTTGCGGGTGCCTAACCAACCGTTCCACAAAGACTTGATCACACAAGCTTTGCAATGTTAGACTTGCGGGTGCCTAACCAACCGTTACAATCACGAACACTTGACTCACACAAGTTCCGTGAACAACAAGGAAGACACTCTTCCTAACAACAAGGGACAACTTCCCTTAAGTGTATGACAACACTATTTTTCACTAGAATTACAACTCTCTTAAGAGTAGATGAAGTGAAGAAAATTATAGCACAAGAACACAACTTTAGCCTTCAAGAAAATAGCTCAATATAGCTCAAATACTTAAGAAAACTTGAAGCAATATAATCTTATGATTTGGAAGAAGTGTTGTGTTCAAATGAGGTTTAAGAGGGTGTATTTATAACCCCAAAACCTCATATGTCCGTTGGGAATAGTGGGCTACACTCTTATTCAATTAAACAAGAGTTTAGGGACAAAACATCTTCTGTCCGTTGCCAAATAATCGATTATTAGAATCATATAATCGATTATTAACAAAAACTAGCCGTTGTAACCCAACGGTAACCCAGATAATCGATTATTTAACTCAGATAATCGATTATCTAACTCAGATAATCGATTATTTAACTCAGATAATCGATTCTGAAACTCTCTGGAAATTGCTACAGTAACATTGCTACAGTGACATTGCTACAGTAACATCAATGTATGGCTCTTTCCTGAAAATTTCCAGCGCAAATTTTAATCAATTATTTTGGTATTTTGTGAAAACCAATTGTTTTGAAAAATGTTTTAATTTGTGTTTGAAATCGTTTTAAAACTTTAAGCCAAGTTATTAAAGACGATAAATAAATCAAACACATTAAAACTCAAAATAACATTAAGACTAAATGACAACTTCATTTGTCTTCAATCTTTTTGCTTCATCGACTTGTTCCATGCATCGACTCCTAGTATCTTGAAAGCTTGACTTGTACTCTAACAAAGTCCATAGCAATCTCAGTAGTTTGTCCATGATGGTTTGTCGATTATCAAAACCTATAACAAGACACAAAGTCATTAGTTAAGGTTACATAAATAAGAATGTATTTTCCAACAGGAGACTCGGTTCTGAAGAAAGTAACCCAAAATACCCGTGAGCTCAACACGGGGAAGCTAGGTCCAACGTGGGAAGGTCCCTGCCAGATTTCAGCTATCATTGGGAAAGATTCATACGAGTTGGAGAACCAGAATGGAGACAAATTGCCTAGCAACTGGAACGTGGCATACCTCAAAAGATATTATTTCTGATGAACATTATTCAAGCGGAAAGTATGTGTTGTATTTTCAGTTTTTGTCCCAAATGGGTTTTTCTGGCAAGGTTTTTAACGAGGCGGCAACAGAAAATTACTATGAAGACAGCAGTAATAAGACCTTTAATAGCAAGGCAAACAAGCAAACTTACCCTCGAGGACAGTTAGATAATCTTTGGTTCGATAGCAAATTCCCACTGGGAAGTTAAGTTTGCTACCGAACAAAGGTTACCCCACCGTTCAGGAGCACTAGAGGGTTGTTAGAAATTCCTTCGCTCGTTAGCATATATTCCTGAGGGGAAGTAGAACCTTCGAAGATACAAGACTTCCAGTTTTCCAATTCGCACTCTTTGCATTTGAACACTGGGGGGGG
>MCJB01003335.1:190627-227003 GCA_002018475.1 Nicotiana obtusifolia | reverse complement strand
GGGGGATGATGTGAGGATACGGGGGGAATGAAAGGATACGGCAACAATGACTGCCACATCAACCGGGGAACGAAAATCCAGAAACAAAATGCATCATCTGGAACGGGGACTGCGCGGCCAGCCCCGTAGAAATAAATTGTACAAAATAGCCACAAGTAATGACAATTTCTTTTCAGCATAGCAACTGCTTATGCATTTTATGAAAATAGAAGGAATAAAATGAAATCCTTTTGTTTTTATCTTGTTTCTTGTCTGAACAATGAATAAACTTTGTCATTTGAAAGTTAAACAAGTACTTCAAATGTTAGTGTCGTAATGAGCAGGAGACGTCGAGCACCGTAACCATAAGAGGGCCCTCTCTTATGAAACCCTCACGTTAAAGGGTTGGTTCCAGAAGAATTTATGCCCGGAATCGAAGATGCCATCGGGAAAAAATACACCCCAAGCCACATATGAAAAGGACGTAAAAAGAAAACTTGCACAAATACTTATAGATACCCTTACGTAAAAGGGATAATGCTCAGAACCAAAGTGCTTTGAGGAAAAACATATTCGAGACTACATATAATAGAGTGCGAATAGGAAAACATGCGTAGAATTCTTGAGCAAATGCAAAGATTAAAGACTTGCATGGATATTCAAACGAAATTAAGACTAAAATGATACTTGAGCAAAAATATATTTTTATTTACAAAAATGTGCCAAGATGGTAAAATTTCAAAATGGGAAAAAGAAAAGAAAAGCTAAACTACAGCGCCTCCGGAACCAGGAGGAAGAGAAGTGTCCGCATTCTGGGGAGAAGTAGGTGGGTCCGCCAATGGCCCAGCGCTTTCACCAGTTTGGTCTTCAGCATCGTCACCTTCCGATCCCTCTTCAGTTCCCGAAAACTTAGAACCGGAACCGGAACTAGAAGAACCAGGAGCATCAGACTACGCCGGGAGTCCATTTTTAGCAGCTAACTCAAGCTCTCGGGCCTTAGCAATTTTAGCATCAAAGTCGATGATACCAGCTTTGGACTCCTCTAAGGTTTTTTACCTCACACTGTACATGGCATAAGTTTTTTCAACAACAAGGGAAGCCGCTCGGCGCTTAAGTTCTTCTTTGAGTTGTGTAACCTTGGCAGGAAGGCTTTCCCGGGCGTACCTAGCAGGTTGAGACTAACGTCAAGGTTGCAGACAGTTGAACTAAAGAGCCTATTATGCTCAATAGTTTTATTGTAATTCTCTTCTAGCTAGGCGTATTTCGCCCCCACAGCAGCAAGTTCTTCGATTTTGGAGTTCAAGGTTGCTTCTAAGTTATTCACTTTTTCGGCAAAAACAACCTCGCACTCGGTTGCAGCAAGAACGGCGTCCTGGACTTCAGCGCATTTGACTTAACTTCATCAAATCTAATCCTCAACGGGCCAATTTCTTGGCTAAGGGTTACTACCTCTTGCTCGCTTTGCTGCAAACAAGCCTCCGAAACAGCGGCCTCAGTAGCTTTGGTTTCTAATTCGGAGAGGTGGAGACAGTTTGGTCTTGTTCCACCAAAAGCTGATTTCGTTCAGAAGTAAGTTCTTCCTTCTCACGAATCAACCTTTGAACGCCCTCAGATGCAAGAAAGTTGGCCTACAAAACAAGAAGAAGTAAAACTCAGAATACATTCATAAAAAAGTAGAAGAAGTAATGAAGGAAGAAAAGAGCGTACCGCTGCGGCATTATGCATGGTATTGTTCAATAAGCACTCTCCCGAGAGTGCCTGAATCTTTTCCCAATCATTTTCTGAAGCCAAAGTCTTAGGATATTGGCAAGTTCCACCGGCCGAGATAGCAAGTTGCATCCAATAGAGACCGAATGAGTAACGTTCCTCCTCCTTTGTGGATTTTCAGAAGGGGCAGCAAAATTTTGCCCCAAATTCCTATGAACTAGGGACTATGGAAGAAGAGCCGATGGAGGTGATGTAGCTACTGTTGGTGGAAGAGTGGATGAAGATGGAAGTGATGTAGCAGTTGCTGGTGTTGGTGCAGGTGGAGATGAAGCTGATAAAGTTGAATAGTGAGAAGTTGTTGCATCAAATGCAGTGCTGGCTGTTGGATGCTCGCCAACCAAAGACGGCAAGGACCCGGTACTCAGTCCTGCAGCACCGGTTACAGCAATTGGGGGCCAAAAATGGGAGTTGGCTTTTCTACCAAGTCAAATTCTCCCCAAAGTGCCGAGACATCGTCTTCAATTGGTGTAACTACCTCAATAGGTGGAGCATACTATTGGGATGTAAGGATCGCCGCCTTCTTTGTAGAGAAGCTCCCTCATCAATAGCTTCTTCTTCATCATCAATCATCTCGGTGTCAATGATCGGCCTGGAAGGAGGACCAGTGGTCATCGCCACCGGAGATGACTCGGGGGCATCAGTCTTTGCCCTCTTATTCTTTTCCCCGGCTGTGGAGGAACGTCTTCTCTTTGGTTTCTTATCCTTCGGTGGGCGTAAAGAAGTGTTTGCGCCAGAAACAGGCCTGGAGATACCTGTTGGAGTAAGTGCTTCCTGGAGCAGCCTCGCTATATCATCAGGATCAGCCAAAACATCCTCTCGGGGGACAGCAACAGAGCCCGCACATAGACCTACTTTCGTGAACAAGTCAGAAAGGTCAACCAAGTTCTCCATATACAAAAAATGGAAGCAAGGTAAACTAAAATTACTATGATTTTTAACCTTCCACCCATATTTAAGGGCCAGTTCTTACCACAAATGAGTTTCGGGCGTCGTGACGTCCAAGATCTTCCGAACCCACCGGTCCAAACCTTCCACCACCGGTGGGATCCATCGAGTTGCTGAAACATGTGAAGGATGAAGAGTTGATACGCTATAAAAGAATATCTAGTAAAAAGAAATACTAAACAAAGAACTTACGAGTGCGGTTCCAAGCGATCGGAAAGGATAAATCCATTGTCAGAATGATGTCGTTGGTGGCGACTGCAACAAACTGTTCCATCCATCCACAGTCGTTGTCATCATCCATGCTAGACAACAAAGGATGGTAGCCACGCTTGCAAAGGTTTATCATTCCCCCGCGGAAGATTTTGGGAGATTAGAGATTCATCATATGAGTTAAGGTTAGCTCATCTACAGGAACAAACGTCGAAGGCAGGCGATCGTCCTCCACACTGAAGGACTTACCTGTGCCAAACATACCTTGTAGCGAAGGCAAAACTTCGCAATCACGGAATCAAGCTCTCCGCACAAAGAAAATGCATCCAAAGTAAAGGGATACGTGAAAAAGTATGTAAAACATTCCTTGGGAAGGGTCACTCACTCCGATAGATCAGGAGCAATGATATCCAACTCATGGCAGCGGCAGTCCTGCTTCACAGCAGGAATACTGGAAGGACGAATGTAAGAAGGGTACCTACTAACAGCCCATGTACGAGGGTTAGCAGTAGGGAATTTCTCTTCAAAGTCCTTTGTGGTACTAAGTCTTCTTGGGATAATGGAACCCACCGTTGGAGGAATATAGTCCTTGGTTTAGTTCTTATTCTTTGTAGAACCAGCACGCTTGGAGGAAAAGCCATTGGAAAAGAAGAAGGAAAAGGTTTTGTGTTTGAAGAGAATTAGAGAAAGGAAGGAAAACAAAGATGCAAATAAGAAGCTCGAGAAATTATGAAACACAAAGGAAAAGAATGTTGCATATAAGAAAAATTTTGGCTACTAAATTCATGGCCATGATTACCTCGATAATCGGCAAAACCTGTGCTGAATCATGGGATGACGCGTGTTCGGGACATTAAATGCAGAGAGAAGTGCGTCTAATCAACTGTCAGAAACCCTCAGAGGGAGTTATAGTAATTCCCGCCAAAAAGGTGTTTCTACCAATTACCCGGTAACACAAAGTTATGTCATTGAAAAGCAGGGGGACTATCTGTATAGGGTAAAATATGATGTGACACGTGGTCATCTAAAGGGAGGACACGTGGAACTCAAGACGGGGATGGCCGAAGACCGAATGCAGCCATTCCGCTTGTCACCAGAGAGGATAACGTTCATAACGGTGTATTAAATACTCTGTGCCAGGTAACATTTAATAGGGGATATTCTGCAGCATTAAGAGCGACGGTCCGTTACAGAGAATTTAGCATTTATGTTCACCCTTACGTCTTCATCAATGACCCTCATAATTGACATTAAAGGAGGACATGATCCTAGTACCTCCTTCTCTAGACATAGCCATAAATAGTGAGCTCAGTTATTATTGTACGGGGATGAATTTTCTGGCTAACTTATACTGTATTCTATACAAAGCTTAATACAATCTCATTTTCTTACTTTTTGATCTCATCATTGTTGTGCCCGGAAACCTTATTCCCGGAACTGTCATAACCGTTGTTCAAGGCTAAGTATTATACATTTCTTCAATTATTATATTATTTCAGGATCAAATTAGTTCACTTGTCTAAAAACCGCGTACAAATTCAACTGTATCATTTTACGGGTAAACAACAGTAACATTGGATCTGCCCCTAATGATTTTATGGTATCTGATATAAAATAATTATAGTAAATTATGAAATCGCGTTGGAATGGGAAGCAGTGTGTGTTAGAAAATGCTACGATTGGCCCTCATTAGCTGTGTTAGTATATCCCTTTAAGCTTCAATTTTTCTCAATTTCACCCGTCGAGCCACTAATAATGATATAGATTGTGTAAGGTTATCCAAAGAAGTTTAAACGATCCTGAGCTGAAATTAGACTAGGAGGAGGCAAGCTAGCCAACACCATGATCTCAACCGCATTGGTCTCTGGCAGGATATCAGGAAAGAATCAAGAAAATTAGCCTTTTTTCAATTCTTAGCCAATTATTGAAAGTTTGCAACTCCTCTTGCCGTGTCAAAAGATAGGAATGCTCATTGTTTTCTTCCTTAATATCTACAAGGAATATTAAGAATTATTACTTTTAATTCTAATACCCTTCTTTAATTTTCATCTCTCTCTCTTCCTTTTCTTGTTGTAGGCATAGATCAGAGTGGCTCTTGGATTATTTCATAGGTTAAGATTAGCTGTTCTAACGTACAAAGGGATCCATCTCAGCTGGATAAATGTGATACAATCTCAGTGAATTAAAGCTTAGTACTTTCTTTTTTTTTATATAGTACTATATATATGTCTGATCCGTATACCAAATTCCTTTATGAAGTGGTTGTTATACTATATAATTTTGTACAATGCTAAACAGTTGCCCCATAATTCATTATATTAATAACTTGAATTTGGTAGCAAGAAACGTAGCTTCTGAGTATATTAGTAGAAGATTAGTTATGATCAGATCTGTCAGTAATTAAATGGAATTGTGAACAAGGATCCACATCGTAATTACCAAGTTGTAAATGTTTATACATATATTCAACTGTGTAAGAATTATAATAAAGCCTATGTTTTTCTGCTAGTAATTTACTCAACATTGCATTGCAAGCAACAGCTGTTTACTTAGTTGCTTCACTTTTTAAGTATAACTAATTGCCATAATCTGTGGGATCCTTAATATGCAGGTGTACCATTTGGATTAATTGTTCAATATCCTGTGAGTTTAGTAACAATTTAATTTGGACTTACTATCTTCTATTCAAAATTTTATATGTACTAGGAGTATAATTTTAAAACTTGCAGCTATACATAGAAAAAAAAAAATCTAATTACGTATTGCAAAAGAGATAATTGTAGCACTCTATGCGTCCATTGTTGAATTGTGAATCAAGTAACACTTTTTGATTTAGTAATCACTTCATTTTCTCATAATAAGCTCGTAAGTGTCACAAAAATGAATATGCAATTGATTTGGAAAGGGCTTCCACTATATATGCATTAGTTAATGTACTGTCATCCTTTCTCAACTTCTTTAAGGGTCTTGCGTACTATATGCATGTATGACAATTAAGTGTCCACTTGAATGTTCCATAGGACGAGTATCAATAAACTATATGTCACTGCAAAAACAATTACATAAATGATATTTAGATTATCAAAAGTTCATTATATATATATATATATGTGTGTGAGATAATTGCTTTTAAAATCACTGTGATGTGTTGAGTTAGGCATGTTACGTGGTGCAAAGATGCCACTGCAAACCAATTAGAGTTTCTTCACATGCCCAAAGTAAATTATCGTACATCACAAACATTCCTCCTTTAATTTTTTTGGGGGGGGACCTTTTTAGCAACAAGTATTACATATTATGTAGTTAACTTACTGTCATAAAATTGGTACTATACCATTGCAAGATAACTTTTTCTTTTGGGCAACTGTTGCCTCTGCAACTCGTTGAATGGTTTCTAACTTAATCTTTTGTGGGTTGCGCGTATTTCGATTATTATATCGGGTACTTATTATTTTTCATCAGCATAAATTTTAAGTAATTTTACTCATTAAGACTTAGCTGCTAATATTTTAGTCTGAGACTTTATGATTCCACGCTCACTTCATTTGTGCGGCTTCTCTAACTTAATTTGATTTAACACTTTGAATATGAATGATTCTGATCAGATCATTAAATTTAATTAACGAAGCACACTCCAAAGAAATGGCTCAAACTCTTTCCCACACAGAACTTTTGTCGTATTTTCGGACTAAAGTGATTTATTAAATATGTATTTTCCTTAAAAGTTAACGAGATCTTGATAAATTTAAATAATATATCAAAAGAAGAATAATTAAAACGAACAAATAACTGAGCTTTAATCTCGACAAACATAAATTGATGGAAATAACAATTATAATACAAAATGTCCGAATCTTACTTGAATTTTGAAGGAATCTTTGAGTTAAAAAAAGTTATCACAGGTGTCGTCCAAAAGGTTTAATAATCCTTCGGGTTGCCCAGTTGATTTGGAGGGTGCTCATCCATATGGATGACCTTGGATCGAATTCCTCCTCAATGCGTTTTGGGTTGAGCTTGTTGCATAGGGCTTGTCTAGTACGGTTTATATCTTCTATATGGTTTGCAGGCTATCACACAAGAAAAAATTTACCCAATGCGCACAAAATGCTAATCACAACAGCACTTTTAGTAATTAATGAATTACTTATTGGAAAATGAATGCCTCCTAATGCGCTTGTTGTCTCCCCTAAAGCCCACTAGTAGCAATCATCAGGCAAGTATCCTTAACGTAGACAATTCTAAGAAGTTTTAATTTGCTACTAACAAAAACACTTTTTTTTGGTTTCTCTACCGGAGATGTGTATCCCTATTCGAGTTCGATTAATTCGAATTTATATTAAGTTCTATTTCGAACATAAAATATTTTCTATTAAAGACGATTTCATATTAAGGGCTCATACACGAAATCTCTTGCTAAGGATAAATGAGTAATTACAAGAATATTGGATGTTCACCAATGACTTCTAATTAAATATGATTTCATACACTTTTATTTTGTAATTTGATTAATTAAGTTAATCTATCACGAACCTCATTTAGATAGTGGGGACCAACCAATCTGCAATTTTCCAATGTCCATAAAGCATGATTAGGAAATTTATTTTCGCTCCTTCAATTTTGTCCTTAATTAATTACTCTTAAACCACTCACTTTACCTTTTTGCTACTAAGTCGTCAGTGCTTGATAGCACATAAGATAGGTGGGTTTTTTTTTTCTATTTATGTAAAAGATATTTCCCATTTTAGTATTATTCCCCAGCTCTAGTTCGTGGACATCATGCATCGGATTACATACTTCAATGTGCAATCAAAAGAAAGTAAGACCTCAAGAAACTCTTTTTATCTCATTATTTTATACTCCAATAAATATTTGTAGACCATATAGGCATGAAATTAATTAACCATATAATAGTGCTAATTTCTAAAAGGTAGTTATGGTGTTACTTCTGGAAATTCATAGAAGAAATATGAAATTAATCTCTGATAGACTATTGAGTTATTTATAGCTCCGACCTCCAATAAAAGTACAACCAAAGAGTGTGAAATTGATAG
The DNA here is from genome assembly GCA_002018475.1 of Nicotiana obtusifolia. Classification (NCBI taxonomy): domain Eukaryota; kingdom Viridiplantae; phylum Streptophyta; class Magnoliopsida; order Solanales; family Solanaceae; genus Nicotiana; species Nicotiana obtusifolia. The sequence goes on along the minus strand of MCJB01003335.1, from coordinate 219,051 downwards.
ATTTCGCTATGCTTAATTAAAGGTTTTGGTACCCTAATAGGGAATGCTTCCCCTTAAATGAACTGTATGTGACGGGAGTCTGAATTAGTCGGATTATTGAATTTCAAATACCATATGACTATAAGGAATTTATTTTTTTAAAAAGCCTCCAAGGAAGGTAGAAAAATAGAACTAGAATATATAACTGTGAAGATCTTTTAATCAAAGGAGATACTGTAAAAGTGATGAGCAGCTAGCGGTTCCCATTTTCAATAGCCACGTAGAAGTGACATAACTTAGTTATGGGTTATGCACTTGGTTATGGAACTAATTAAACAACATAGAAATAATTTTGTTTCTTTTGTCACAGACTGTATTAGTATCTTAGGATATATCATATGAGACCCATAAAATTGGGGGCAATATGGTTGACCTTATACCTATGATCTTTTGTCATTGTGCGTTCTGCTGTTTAAATTAAATTTGAGGGTACAACATTAACAGAGTATCAAAGAGAAAAGAAAACCTAAACAAAATCAAGATAAGGTAAAGAAAAGAGAAACAAAGTCCTTTATTTTGGCAACATCTTTAGCCAAGAAAATCGACTTTAAATTGTTTCTTTAAATATGTACGTTTGAACTCCACCTCCCTTCCACTCCATCTCAATTTTCGGAATTTTCTTCTTTTGTTTAAATATCTCATTTGTTACTCTATTCGGAAATTTCTTCTTTTGTTTAAAATCTCTCATTTGGTACTCTATATGAAAATGAGATTTTAAGATGATATCTTAATTTTTAGAAATTGTTTTAGAATTGATACCGATTGTAATGACCCGACCGATCGTTTTAAGCTTTAGCATTCCGTTCGGTGGTTTAAGATATTAAGTAGCTTCATAATAAGTATTATGTCTTGTGTGTATAGTCGATTTTGGTTTTCGAGCGGTTGGAAATTGATTTGGACGAATGACTCTCGATTTGGAAGCTTAAAGTTGGAAGGGTTAATCAAGTTTTGACTTTTGGATAAATGTACTCGGAATCGAATTTTAACGATTTTGATAGGTTCGTATGATGATTTTAGACTTGTACATATATTCGAATTTGATTTTAGAGGTTCCTAGAAGAATTAGACACTATTTGTCGAAACTTGGCAATTTGAACAACTTAAGAGTTCATAAGTTTGACCAAGAGTTGACATTGATGTTATTGGACTTCAATTGGTATTTCGAGACTTAGGATGGGTCTATATAGTTGAATTGAACTTGTGTGCAGTTTGGAAGTAATCCGAAGTGTGTATGTGTGATTCAGACACTCTTTTAACAAAAATAAAGATTTAACAACTTAAGAGAAATTCTATTCGGTTTGAGCCTCGATTCTTTGTTGTGATGTTCTCGTGGGTGTTTTGAACCTTTGAATAATGTATCTGTACTTGTTGGTATGATTGGATGGGGTTCCGAAGGGCTCAGATGTGTTTTGGGTCATTGCTTGTAAGACTAGTTAAGTTAAGGATTTGGAGTTTGACCATGATCAATATCGGGTCAAGACGACCCTCTTTTAGGTGTTTTGAGTTTGTGAGCGGGTTCATAGCATACTTTATTATTGAAATGTATATAAGGTTTGTGTACATGAGGTTCCGAATGAGTTTTGGGTGCTAAAATGAAGATTTTTCTGGTGTAATAATTTTGAAAATATTAGTTATGTCCTTGAAATTTTCAGACTTCCTTTAAAACTTCAAAACATTATATTTTCCTCATTTTAAGGCCAAATTGAGTGATTCAAAAGGCTATCTTGGGTGTAATCTCGTAAGAATTATTTTAGAATTATCAAATGTAAGTTTCGGGATCATCTAGAATCTGATTCGGGTTGGGAGAGCTGCTGCATTTTTACTTATTTCGAGATTTAGTCATTTTTTCTTGCAAAGTTTTGGAGCTCGGAAATAGACAATTTTTGAAGGAGTTTTCATCTACTTCAATGGGGTAAGTAAGTCTAACTCGAATTTATGACTAACATGAATCTACCATTTATTTTGGCTCTAAATGAAGGAATCTTAAAGTAGAAAAGAGGGTTTTGGCTTGAAAGATAAGAAAGTGCATTTTAGTGGTTTTGGCAAAACTTTTCTAAAGTGAAAAATGAAGATTTGAACCCTGATTTGGAGTTAATTTTGGATGAAATATGTATAATTGGATTCATATTGGAATGGATATTTGGGATCTGTAAGTTTTGTCGGGTTTAGGAGTGCGGGCCTAGGTTGACTTTTTGGGTTGACTTTGTGCATTTGCCTTATTGTTTGGGGTTGTTTCCTATGGTATTATATGATATCCTTGAGTTATTTTTGGATAGATTCGAGCAGTTCGGAGGCCAATTCGCGCGGGAAGGTATTTTAGAATGTTGTTTTGGCTTGTATGATGTAAGTATCTTGCCTAGCTTTGGATGAGAATTTTTTCCTACTAATTGATATTATTTGATATATGCGGGGATAATGCATATATAAGGTGACAAACGTATATACATGTGCCATGGGTATCCATGCTCGGGGTAGATTTTAAAGTAGACTATGACTTGTTTGGTTGTGTGTTCTACTTGATTCTATGTATTATTCAATTTATTGACTATGTGAATGTAATGAATCATGCTAGAGCTAATGTTAAGGTTATTAGTGCCTTAGATTGAACATGATGAATTGATCTTGAGATTTATACTAAACTAGCCTCGAAAATAGATAAACTACGTTGTGAACACATATCCGTACTTGTGTTCTTCCATTATGCCATGATTGGAACACGTGTACTCTGTGACACAATATGTAATCTTTTGTGTGACTACTTGAACTTGGTCGCTATAATTGAATTAGTTGTAGTCATACCTTATCCGCATTTTTATTGTTATTTTATCCTTGTGCACTTTATTGATAAGTTATGAGGATATGCCTCTTGATGACAAATAGTTGTCTTGCATTATTGTGATCATGGCCCTTATGGATACGTTGAGCGGACTGATTATGATGATATTGTGGCATGAGATCTTTACTGTGTGATTGTGATGACATTGTGGCACGACGTCTATGCTGTGTGTCATACCTCTTTTCGTACACTCCCCGAGAGGAATATATAAAAAAGTTTTTCCAATTAAAGTGAAATTAGTCGAAATGAGATTATTTAATTATTTTTTAGAGTCGCCACTTAGAAATTTTAAATTGGTGTTCCAAGTCACCGGTTTTACCCCAGATCGAGGAGAAAATTTGACTTAGTTAACGAAGTCTGCAAACTAAAAATTCTAGGTAAGGAATTCTGTTAACCCGCGGGAAGGTGTTAGGCACCCTCGGGTTCCGTGGTTCTAGCATGGTCGCTTCAATGTCATAATCGGCTTATTATTTGATTTTATACCTGTTGTCGGTCTATAGTGCATTTTACCTCATTTTGCCTTTTCGCTTTTAGAATTATCGGAGAATTGCAAGGTTAATCAAAATACGTCACAAATTACGTCACATAAATGCACCCGCGACTTGTAACATATTTTAATTTAACATTGAGATTTTAGAATTTGGGTCACATAAATGCGCACCCGTAGTTAGGAAATTAAATTATTAGATTAACGCGCCTAAGGCAAATTACGCGTTTTTAGTTTGTCGAGGGCCATGGAACTCGCTAAATAGCGCACCTCGATTTTCTAAGTGTTTAATTAATGAGGACCATATGTTTGTAATCTCATTTGGTACGGCACACCTCAAACTAGTTTAAAATTTTTATTATTTGAAATTGTTTAAATCGGGTCACCTAAAGGCACTCCCGAAGTTGACATTGTCGCTATGTCACGGGAACCGTACCCATAGCCACAATATAATTAATTGCGCTTTAAAAATCAAGCTAATGAAGTTGATAAGCATTTAAAGCTTTCTTAGTCTAATCTTGCAATTAGTTAATTAAGAGGGCCATTAATGATCGTCGTTAATTGCATGGCACACCTCTACTAATTTTAAAGAACTTTTATTGCTACGCATTATGAATTAGTAATCATCCCAACTAGCTTCAAGCGCATAGTGGGTTGAGCCCAATATCAATCGTAAATGCATTTACAAATATAACCACAGCCGTATGGAAACAAACATAGCGGGAATTTGAAGAACAACTTTCATGGATAGCCTCATTTGACTTTGAACGGGCACAGATTTCAGCTGAAACTAGCTCAGTTACACGTATTGCCATCAAATTTGCAAAGATACTTATATTTTTAATTTTCACGCTAAGGATATTATTTCCTAAACAACTATTTTAACACAAACCAATCCACACAGCCTAATTACAATCTGTTACATTCACCAGTACAGCCATAATCTGAATTGTACATGACAACACTGTTTCTCAGTGTAGCAAGCTTAATAAAATAAATTTACAGATCCTAATTCGCAAAAAAACACGATTGCCAAAAAGATAAACTTAAAGTAAGCCCATATGCACGATTGCGAACATGGCCACTATGTTCATGAAATTGATCACAATCCAAATTTATATTAAATATGCTGTCTTCAGAATAACGAACCTTAGAACTAGCCAATTGACTTTATGAAATAGACTCAATTACACACATAGCCAACAAAACCACATTCTGAACTTTGATGTCCAAGTTCTGGAAACAGTCTTGTTTAGGTTCTAATTATTCATGCATTTTATCAATACAATTGCAAAGATGATTAATTAAAGATTTTCACTCATTTGAGCACAATAACTTCAATCCGTTAACGGTTTACAAAAAAAATTAAAAAACTGAAAGGTCACTCTACAGCAAGAGTCCATTATGTCATAAAACCGATTTTTTTGTAATTAAATCAAAACATTTAACTAAGTAGCCTATTTCGGTTGAGTAAACAACCTGTTCTATAGCATGTTAAAGGTCCTACCATAGCAGTAAAATGAACAACAGAAAATCAGCGACGTTTAACAGTTCAAGAGCGATCCAGACCAAAATAAATCACATTCGATACAGCAGCTATGTTTACCAATTATAGATGAACAAAGTCAGCAGAACCACACAAGCTCTCATTGAAAAGTGATTTTGTGAGAAAGTAATCACTTAGCAATACCAGTAAATTAAATCAAACAAACAGAAAACAGAGGCTCGAGCAAAACAAAGACATATACGACCACAACAGTCTAATGAAAACAGAGGAGTGTAGATAGAGTACTGAGTTTCGATCTCCCTTATCAAACACCGTACATATAGAACCGTAGCCTCATAACTTAATTGAAATTCAACTTTATCACTGAGCAAAATGCATAGGGGATCAGTCAAACCATTAACAGCAATTTAGGTAATAACTCTTACCAAGGAAACAATAACAACAGAACATGTATCGATTACATAGAATGTAACGAACTTGACATTACATGGTGTTTTAAGCGTACCTAAGAATTGCAAACAAACTTGTTTATGTGATAGCAACAGCAACCAACTATGGCAGTAACAGTCAACCCTAAACACTTCCAGTCGATTTCCTTTGCAATTCAATGATAACAAGACCGAAAAATCTTTAGTTTTCAATACTCTAAGCATATATATCTAGACTGTTTTCTTTTTCAAGCAGTGAGTATCCCTCCTTCTTTTTTTTTTTTTTTGAACGACTGACCTACTCTTTTTATATACCCCAAAATAAAACAGACCCTTTCCCCCAGATTTTCTTTTTCATTTTTTATTCCCTTTTTCTTTTTTCTTTTTTTAAGATTTTTTATTCCTTTTAGTTTGTTATTTCTGTTACCAGCCTCCTCAGGCCAAAACAAACTCTTCCCTAACAGATTCCCTCTAACCGATTTCTAACAAAATTTGTTATCAACTTCTAAAAATACCTTTTCCCCCCCAAAAGTCTTTCTTATTCAAAATTAATTACTATTGAGTGTTATCCAGAAACTTCCACACCCTTCTACCAAAGTTGACCCGTTTTTGATTTTAAACTTCTAAATGGGTCAAAATGACCCGGTCCACACAGTGTTTCAGCCTAATCTTTGGGCTTATATTTTAAGAACCTATTTTTTTATGCACGAACCTTTAAATTATAGCCATCTGACAACTCGACCACTTTGTACTAACCTACGGACTATCTTAGAGCATAGAAGAAAACGGGCTATTTTTGTAACCCCCTTTAAATCAGAAATTAAAAGAAGTAAAGAAGGGAGTAGGAAATGACAAACTTTAGAAGGAAAAACAAAAATGAAACTGAATCAAAAAGGAAGGATACCTCGGATTATCATCTCTTTAAAAATTTCGATTTTAAAACTAAAATCGGCCTTTAACCGTGTGTTCTTATTAAGAACACACGGCTAAAGTTTTATCTAGGTTTTGAAATCGATTTCACCAAGACCTCGACTCAAGACATTTTTTCCGGATCTTTAAATCACATTTTCTGCTTGAAGCCGAATGATTTCAGGAATTTTGGGTTTGAAATGTTTCGCTGATGGTTGTTTGGGTTCATGTTGGAGTGGATTTGTGTAGATTTGATGTGTGTTATGAAGGGAGGCAACCATGGCGGCGGGGGGCGTAACAGGGCGGCTAGGGTTTAGTGGGGGTCGTTTGGGACGATGGGTGTGGGTAGGGGGAATTAGGTTTTTAGGACATATATATAGTGAATGCTAGGTGAGTTTCGAGCCGTTGATCTTGTTGAGATCAACGACCCAGATGGGCTGGTTATTAAGCAGCGTCGTTTTGGCTTCTGAAGGGGGGGAAACTCATTGGGCTAGTCCGGTTGATTTGTGATTGGGCCTGGTTTGTTTTTTAAAACACCAGCCCAATCTGATCTCTCTTTTCTTTGTTTTCTTTTTCATAATTCTTTTTGTTATTTTAAAACTCTCTTTTAATTTTAAAAATCAAAAGACCTAGTAATTAAAAATCTTAATTTATCAAAATGTGAAACTAAACTAAATTAACTATTTATAAAATTAAAACAATGTTAGATTATGTGAATTATATATTAAAACTAGGGAAGTGTAAAATAAACTACTTTTTTTCATGATTTTTCAAATTTTGTAAAACAACTAATTACTAATTCAATCCTAAAAACGTAAAAATAAATCTCAAATTCCATGAATGATATTTTTGTGTATTTTTATTAATTAATTATTAAAAATGGCTAATACTTATTTAAAACTATTTTATTTATTTACAAGAGTACTTCGGGTATGGCAAAAATCACGTGCTCACACTGTGCGATTGTTATTGGGTGTGTCAGCACGAGGTCTGTGCCGTGCTATTGTTGATATTGCACATGCAGAGAGACAAGGCGGGCTATATCAGATTTGCACATATGGCGAGACAAGGTGAGATGATTTGTTGATACGCATGTGGCGAGACAAGGTGGGTGTTTATTTTATTTTACCATACGCGGTGAGATAAGGATGGCACTGTGATGTTGTTGTCGTGATAGTTTCGGGGTTATTATTGCTAAAATTTTGTGGTATTTCTGGATGTCGTTAATGATAATACTAATGTGACGGGACGAAAGAAATGTGTTAATATTTTACTCGTTTATGTAGAAACTTCGTGCTGTATTTTCAAAAATTGTGGAATTTCGTTCGTTATGCTTTTTCATATGCCTTATCTTCTATTTGATGATTTGGTTGTCAAAATGGGTTTAGCTACGTGGATTTGATATCTCATCTTTTTTTGAGTTGTTGGTAACATATCGGATTCACATAATAAGAAAGTTGTCGTCGAGCATTGATATAGTTGATTTTTGAAAGGTTCTCTTGAACGTATTATTTGGCATTTGATATGGAATCGGATCATGCTGGGCATAGATTTACAGTCATGTATGAGTAATGAGCATAGAAATTATTTTGCGCATCCCTCTTTGTGAGCGGGGATTTGGTGCAAGTTGTATTTGTTGATCATGTCTAATTGGTAGAGTTTGTTTATTACCTTATCTTAGCTGTGCACCTTTGTTGTTGATATTCTTTACTTTGTGATTATCTTTCTAGAATACTTTCTCTATATCATACATGTTATTGAGTTGCACAGATTCTGCAAAGTGAGTATCTTTTGACATAAAAACCTCATCACTACTTCTCTGAGATTAGTCAAAAAAGTTATTGAGTACATGAGGTTGGTTGTACTCATACTACACTTCTGCACCTTTCGTGCAGATTCTGGAGCTGAGTTGTTGCGAAGACGGAGCTTTACATCGGAATCGTACCAACATACTAGATTCATTCTACTTTTTGTTCATGGTAGCTTAGGATTTCATTTATGTTTATGAAACTTTCAAACAGATATTGTATTTATTTCTCACATCAGTTTTGTAAATCAAAATCGTAATGGCTCATGACGTGTACTACCAGTCCTTGGGTAGTTGTATTAAACTTTTTTGTAGTCTCATTTACGATATTGATGATTTCTCATTGTAGTGATAACTTATATAGTTTGGCTTACCTAGCGGGTTGGGTTAGGTTCCATCATGACATTGGTGGAATTTTGGGACATGACAAGTTGGTACCAGAGCTCTAGGTTCATAGGTTCTACGAGTCATGAGCAAGTGTCTCGTAGAGTCTTGCAGATTGGCATGATGGCGTCCATACTTATCTTCGAGAAGCTACAGAGCATCGGGGAAACTTCCCTTCTTTCATTCCTTATCGTGCGACTTTGTTTTAGCTTGGAGCTTATATCTTCGATCTTTCATTCACTTGTACGTGATGTTGCGCACTCGGTATCAGCTATGCTAGACGGCTTGTGGTATTGTTGATGAGATGCGAAGAGCTATGGATACTTGATCATCGTCTCGATGAATTGTCTAGGCTTAGATGAGGATGTGTTGGTAGATCTTTCAGCTATTCATTTGTGGGATGACGAGGATTCTTGTACCTGGCTGATGAGTACGGCTTCAGGACGATTAATTAATTTCCTAGTGGTTGTGACCATGGTGGGGGCCATAGAGAAATGTCAGTTTGAGTCTAAGCAGGTGGGTTAGCTCTTGCGAGGAGGTTTTGAGGCTGTGTGATTCATATGAGGTTTCTATGAAGAGTTTTCCTTCAATCCAGTGGGATGTATGTGCTACGATTGGAGTTCAGATCGCTTGAGAATGTTCGCTCAACTGGCACAAGGATGAATATGCGCTTGCTAGAGTCTTTGGAGTGTTTATGACTTGTGTTACATGTATTTATGAAGTATTCAGTTAATTAGCAGTGTGAGATCGGGGAAGTGATAAAGAAAGGGTACTATGGGTTATAGATGCTTTCAATGGCTTCGAGCCAAGTGGGGAAGTCTACTATCGACGATCGGATCGCATTGTCATGCATTATATTAGTGCTTGGACTGGGATGTGCTTGTGGATTAGTAATTTGAGAAAGATTTCGTCGAGGATGATTTCGAGCAAGGGATTGGTTGGATGTATGATGTAAATAAACCTAATGGGAATATAGATGTCTTGGGATGATTCAAGCTTGATACTCATTGTGGATGTAGTGTGCAAAGAAAAGGAATCATATGGTTGCTTCTTTTGGATATATATCTTGTGGTGGAGCGTAGGTAATTTTCGATGCGGATTGGCTGTGCATTGGGAATTAAAGAAAGGTGAATGCCTTCGAGAAGGTTCCAACGGGCTCAGGACTCATATGTGGTATTTAAGGATTTTCATATTTGCTTATGGTTAGGACTTGGGGCTTGCATTGGATGGTGCCGAGACTTGCGGTATTTCTATATCATTTGTCACGATCCAAAATCCCACCTTAAGGGTCGTGAGGGCACCTAGTACCTAGGACTAGATAAGCCTATCACGTCACGATGCCAATCAGAATATAACAACTTTAGAGTTTAATAAAAGCTGTGATATATAATAAAACAGTCAAACATGAATAGAATAAGCAACTTCCCAAAATCCGGTAATACTGGGTCAGAAGCGCTACATAGAGTGTACATGAAGTCTCAACCTTACATCTCTGTTTAGAAGACATAAACAGAAGGAAAAGAAATAGAATAAGGCCTTCGAGCGAATTAGAAGGTATACCTTGAAGCCTCCAACAACTTGACTTCACTGTCTATCGACCAGAGCGATTTGAGATACCCGGATCTGCACAAAGAATGTGCAGAAGCATAGTATGAGTACACCACAGTCGGTACCCAGTAAGTATCAAGACTAACCTCTGTGGAGTAGTGATGAGGTTAAAATCAAGACACTCACTAGCCAAATAACCTGTGCAAATATATCAAATACTAGTAACAGGAAAAATAATAGGAAGCAATAGATGAAATCTTATTAGAACAAGTGATAGCAATTTAATACAGATAAGGCTTTGTTTCAACAACAAGTCATCTAATAGAATCGTATACATATGGAACTTCGTGCCTACATTGTCAATCACCCTCGCATGCCAAAGATCTCATGCCCCAACATACGTCACACCGCACGTCAAAGACCTCGTGTCACATCATAAGTCACATTTGCATGGCAAAGACCTCGTGCCACAATATAAAGCTGAATCCGTATCAATTAACCATAACACGTTCTAGAGAACCATGAAGAATCACACAATAATGCATGATAATACCTTTTTTTTTAATTTCCAATCCATTAGGCCACCAACAATATAACGGAATATGAGATAACAACTCCACGGAAGTGAATCCATCTTGACAACCGAAATATCAAGTAATAACAGAAGCATAGATTGGTGTGTTAGAAATCACACAACATATCATGTATAAGTGTATGACACACACAAAGAATTCATAAGCACAAACAAGAATACCCCTCTCTCACCAGCATACAAACATCATCAATAAACACCCCCAGGCCATCATATATCATCCCCACATAACCACATTTATCTCACTGGGTGCGCAACAATAAAATAAATGGCTGCCTTCTCTCGCCACACGCATTTTAATAATCATCCCACCTTGTCTCACCACCCGTGTATACCCGATATAACCTGCCTTGTTTTGCCACATGTGCAATTTCAACAAAAATAATAGCATGGCAAAAATATCATGCAAACACCCGAACAATCCGCCTAATAAGTCCACATGTACCTTAATCATAACAACACAACATGCCAACAATTGTCATCAATAGCACAAGGACAAACCCATAAAGGAAATGCGGATGGGTGTTCAACATATGAGCATGAATTAAACTAACTCACCTTAGAAACAATCTCATAAACGCCCAACTTGCACAACAATCTCGCGAACATGGCCAGAATACAAAGACCTCACAATTGCGATACCCACCTTGCAAAAGTGATGGTTTGCAAATGCGTGCAAGATCTCGCATTTGCGAGACCTGCAGTACCAACAAAGAACCAACATAACTGAAACAACCCAAAACACGTCTGAAACTCTCCCGATCCCCTAGGGCTCCACACCAAACTTCCACACAAGTCTAGAAACATCATACAAACTCGCTCGCCAACTCGAAACACCAAAATAACACCCAGAACCATGAATGGAATATCAAAAAACATAAAATTAAAATATGAAACTCAAGAACTTATAAAATCACAACCAAGCGTCCGATTCCTACCAAACCAACTAGGAATGCGCCAAACTTTCGCACAAGTCACAAATGAAAAAGAAGACCTACTCCAAGTCTCGAAATCAAAATCCAGACCTGGTAACCACAAAGTCAAACCATGGTCAAACATAGAAAATTTCTAAACGTTCAAATTGCCAACTTCCAGCAAAAGAGCTAAATCAACATAGGAAATTCCAAATCAAATTTTGGGCATACGCCTAAGTCCAAAATCACCATAAGAACCTATTGGAACTATTGAAACACTATTTTGGGGTTGTTCTCACAAAAGTCAAACCTCGGTAAACTCTTCCAACTTAAAGCTTTCAAATTGAGTATTTCTCATCCAAATTGACCCCGAAACTCTCGAACACCAACACCAACCATACACGCAAGTCGTGATACATCATATGAAGCTACTCAAGACCTCAAACCACCGAACGGAATGCTAAAGCTCATAACGACCGATCTGGTCATTACATTCTCCCCTCTAAAGCAAACGATCATCCTCGAATGTGCCAAGAGTCGCTCTAGAGCCATCAAATCACTAAATAAACTCACCATGCACATACACGCGATGATCTCACAGTACCGCAATCCATATAAGCTCCATCAACACAATCTCGACTGAGGATTACTCCTTCAACCTTAACTGATTAGCCTTAGGAATAACTGTCAACATTCAGGCACTCTCCTAAGACCCAATTATCACATATACACACTGCATCATCCTCAACTAGCTACAACAAATCATAAATACATTCACAAGGTATAACCAAATGACATAACCCATCGCCCGTATGCCCATAGAAACATCTCCGACCACCGTGGCACGTAGCTCGGTCCAAACATAACAATCCACATGAAAATACAAGGATCCCATCCTCAACTCGGAATCACATGTAGGATAAACATCCCATAAATCGAAAACCTTTCACTAACGCAAACCTCAATCGCAAGTCGTGGCCAACCCATCCCAAACTCACATCCAAAATCCACCGTATTACATAACAGAAGGTTAACCCAAGTCTCAGACCCCAAATAGTGACCTGGAAAGAACGATAGACACGATCTAACATAATTGAATCCCCAAGGCTAGTAGACACATAAACAGGGGTATTCATGAATCATGAGGCATATCAAAAAATGAAATAGAATAGGACAACACATAAAAATAAGTAGGACTAGATCAAATAAACTGATGCATCTCTATGACAAACTGGAATAATACATGTAATGACATCATCCGATGCACTGGCCTCAGTCCTACTAGGGAAATCATAACAGCAGGCCTGGCCTCCCCTTCTAGGATGCCCTCTACGCGCCTGTACCCTAACTTCTAGCTGGTGTGCAGGTGTAGCAATAAGTGGAGCAGAATCCATAGCCTAAGTACCTCGCTGAGTCAGACCCGCTCAAAGTCTGGGACAATCTCTCACCATGTTCTTGATATCCCCACCGTCAAAGCAACCTCTCTTTTGACGTGACTGTGGGAGCTGTCGATGCGAGTGCTCTGGGACCCACGGATAATTGTAGCACCACGTGAAACCTGAAGTACAGACTGAACTAGCTGACCAACAAAACCTCTAGCATGATGTGCCTTGCCCCCAAAATAGGGATCAGTAGATCCTCCAGGTCCACAAGGATTCTTAGCCTCCCTATCCTCCCTCTCTAGACCGCGGATACACTCCAACCTTCGAGCGATCTCCACAACCTGATGAAATGGAGTGTCAGGCTCCAACTCCCGTGCCATCTCAAATATGAGACCATAGCCGAGTCCCTCAATAAATTTATGGACTCTCTCCATAACAGTGGAAACCAAAGCAAGTGCATGACGAGATAACTCACTAAACCTGATAGCATACTCGGACACAGTCATCGCCTCCTGAAGCAAATGTTCGAACTTGGTGCACAACGCATCCCTAAGGGTTTGTGGTAGGAACTCAGTCAAAATTAGATTATTGAACATAGCCCAAGTAAGTGGCACCGTGCCAGCTGGCCTACTCTCCTCATAAGACTAACACTATCTATATGATGGCCCTATCAGCTGGAAAGTGGTAAGGTCGACCCCGCTCAACTCCACTATACCTAGAGTGCACAACATACGGTGATACTGGTCTAGAAAACCCTATGCATCCTCAAAAGCTGCGCCACTAAAAGTAGGAAGAAAATACTTCTTGAACCTCTTTAACCTCTTCCACTCCTTCTTTCATGCCACTATCCTGACCTCAGGCTGGATCGAAATCACAAGCTTCACCGGAGGCATAACACCCGGAGCCTGATTAACATGAGCCCACTACTCTGGAGTACGGGCGGCGAGAGTCTCAGCTCCTCCCGTAGCATGAGAAGTAGCTGGTGCAACTAGGATCAGCTCTGGCTGAGCTAAGGTACCAAACATGCTTAGGAAGTGTGCTAAAGTTTCCTAAAGTCCAGGGGTAGAAATATGTGCCTCGGGTGCCTACTCCTCAACTGGAGCTACTGGTGGCTGCTCTGTTCCGGCCTTAGTATAGCCCCTTGCTGCAACACGTGTTCTGCCTCTGCCTCTGCCTCTAGCAACAGTGGTCCTGGGGGTAGCATCATCAACAACTGCAACTCGCGTCCTTACCAACTGTAAGAGAATTAAATTTCCTATTAGTTTTTTAGCCTCTCGAAGATAAGTACAAAAGTCTCCGAACTGATCCGCAAGACTACCAAAATTGCTTATGACTCGTAAAACATATAAACCTAGAGCTCTGATATCAACTTGTCACGACCCAAAATACCACATTCAAGTTGTGATGGCACCTATACCTAGGACTAGGTAAGCTTTTCACGTCACGAAGCCGATCAAAATATAACAACTTTAGATTTTAATAAAAGTTACAACATATAATAAAACGGCCAAACATGAATACAATAAGCAACTTTCCAAAATCCGGTAATAGTTAGTCATAAGCTCTACATAGAGTATACAAGAAGTCTCAGGCATAGATCTCTTTTTGGAAGACATAAACAGAAGGAAAAGTAATAGAATGGGGAATCTAAGGCCTGAGAGTTGAACAGAAGGTATACCTTAAAGTCTTCAGCAGCTTGACTCCACTCTCTATCAATCTCCGGGATCTGAGGTACCTAGATCAACACAAAAAATGTATAAAAGTGTAGTATGAGTACACCACAGTCGGAACCCAGTAAGTATAAAGACTAACGTCGGTGGAGTAGTGACGAGGTTCAAGTCAAGACACTCACTAGACAAAATAAAATGTGAAAAAATATGAAAGACTAGCAACAGGAAGAATAACAGGAAGCAATAAGTGAAATCTTATCAGAAAAAGTGACAACAATTTAATACAGATAAGACTCTGTTTCAACAACAAGTTATTCAATAGAATCGTACACATATGGCACCTTGTTCCCTCATTATCAATCACCCTCGCACAGTAAATCCCTCGTGCCCCTGCATAAGTCACACCGCACGGCAAAGGCCTTGTGCCACATCATAAGTCACATTTTTACGGCAAAGACCTCGTGCCACAATATAAAGCCGATTCTGTATCAATACCCATAACACGTACCATATAACCTTTAAGAATCAAATTCAAACTTTTTTTATATTTCCCCAATCGTTTATGCCACCAACATTTCAATAGAATATGAGATAACAAATCCACATAAGTGAATCCATATCGACAACCGAAACATCAACTTATAATAGAGGCATAGATTGGCATGTCATAAATCACACAACAAATCATGTATAAATACCTGACACCATACAAAGAAGTCATAAGCACAAACAAGAATACCCATCTCTCACCACCGCAAAAACATCATCAATAAACGCCCCCAGGCTATCACATATCATCCCTACATAGCCACCCTTATCTCAGTGCATGCGCAATAATAAAGTAAATGCCCTTCTTGTCTCGCCACATGCGTTTTAATAATCATCCTACCTTGTCTTGCCTTAGGTGTAAACCCGATATAACCCACCTTGTCTCTCCATATGTACAATATCAATAATAATAATAGCACAGCTGAAACCTCGTGCAAACACCTGAACAATCCGTCCAACAAGTCCACATGTGCCATATTCATAACAACACAACATGCCAACAATTATAATCAAGACATAAACTCATAATATGCCAACGCACTTTACAAGGAAAAACTAATAAAGAAAATGCAGATAGGTGTTCAACATATGAGCATGCATTCAACTAACTCACCTTCGCAACAATCTCACAAACGCCCAACTTAGCCAGTTAAGATATTACAATCCTAAATTATATCTATAGCATGGAACATAAACTCAAGTAAAAAACCAAAGTGAAAACATGTAGTGTAGAGATCTCTCAAGCGAAATAAGTCAAATAGAGCAATCTCGGGTCAAATCTGGTCATAAATCACACATACTACCATGTACACACTAGTCACCTCGTGTACACGTCGTTTACACATAACACATATAAGCAATTAAGACAAATCCTGAGGGTTAATTTCTCCCACACAAAGTTAGGAAAGATACTTACCTCAAAAGCCTTCAATCAATACTCTAAAAATTGTTTTTCCTTTAAAATTTACCTCCTCTCGGCTCAAATCTTGCAAAAACGACTTAACAATATCAAATAATGCAAAAGAAACCAATTTCAATTAATAAAGTTAAGATCTTTACACTTTCCAAAAGTCCACAAAATTCAACCATGGGCCTGCCCTATCAAAATCTGAATTGAAGGGTAGATCTTAAGTATCAATAGCCCCACGAGTCCAAATATGTGTTTGGTTTTCAAATCCGAGTCAAAATCGACTCTTAAATCCCAAATTTTTATTTTTCAAAAGATAACAAAATATTCCAAAAATTTCTCTTCGAATCTTAAGGATCATATGTTAAAATTCATAAAGAATCATATTATAATATCAAAATTGAGTCAAAACCACTTGCCCAATAGCTTTGTATGAAAATCCTCTCCAAAAATCTCCTCCCACCGAGTCTGGGGCTCAAAATGTGATAATATGAGACAGTACCAAAATTGCATCCTTTAAACCAGCTGCAGATGTTGCATTTTCGACTGGAGGTTCGCAAATACAACCTCCGCAAATGCAACACTGGGATCGCAAAAGCGAACCCTGTCAGCTCCAGGAAATGTCGCAAATGCGAAATATGTTTCACAAATGTGAAGCTAGGACATATCGCAAAAGCGACAATAAGCTCGCAAATGCAAACTGGAATATCCCAGCCAATGTCGCAAATGCGACTCAGGCTTCGCAGATATGAAGCTCGCAAATGCGGAGCTCTCATTGCAAATGCGAACATGGACAAAATACCCAAAACTCGCAATTGCGATACCCACCTTGCAAAAGCGATGGTTCGCAAATGCATGCATGAACTCACATTTGTAAGACCTGCAGCACCACCAAAGAACCAACAGAATTGAAACAAGCCAAAACACTCTGAAATGCGTCCGAAACTCTCTCGAGCCCCCGGGGTTCTACACCAAACATCCACACAAGTCTAGCAACATCATAAGAACTTGATCGCAAGACCAAAATACCAAAATAACATCCGGTACCATGAATCGTTCACCAAAATGCGTAAAATTCAAAAATGAAACTCAAGAACTTCTAAAATCACAACAAAGCGTATGATTCCTACCAAACCAACTCGGAATAACGCCAAAATTGGCATACAAGTCACAAATGATGAAAAGGACCTAAACAATATCAAACCCGATATTTATAAAGTCAAAACATAGTCAAACTTAGGAAATTTCTAAGCCTTCAAATTCTCAACTTCCAACCTAGGAACCTCCGAATCCAATTTCGGACATATGTCTAAGTCCAAAATCACCATATGAAGCTATTGGAACCATCAAAATACTATTATGGGGTCGTTTACAAAATTTAAATCTCGGTCAACTCTTCCAACTTAAAGCTTTCAAATTGAGATTTCTCTTCCAAATAGTTTCAGAACCTCTCGAACAATGATACCAACCATACACGTAAGTCTTGATACATCATACGAAGCTACTCAAGACCTCAAAATACTTAACATAACACAAAATATCTGAACGACTAGTTGGGTCGTTACATCATTATTGATTCTTTATTACAGTATTAGGGGTGAAAGAAATAACTTCAGATTCATTAAAGGGTTCTTAAGCGCATGCATTTTCATGTTGAGGTACTCTTGCTTTTAGTAGTCTACCTTATTTTGGTTGATTGGAGGGATTTCATTATAATGATTTGATTATGTGCAAATGGGTTCCGAAGAGCTTGCGATGGGTTGGCCACGACTTGCGATTGATGTGCTCTACAAGCATGGGGAGTCCGTTACGTGTTGTGATTTTGTTCCACGGAATTGATTTAGTGGAAGGTTTTAGGTTGGTGGGATGTCTATCTTACTTGTGATTCAGAGTTGCGAATGGAATCCTCATATTTTCATACGATAGCATGATTAAGGCGGCGTGCCGTGTGGGATTGAGATTTCACTGTCAAGGTTACAGTTTGGTCTTGAAAGGAAGGTCATGAGTTCTAAACGGCATGGGAGATTTTAGATGTTTAGCGGATGTTAGTACTAACCTGTATCGCTTGAAGGGTTTGCGTGTCTAAGTGATGCATTATGTTTTGACTTGCGGATGCTTGACTAGTATTATGGTAATTGCCTGGTTGTTGGCTGATGAGGTTAAGGTTCAGCTACGTGGCATGAAAGATCTATGCGAGCAATTTCTGTGAGATAATTATGTAGGAGTGATGTATCAGTCATTTGAGTTGTGGTGTTGAGATCGGATACGAAGATTCATGTATTCTTGAGGTTTAGTGACTTGATTTTCTCTGAGGCAGACTATTCCTTGGTTGTGGACTATGAAGATATGCTATGAGTGAGACAGCTGATGGTATGTGTTATGGATAGGTTATTATGAAAATTTTAAAAGCTTATTTACCTATTTTGGGATGATCATAATTTGGTTTTGGGGCTATTTTTAGGCCTAATGAGAATGTATATTCTACACTAGATTAGGCTTGCTTACTCTTGTGCAGCATTTTCAGTAGGTATGTTATCAAGCGGAATGAATGATTATTCATGCCTGGTTGTTTCGTATGTTGCTCTTTTATGCTGTGACAGGTTGTGAGATTGCTTGGCTATTCACATGTATGATGTGGTCCTGTTTAGGCCCGTTGACGAGATTTGGAGCGAGATGACTCTTGGGATGTTGAGTTTCTTAGTGCACCTTAGTCATATTTTTCCTACTTGTGGTATATTGTGCTATCCGTTTTTCTATGGTTGTGGCCATGTGTTTCATGTGTTTGTTGTTGATACATGTGTGGTTGATGATTAGGAGCATTATGGCTCAATGGGTATATTTGGACCGAGCTATGTGCGGAAACGAGGTTATGTTAGGATGAGATTCTCTATGGTCGTGTTGTGTGTTCTACTTTTCCCTTGTGGGAGGGACTCATAGTATAATGCCGTTAGGGTTGTACCTGTTGCACATGTCGGATAGTACTCTCATTTGGTTCTCTTTCCATCTTTAGTTATATTCCAGTAGTTTCTTGTTCGGTACGGATTGCATCGTATATGGCTCTAGGTGGCATTGAGGGGTGGCATGT
Organism: Nicotiana obtusifolia; assembly: GCA_002018475.1. Classification (NCBI taxonomy): domain Eukaryota; kingdom Viridiplantae; phylum Streptophyta; class Magnoliopsida; order Solanales; family Solanaceae; genus Nicotiana; species Nicotiana obtusifolia. The sequence goes on along the minus strand of MCJB01003335.1, from coordinate 200,007 downwards.
CGATTGAGCTGCGTGTACTGGGTGAGATGAGGTTATTGGATCTGGAAAGCATGCAATCAGATTGGGATAAGGTATGTTTGGAAGAATAATATCGGTAGTCAGCGTAGAATTTAGTTATGGTTCTTGTTGGGCGAGGGAACTTCACGACTTGTTGTTCTAGAGAGTGGTTATGAGTTTCTATGTGTTTCTCTCATCATTAGCTGTGTTGCTAAGGTTTTGAACTATGTTTTATATGCATGAGGTATGTTATTGGTATCAGATATGGTTGCAAGCAGTTATTACAGTCTTAAGATATTACTACGAGTACATGAGTTATGTGGTACGTCGTGTGAATATACCTTAGAATATAGTTAATTCTTGATGCAGCTTGTTTAGACTTATACTGCACATAGATGCGAGAATCAATCCTTATAAGGAATTTCGAATATTGGAGATTGGGTTCTAGGGTTTATGGGCTATGATTGGAGAAAGAATCTTCAGCTAAGTTGTGTTGATGGGCTTAGATGGATTGTGGTGGTGTGGTATTACTCATGGGTATTGTGTATGGTGAGCTTATGCAATAATTTGATGACTTTGGAATGACTTTTAGCACGTTCAAGGACGAACGTAGGTTTAAGTGGGATAGAATGTAACGACCAATCGTTTTGAGTTTTAGCATTTCGTTCGGTGGTTTGATACTTTAAGTAGCTTCATAATAAGTATATATGACTTGCGTGTGTGGTCGGTATTAGTTTTCAAACGGTTCGAGATTTGGATGAATGACTCTCTATTTGGAAGCTTTAAGTTGGAACGATTGACCAAGATTTGACTTTTGGGTAAATAGACTCAGAATCGGGTTTGAATGTTTCTAATGGATTCGTATGATTATTTTGGACTTGTACGTATGTTCGGATTTAGTTTTGGTGGGTTCTAGAAGAATTCGACACTATTTGTCGAAAGTTGGCAATTTGAAGAACTTAAGAGTTCATAAGTTTGATCAAGAGTTGACTTTGATGATATCGGTCTCCGATTAGTGTTCCGAGACTTTTGATAGGTCTATATAGTTTAATTGAACTTGTGTGCAAAGTTTGGAAGTAATCAAAAGTGTGTAAGTGTGATTTAGACACTCTTTTACAGAATCAAAATTTAACAACTTAAGAGAAATTCTATTCGGTTTGAGCCTCGATTCTTTGTTGTGATTTTGTCATGAGTGTTTTGAACCTTTAGATAAGTTTGGATAATGTATTTGTACTTGTTGTTATGATTGGATGGGGTCCCGAGGGGCTCGGATGTGTTTTGGGTCGTTGTTTGGGAGACTAGTTTAGTTTAGGATTTGGAGTCCATGGTCTATATCGGGTCAAGACGACTTCTTTTCGGTGTTTTGAGTACCCAAGCATGTTTGAGCGTATTTTATGATTTAAATGAATATATGGTTTGTGCCCGAGAGGTTCCAAACGAGTTTTGGGTGCTAAAACGAAGATTTTCCTATTACTAATTTTTCTAGTATTATAATTTCAAAAATACTAGTTATGCCCCTGAAACTTTCAGACTTCCTGTAAAACATCAAAACATCATATCTCCCTTATTTTAAGTCCAAATTGCCTGTCCCATGCCTATTTTCCAGGAGGTGTTGGGCCAGTATATGGTAGTTCTAGACTCATCATAGGCTGCTTAAAAATTATAAGACTAAGCGCCAAATAATTTAAACAAATAGGACTTCAGAGGTACAATTAGCACAACAGGGCTCACATATACCTCCACTAGTAGACTCACATGAATGTTAAGCAATTACCAATTAACTAATTCGCGGAAGTTGCAGACTTCAAAAGTGGATCGTCCTATAGGCATGCTTTCTAATTGTGAGATTAGGCCGGATAGTCTTGAACTAGCTCATATTATCGAATTGATTAATTTGGACCTAAAACATGATCTCTATATAAAAGAGTAGATGGCCAGTTGTGAACTAATTAAGTCATGACTTATACATGGATAATATAACAAAAGTAGATCTTATTATTAAGTCCTATAGGCATGATCTTTAAGTGATTCAAAATAGACTGTTTTAAGTGATATAGCAGTTGAGTGATACTAGTTTTTGTTTACAGATCCTATAGCATCTAAATACACCAACAAGTCTTAAAATACAAGACGAATCTAATCGAGGCCTCAAATCACACAAAATACCATCAAATCCACGAATCACACCTCGATTCAAGCCTAATGAACTAATGAATTTTCAACTTCTAAAACTCACGTCGAACCATATCAAATAAACCCGAAATGACCTCAAATGCATATAAGTCCCAAATGACACAACGATCCTATACCAACTCCAGATACCACAATCCAAACCCAACATCAACAAAGTTAACACTTGGTCAAACCAATGAACCTTCCAAACCTTCAACTTTCTAACTTTCGCCAAAAAGCACCAAATCAATGACTTCCAAATCTAAATCCAGGCACACACCTAAGACAAAAATCACTATTAGAAGCTATTGAAACCACCAAAATACCATTTTGGGGTCGTTTACACAAAGATCAAACTCCGGTCAACTTTTACAACTTCAGCTTCCAACATTGGGACTAAGTGTCCCAATTCACTCCAAAACGTCCCCGAAACCAAACCAATCACTCTGCCAAGTCACACAACCACATATACACATATGTAAAGCATATAATAGGGGAAATGAGGCTATAATACTCAAAATGACCGGCTAGGTCATTACATTCTCCCCCTCACAAACAAACGTTCGTCGTCGAATGGGTCTAGAATCATACCTGAAGTCTAAAAAAGGTGAGGATATCTGCTCTGCATCTCCTGCTCAGTCCCCTAAGTAGCCTTATCGACTAGCTGACCTCTCCAGTGAACCTTCACTGATGCTATATTGTTCGACCTCAACTTTCAAACTCGCCGATCCAAAATAGCCACCGACTTTACACATAAGTCAAATCCTCATTTAACTGCGCCGTCCAAAACATAAGATGGATACCCGTAATACTTTCGGAGCATAAAAACATGAAACACTAGGTGAACACCTAATAGACTACGGCTCAGCTTGACCTTCTTCCCGAACGTCATCACACCCTTCATGGGCAAAACTCCGAGTAGAACCTTCTCTCCCACCATATCTGCAACATCATGAGCTTTCCTGTAAGTGCCCAAAGACCTAGCCACCCCTGAATCAACTTCACCTTCCCCAAAGCATCACGGACCAAATGCCCAACAACCTAGCCTCCGTAGGCTCAAACCAACCAACCGGAGAATGACACTGCCTACCACATAAGACCTCATAAGGAGCTTTCTGAATACTTGACTGATAGCTATTGTGGTAGGAAAACATTGCCAGTGGAAGAAACTAATCCCATGAACCCGTGAAATAAATGACACATGCTCGTAACATGTCCTCCAATATTTGGATAGTGCGCTCAGACTGTCCGTTCGTCTGGGGATGAAGTGTTGTACTCACCTTGACATTTGTGCCCAACTCTCGCTGCACTGTTCTCCAAAGACGCGATGTGAACTAAGTGCCTCGATCAGAGATAATTGACAAGGGCACACCATGAAGGCGAACAATCTCGCGAATGTAAATCCCTGCCAGCTGCTATGAAGAATAGGTAGTCATGACTAGAATGAAATGTGCAGACTTGGTCGGTTTGTCAATTATAACCCACACTGCATTGAATCTCCTCAAGGTCCGTGGAAGTCCAACTATTATATCCATAGTGATACACTCCCATTTCCACTTCGAAATATCCATCTTTTAAAGAAAACCACCCGATCTCTGGTGCTCGTACTTTAGCTACTGACAGTTCAAATATAGAGCAACATACTCATCAATATCCTTCTTCATCATCTACAACCAATAGTACTACCTCAAATCATGGTACATCTTTGTGGCCCCTGGATGAATAAAATACCACAAACTACGGGCCTCGTCAAGTATCAACTCTCGCAATCCATCCACATTTGGAACATATATCCGACCCTATAGCCTTAATACCCCATCATCACCAATAGTAACTTCCTTAGTATCACCATGCCACACCGTTTCCCTTAGGACAAGCAAGTTGGGACCATCATACTGATGTGCCTTGATGCGCTCAAACAAGGACGGTCATGATACAACACAAGAAAGGACTCTGCTGGACTCGGAAATATCAAGGCTCATGAACTTACTGGCCAAAGCCTGAACATCCAATGCTAACGGTCTCTTTCCAACTGGGATGTAAGCAGGACTACCCATGCTCTCAGACTTCATATTCAAAGCATCGGCCACTACATTGGCCTTCCCCGGATGATAAAGAATGGTGATATCATATTCCTTTAGTAGCTCTAATGACCTTTGTTGCCTCAAGTTCAGATCCTTCTTTTAGAACAAGTGTTGTACACTCCTGTGATATGGGAACACCTCACAAGACATGACGTAAAGATGATGCCTCCAAATCTTAAGCGCGTGAACTTGGTTGCCAACTCCAAATCATGCACTCGGTAGTTCTTCTCATAGTGCTTCAACTGAAAGGAAGCATAAGAAATAACTCTACCCTCCTACATCAACACGCATCCAGTGCCAATCTGTGAAGCATCACAATAGACTGTATAAGAACCCGATCTCAAAGGCAAAACCAGAACTGAAGCAATAGTCAAGGTAGTCTTGATCTTTTGAAAGCTCTCCTCAGACTCACTAGACTTGAATGGGGCACCCTTCTGTGTCAATCTAGTCAATGGGGCTGCTACAGATGAAAACCCTCCACAAAACGTCGATAATACCCAGCCAACCCAAAGAAACTCTGGATCTCAGTAGCAGATGACTGTCTGGGCCAACCCTGAACTACCTCAATCTTCTTCGGATCAATCTTAATCCCCTCACTGGATACCACATGACCCAAGAATGCCAACGAGTCTAACCAAAACTCACACTTCTCCCTCAAAGTCTTGATCATGATCCTCAAGTGTTGCTCATGATCCTCCCGGCTACGAGAATACGCTAATGTATCATCAATGAAATCTATGATGAAGGAATCAAGATAGGGCTGAAATACATTGTTCGTCAAGTGCATACAAGCTTCTAGGGCATCAGTCCACCTGAAAGATATCACCAGAAACTCATAATTACCATAATGGGTCCTGAAAGCCGTCTTCAAAATATTTGAAGCCTGAATCATCAACTGATTGTACCCTCATCTAAAATCAATCTTCGAGAATACTCTAGAATCCTGAAGCCGATCAAACAAATCATCAATTCACGGTAGTGGGTACTTGTTCTTGACAGTAATCTTGTTCAACTGCATGTAGTCAATGCACATCCTTACAGAATTGTCTTTCTTCTTTTCACAAATAGTATCAATGCACTCCAAGGTGACACACTGGGCCTGATGAAACCCTTATTAAGAAACTCATGTAATTGTTCCTTCAACTTCTTCAACTCGACTGGTTCCATGTGATACAATGGAATAGAGATGGGCTGAGTGCCCGACACCAAGTCAATACCAAAATAGATATCCCTGTCGGGTGGCATGCCCTGCAGGAAACAAATTTGGGAACTCTATCACTATTGGAATAGACTCCATAGTAGGAGTATCCGCACTAACATCCCTCACCAAGGCCAAATATGCCAAACATTCCTTATTAACCATCCGTTGAGCCTTCAAATATAAAATCACTCTACTGGGAACATGATCCAGGAAGCCTCTCCACTCCAACCTCGCCAACCCTAGCATACCCAATGTCACGGTCTTAGCGTGACAATCAAGAATAGCGCTATATGGTTACAACCAATACATGCCCAAAATCACATCAAAATCTACCATGATGAGCAATAAGAAATCAAGTCTAATCTCATAACCCCCAATGGTCATCACACAAGACCGATAGACACAGTCCACAACAATAGAATTACCCACCGGTGTAGATAAATGAACATGCATAACTAAAGAATCATGAGCCATATCCAAATAATGAGCAACGTATGAGGACACATATATATAAGTGGACCGAGAGTAAAATAATACTAAAGAATTTTTGTGGCACACAGAAACAATACTTGTGATCCTGGCGTCGGTAAGCAACTGCCTCTGTTCTTGAGAGAAATACATAAGAACGAGCCATTCCACCACCTGACTGACCTACCCTTCTAGGACGACCTTGTCCCGTACAACCTCCACCCTGAGCTGGCTGAGCGGGTGGTGTAGCAACTAGTGCGAGAATCATAGTATGACCTCCCTGGTGCATGGGACCTTAGAAAGATGGGGGAAATACTTCCTCACATGCCCAACTCTCCACACTGGTAGCAACCTCGAATTAGGGATAGCTACGGGCCTGAACCGGTCCCGTGTACTTGAATAACCACTGGGATAACCCGGTACTAATGAACCTTAGATTGATGGAGTACGGTTCGAGCTTTGAGTTGGGAGAGCATTGAATAATGACTGAACTAGAGGATTATTGTATGAACTATGGCTAACCAATGAACCATGAGGAATCAGACGAGATTGCTGAGCGGCCTAAATGGACGACCTCTGCTGTGATGGGACAGAACTCTAGACAAGGATTAGCTAAAACAACCTGAACCATAGGGCCTCTTGCCCTCCCGCTCCTCTCGCTCAAGCCTATGAACATGCTCCAAGCGCCTAGCAATCTCAACAACCTTGTTAATCCTAGCATCCGTCTAGGCCTCTCGAGCCAAACTATAACGTAGACAATATTTGAGGCCATCAATGAACCTCCTGATCCTCTCTCTCCTAGTGGGAACCAATCATACTGCGTGATGTGCCAAATCCACAAATCTCATCTCGTACTGGGTCACAGTCATATCCTCCTGGCGTAGTTACTTAAACTCCCTACACAACTCTTTTCTGCGAGTCTATGGGACAAACTTCTCTAAGAAAAGAACTGAAAACTGATGTCATGTAAGTGGTGTTGCATCGGCTGGCCTGCCTGACTCATAGGTCTGCCACCATTTGTAGGCTTCCCCTATCAGCTGAAAAGAAAAGTATTAAAGGCAACCCTACTAATGTCTACAATCCTAGGCGTGCAAAGAATCTGATGACGCCGATCCAGAAAACCTGAGCATCCTCTAACTCTCCTCCACTGAACTCAGGAGGATCAAGCCTCTTAAATCGCTCCAACCTCTTATGCTCTTCATCGAACATAGGTGGACTAACCTCGGATTAAGCAGCAACAATTGGCTAAACTGGTAACACCCTTGGAGTCTGATAACCCTGAGCAAGCTGCTCCAGTGTACGGGCGGCAGGAATCTTGGCTCCTCCCCAGCCTGTGAGGTAGCTGGTGCAATTGGTATCATACCCGCCTAAGCTATGCCCGTGCACACACTAAAGATTTGAGTCTAAGGTGGTCCCGGCGGATCAACAGTATTTGGAACCTGCTCCTCCACTAGAGAGACTGGTGGCTCCACTGGTGTTGCTCTAGCTATAGTGCAAGCCCACCTCGACTTCTATCTCGGTCCCCGCCTCTCGTGGCCCTGACTGGTGGCTTTAGTGCTTGATCAGTTGAACATGTCCTCACCATCTATGAGAGAATAGATGGGTAAAGGTTTAGACTTCAGAATTAAAAAATTCGCACGACACGAATACAAGAAAGTGAAGTTTCCTATTAGTTCAATAGCCTCTCAGAGATAAATACAGATGTCTCCGTACCAATCTACAAGACTCTACTAAACTCGCTCATGACTCATGAGACCTAGGCAACATAGTGCTCTGATACCAACTATTCACGACCCAGACTCCCACGGGGGCCATGATGGTGCCTACCATTGCTTGCTAGGCAACTCGACAGTTTCACAATAATAATGAACTCAATAAAATAGAACTTAATAATCTCAACAGTGGAAATATCATAAAATATATGAGACAAAACAACAATAACACTACAACAACCATCCCAAAGTTCAGGTGTCAACGAGTACATGAGAATTATAGAATATCAAAATACATGGCTAAATCCTCAATACAACTATCTTAATAGTAGAACAGCAACAACAAAAATAAATGGAAGAGAAATTCAAGGTCTACGGACGACATAATAGCCCTCGTAGTCTCCACAAGTTGTACCAATGCAACTCTTGCAATCACTGCCCCCAGAAGTACCTGGATTTGCACATGAAGTGCAGAGTATAGTATGAGTACAACCGATCCCATGAACTCAAGTTAAAAACCTAACCTTGGGGCTGAAAGGAGTGAAGAGCTTAGAAGAAACAGTTAGTGTCCAACATAAATAATCAACAACAACTCCGGATATAATGAAAATCATGAAAGTAAATAACTCAGTGATATCGTGTTCAACTCGTCCAGAATTACGGGAATTTAGACATACTTTCCAAGTATGACAGTCGAAGTACAACACAGACGAGACATTTCATTTACTAGCTAGCAAGAGAAAAAATACATCTCTATGCCTACATGTCAAATATACATGTCAAGTTAATTTCACCATAGTGAAAACATCAAGTATAACCACACTCAGCACGCTCACGGTGCCTTGCACAATGCCCCTCACTATCACACACAACCACACTCAGCACTGTATGGGTGTCTGGCATAAATTCCCCTCACCAAACCACATATATATCATTGTACTTGCGCTCACTGTAATATCAGACTTCTGAGGGGAGAATCCTGGCCCAAGCGCTACCAATAATCAATATAACCATTGCAACGTGCAACCTGATCCAGATATCAATCTGATGCGATCGGCAACCCGATTCAAATATCAATCCATGGCAGCGTGCAATCGATCCAAATATAACTCACAACATGGCTCTATGTCCCACATCAGTCATCGACTGCTCAATTCTCAATTGCTCACATCTAATAGAACTCAGCCAAAATAGTATCACATATAGAATGTCACCAACTGCAAGTGATATGATAAACAAATAATGTACAGAGTCTGAGATATAACATGCTGATGAAAAATTATGACTGAGGATATTACTACAACTAAGGCAAATAGCTCAAAACAGGAAGAATAGCCCCTTTTATCCCTCAAACAAATAACACATAGCCTAGATATGATTTCTAACATGAATCATAGCTCAAATAATCAAACAAGTAGAGAAAATACGGATATAACGGGGCATGATAGGAAACAAGTCCGGTAATAGTCTAAAGTCCACCCGTGACATGAACACCCAGTGCACGCACAGACGCCTGTCACCTAGAACGCGTGTCACCCCTAACACATCTCAAATATCATTGTTCCCAGGGATAGTTACCCTCAATACCAAGTGTTGATATGTTACTTACCTCAAAACGCGGGACTCAATACTCCAAAAGCCCTTTCCCACGTGAACAACCCTCCGAGTGACTCAAATCTAGTCAAAACAACTTAATATTAACAATAGAAGCCATATGAAGCAATCTCCAAAAAAAAAAAAAAAAAA